>VZSE01000985.1:944933-1272433 GCA_013398275.1 Promerops cafer | reverse complement strand
GATGGGTTTCTCTGTGATGTTGACAGTCAGCTGCCCCTAACTGACCTTATGTTGCTGGTTGTCTGGTATCAGAAGTCCCTCAGATATTTAAACATTTGATGGCCAGCCACTTCTGTACCACAAGTGAAAAACAAAGAAAGATCTGGATCTGTACCCACTCCTATCTATAACTCTGCTTTGACTAGTCTTAAGATATATATTCTTCAGGGAAACTTTTCAATAATGATTACTTATGTAAAGCATTCTCAGCCAGAAATCTTGCAAAGCGTTATCAGGATAAATATAAATATATGGAGAATCACCATGCTTGGTTTTATTTATTGTAATAGCTGTGGTTAAAATGTAGATCAGACTGTTGTTTTGGATCACAGTCTTAGTTCCAAAAATTGCATCATCATAGGTGGATTATATCTGTGTCTTTTCAAATAGATGGCAGAGTATGTTTCTGTACTGTTTTTTCCCTAAAGAAAAATTGAAAGATAAGAGGCAGGAGTTTCAACATTTAGTTGTCAAACTATGAATGGAAATTGCCATCATAGGGACTGTGTGTTTACTCTCTTACTTCAAAAAACCTGTGTGAAAATGTAACCAAGAAGAAAGGATTTTTTTTCTTTTTTTAAATCAAATAATATCTTAGTAGATGAGCAGTGATTCAACATAACTAAAACAAATATTAATTGAAAAGAACCCCAGAACACAGAGAGGAAGTATGTTGCTGTTTGGTGAACAGCACTCACTGGAGCAGTACTGCAGATGATGGGCTATCCAGCAATTCTTTTCTGGAATCAGTTCCACTGATCTGCAGCACTCCTCAGTGTCCTGTCTGGTATCTGAGCTGCCTCTGAAGTTGCATCTTCCCATCATTGTTTGTTTTAAATGCACAGTGCTACTCTCCTGCAGTTTTATGATGAAAAAATGGCAGTAGTAGGGAGATACTGTTTGTCCACCTTTAATTATAATATTTCAGCATCTATCAGCAAGCTCCACTGCCTAGTTAGTCAACAGAATCTCTCTTTTGAAAGAAGTACCTATGACCCTCATGACTGGACACATTTCTGTAGAATTTATAGCCAGAAAAGAACGAGTACCAGTAAAATTGTTAGTATTATTTAAGTTTCATTTGACCAGTTTATGCTGCCATTCACCTTTCCTCAACCCCGTGCATGACTTTGTTAACTTGGCCAGTCCCACTGTAGACAGCTTTCAAATGTAATCTGGTGCAAGCCAGTTTGTCATGTACCAAATTCTGTGTGGGCTTGCCAGGCTGTTGGAGTGGCTCCCACTACTACCATCCTGAAAAGGCATGGAAATGTGTCTGCACAAATGCAGGAGCCTGCCTTCTCAGGGTTTAAATCAGTCTGTTCTCTGACTTGGTACTTACTGCAGAGCGTCTCAGTGCAAGCCAGTAATCGGCCAAAATTAGAACCTGAAGATTCTCTGACTTGCAGGGGAGGACTTGTGTCTAAGTCTCTGTCGTTACACTGATGCATTTGTTCATACTTTGCCAGATCCAGAGATATATTTTGGACATATCATTCATAGGCAGTTTTGTCAGAGCAATGGAAGATATCGAAATTTTCCTATCCATACAAATTTATCTGGTCTGGTTGCTGTTTTCATCCTATATATTGCAGGAAATTTTATTAGTGCTCAGAATAGTGAAAATTTGATGAAAGCCTGCTCTTCTTCCATAAGATGTGCATGCAATAGGATGCACTTGTGAAACTCCTATCTCCTAAACGTGACTCATTTCTGTCATCCACAGGGTCTAAAATGAGTTTTAAATAAATATGTCCACTTTGAAAGATCTTATTGCCAAGTCATTTTCTATAAAGGCAATGCTACTTTGTAAGGGTTAGGTTTCCCCTATTGTCCTTCCCAGTAAAGATCTTCTTTCCTGCATATCTGACCTCTCTGAGATAAGATTTCCTTGTGTCAGCATTTAATGTCACATGAGCATTATTAGCCTGGGAATTTCATGTTGGTGGCTGTTGTCTGGTGGTTATAGATTGGTCATTGCTCCAGAAGGTGCAGATCAGAAAGGATGAAAAACATGGGAAAGCCATTCAGAGCAATGGGAGCCAAACCCTCAGCAGAGCAGAGGCTTAAAGGCTGTGCTGTGTTAGGAAGCCATTAAGTACCTGCTTCTGCTATGGGATGTGTGGGGAACAGATTCATCTCCAGAAATCTGAAATAAGGAGGCTTCACCACAGAATTACTTTTTCCTTTCTGTCTGCTCCAAGATTCAAGAAATTCTTTGAAACCGTGGTACAGAAGGCTATGTAAGAGTTGACTCTATTAGCTTTTTCCTTTCTTATTCTTAACTGCTTACTGCTAAGAATTTTATTTTACAGAAAGTGAGCCTGTGGATTCATATTTAAGATAGTGCTATATGCTTTTGACTGTCTTCAAGAGAGTAAGTCAGTACCAAATGCACTCGACTGATCCCAAGTATTTGTATTCATTTGCAATAGTGTGTTACAAACTCAGTCCTGGGATGGATTTCAGTGATCAGGATCTGCAGATTTTTGCTGCCAGATGTGTTTCCTGTACCTCACTATACACTTATTGATATATGGGACTATCAATCTGATGATGATCTAAATATTTGCAGAAGGCTTTACAGCATTTCTGTTTTCCAAGATGGTCGATAGTTTAAGTTTGGCCCTCACAGGCATGGCAGAGGAGCTTGTGAGAGTATTTTGGCTGAATTTCTGATGATGTTCATGAGGTAGAGGAGCAGCAGCTGCTGTACTAGTAACAGAAAGAGAGAAAGACTAATTCCAGGGCAAGGCAGCTTTCAAAGGCAAGTGAGCATCATGTGACTGAATGTGTATAATTTAAAAGAAAAAGAAAAAGCTAGAACTTCAGCACAGCCTGTCTCTCCAGTATATGAGAAGTGAAGCAAATGAATACGGCCTTGAATACACTTTTTAATTTTTCAACACTGTATTTTGCCAACTTTAGTTCACTCTGTTGACTGTTCAGTCAGACCGTTTTTAAATTAAAAAGGAATACATGGTTGAATTATTTATTAAACAAAAGGTGCTTCCGTGCATGCAGACTACCTGGGTTTTGAATTTCTTTTGCTGTTGGAATTTGAAGAAAGTGCATTGCTAATAAGTTAAGAGATAGAACAACTCTCCTTCTTCTAAAATAAGTCTTTCTCTGTCTCTAAGGCAGACAGTAAGATAACTTGTGTCTGTCCAGCCAGAGAAGAATGCCCGATCTTCATTCAAATTTCTTATTTTCACCTTAGTGTGAAGTTGTTTCCCCAGGTTGCTGAGCTCCACAGAGACAGAATTTCTTGTAGGGAAGTGTGTTTGCAAATCAAGCCAGTCTGGGTTATCTCCTAATTTTATAGGTGCTCCTGATGGATTAAAATATGTATTTACTGGTGGATTAACGTGGGGGAGCTGTGAGTAAGCAGAAGGCAGCTTGCAAAACCTTTGTACATTGATGCCATCAGCCTGTGTGTCCCTGGAGGTTACCAGTTCACCTTGGGGTGACAAGGACCTCGCACAGCGACTTTGCTTCGCTCAGTCCCCATTGCTGTCTCTGTGTTGGTGTTCCACATTGGGGCACAGCCAGGGTTTCTTGTATTGTGGCCTCTGAGTGCCTGATCTTTTCTTGTCCACTTCCCCAGGAGTAAACAATCACCAGCTTTTGGACTAGACTTTCTGGACTTCAAATTCCTTTGGCTGATGGCTGCAGGGAAAACATTCAGGCTGGAAAACTAGGAAGGGTCTTCCATCAGTCATGGGACTGTGGTCTCCATAGCTTGCTGAAAAATGAGAGGGCTGTTTTACTTGGTATTGAGAAAAGAATTAGTGTGCTGAATCTGAGGACACGTCTGTCCAAGAGGTTGGTATTTCTCCTCACTGATATGGGAATTGATAACCACCTAGGATCCTAGTGAGATGCACTGCAAAAGGCTGGTCATGGCAGCAAAGAGGCTTTACAGAGAGGCTGATGAGACTGGCCAGGACTCTGAGGAGCTCCCAGTCACCCCAGTGGGAGCGAGGGTGGTTGTGAGCCTGGAGCTTTCCTGTGGAAGGAAGGCAGTGAGCAGTAGCGAGTGCCTGGGCACACCCTGGCTTTGATAGCTACAGATGGAGACCTAAAAGATTGCAGGGCCACAGTCCAACACCAGCACATGTAAAATAAGGCTCAGGATTTAGATAACTCTGTTCCAGCATACTGACGTGCATGGCTACAGTCCAACTCCAACACATGCAAAATTAGTTTCAGGATCATTCCAGCATACTGAAGCCTATGCCTAAACCAGTTATTGCCACAAGCTCAGCTAAATCAGAGGACAGCATTCAGAATATATTTTTTTCCTTTTTTTTTTTTTTTGACCAGAGTTGTCCAGATGAAAAAAAATTATTTTTTCATAGTAGAAGATGAAAACTGGATTATTGATAGATCATCTCCATAGGCAGCATTTCAGAATTTTATAGCCCACAAATAGCATGTCATGGTATCCTTGTACATTAAGGCTATTTTACAAAACATAGCTATGAGTTGACCTATTAATGTACATTTTGAGATACATTAGTATAAAAAAATTAATCAGTCCTTTCAGATAATATCATGTTCTCAGTATTCTCACAGTACACTCTTAAAACAATGAGGAAAAAACCTGTATCAAGCAGTTAAAGGATTCCTTCTCAAGATTCAATGTAATGAATTTAATCAATATTTTTCCATTACAGAAAAAGTCATGTAATTAACATATTTTATTTATAGAAAAAGGGTGCTAGTAAAGTAGATTCAGCAGTTTAGAGTTGCTTGTAAGTATTTATTCAAATACAGCTTTTTTTTTTTTTTCTGGTGAAATGGATAAAGGAGTTGGAAATTATCCTCAAGTGGCTTGTACCAAAGAAGTTAAATGGGAGAAAAATTATTTACAAAAGTATTTGTATTAGCTCAAAGTGGTCATTTAGTTTGAAAGGAGCACTGGAAAGTTAAAAGTAAGAAGATACAGATACTGGAAAAGCCTCTCATATCATAGTCCAAATGTTGTAACACACACCATGACATTATTCACTCTTTAGAGACTCTGTCAGCACCTCTCTAATCAGTAATCTGTAAATGGAATGAGAGTCTTTAATTCTTTCTCATTTTGTTCTGGAGGAAATTAGTAATTTAGCTACCTGTACAGTTCTTTTTACGTGCCTGATTCTTTTGTTGTTTTTGTTTTTTTTTTTTTTCTTGTCGGTGTCTACAGAAAGACATTCCTGCAACATTTTAAATAATTTATGCTTTTCTTTAGTAGAATGAATTTTTATAAAATCTGATGACCTGCTGCTGGTACTTCTGTGCTGATTTTTTTACTCTGTGGTAAGATAATAACAATGAAAAAGGGTTCTCTTAAACAATAGTATGAAAGAACTTACCCATTGATACCTGATGCCCTGAGAGTTACTTATAAAGAAGGCAGGTCTGTGGTTTTCACTTGAAAAAAAAAAATGTTTGTTTTTTGGATTTTTTTAAACCCAGAAACTGAGGGTGAAACTTGGCTAGAGTAATTAATAAATATTTTTATACAAGTACTCAAAAGATTTTAAAAAATATCAATGCATTTAGAAAACTGCAAGGAGATGGGTGTTAATTGGTACTTTTTAGAGTCTCAGAGACTGCATTATTGGGAACATGAGAAGAACCTAGAGAAAAGAGATTTAACAGACCTCTCTTCCACCCAGATTTGTCATTTTTCCTGTGGTTTACTGACACCATCTTGGATTTCCTTCATGGTGTAGCCTGTACACTGTACCAAATGGTCCTGTTTGTCCCACAGGTGTTTTAGGCACAAGATAGAGGTCATGGTGAAGCACCCCTTTCCCCTCTGGTTTGTAGGGTTGTAGAGCTCCTAACGTGCAAGAAACAGGGTAAGAATGGAAGCAAGGAGAAGGCAACATATTCATTCACAGAAGTCCAGTTAATGGTTATTTTAGTTGATTAGCTAGCAACTTCATTTTCTCCCTCATGAAATTGCCTCCACAGATCCTTACTTCTGGAGCTTAATCAGCAGTAGCAATCCATCCCAGGAGTGGGAGATCAGGAGTACTTAATTAAAGAGGGACTGTAAGGCAACTCTCCCAAATTGGATATCTGATCTAGCCTTGGCACCAGGAGAGCAATGCTAGGTAAAAGTGTTTATCAAGCTCCATGTAGCCACTCTGCAAATCTCAGAGATGGGAATATGATGCAGACAGCTTGTAGAAGCTGCTATAACCTGGGTAGTATGGGTTTTAAGGCCATCTGGTACCTGAACACCTGCCTACAAATAGCACATACAAATCCAAAAGATGGTCCAATTGGAGAGCCTCTCTGCTTAGATTCCCCACTGGAATTTTGTCCAAAAGCAGTATACAATCTGTAGGAAGTTTGGAAAGACTTTGTTCTCTCTGGTCAGTAATCAAGTGCCCATTTCAAATTTAGGTGACAGGATCAAAGCTAACCCAGGTGAGTCAAGGGTTTGGGTAAGAAAACCGCTGAAAATCACAGACTGCTGTTCACACCAACTTTGGTAAAGGTCCAGAATATTCTAAGCTTGTTTTAAGAAAGACAGGGGAAAACCATATGAAGTATGTCATATTAAAGGTTTGGGAGATAACCTTGCTATCAGAAGCATAGTTGGACACTGAACTAAATTTTGAGGATAGATGGCAAAGACCACTGGCAAAAAACCAAGGAGAGATTCATGAATATGTATTTAAGCCCAACTTTGCTGGTCCAAAAGGTCCAAAAGCTGCTTTGCTTGTGAAGACACACATTATAGACAGAGGAGTACCACAGGGTGTCCTGGCAGCTCAGGTGTGCCCTTCTGAAGAAAGCAAGAACTAGCACAAGCTAGATAAATGACATCCTGATAAATGCCAAAGTAATTCACTTCTAAGGCCTCCTCTTTTCCTGTGGAGAGATTACACAAGTCTAGTGGAATTTCATTAACCTCATCTGCAAACTAGAGGATTTGGGATCAAAAGTGCTTTCAGCTACACAGTCAGGTTAAGGAAGTGGGATTTCAAGGTCATGATTTTGGAGTGGCAGATCTGAAAAACCAGTGAAGGGGTTGGGTGGTGGAAGAGTTTTTGCATGTTAAGGGCTTCAGAAAGAAGTTTTTGTATCCTGCAATTTTGAAACAAACTGCCAAAAATGGTGTTGGGGCAATAATGTGGTGGGGAACAATGTAGAGATCCATGGTCATTTGCCTCTAGCTCAGCTCTCATTAGATAGCTAGAGGTTCCAGGAGCTAGTTACAACATGAAAAAAAGTGAAGACTCTTTAACCAAAAACAAGCACTCCATGACTCTGCCCTGTGCATTTCTGATGTCCATTGAATTCATTGAAGGACTGTGCACAGGTCTGACTGAATAAATTGAAACTTGTAACTTTTAATTCCACCATTTGTGCATGTCTGTGTGGTTTTTAGAATGGCCCTAAGTCAGGGCCAGTGGAAGAGGGTGAAGAAGTTTGAAATGCATGCATGTACATATATTTTTTTAAAAAAAAATCTTCAGCACTCTTTTAAGTTTTATTCCAATTCAATTTTATCAAAACTATTTTTGTAACAATGTAGTGAAGTCCTGACTCAAATGTAAGTGTTGAAGTTACATTGAACTCAGTAGGGCTGGAGAGGTGTACAGTAGTGAGATTAAAATTTGAACCTTACTTCTTCTCATGCTGAGCTGAGAATGTGTGTGATGGTTTGCAGGATAATGATATTTAACTGTAATCTTCTTGAGGCATGAATGGCATTCCATTGATTTTATACAACTGAACTTGGTACTGCTGATTAATAAAACAATAAATACAGAAAATGAACTATTTTGTGTTTTATTAACAATTTGCATTTCTTATAGTATTTCATTTTCAATAAGTATAAAATCATACCCTCGAATGGTGAGATGTAATTGCTGATCATGTATCTCTTTGTTCCAGACACTTTTATAAAAGTGTATGTATTATGTATGATGTGACCTTCAAATGCCATGAATGCGTTGTGCAATAAACTGTCAATATTTGTGGCTATAAGGTACTAGATGACTTTTACAATAATTGGAACAGCTTTATTAAAAGCTTGGATCACTCAGCTGGTTAAAGAGAAAGACACAGACCAGTGTTCATCTGGGAGTTTCCTTCTGCCAACTATTAAATGAAAGATATTGTAAGGTGCTTAAGATGTCTTCTTTCTTAAAACCCAAACCAAAACAGTTAAAGAGGTCTCATACAAAAAATATTCTCTCAAAAAATATTTTCTTTCACCATGTTCAATTTTTGGTCAAAACTTAGCTTTGTCAGCTAATGGCAAGTAAACAACTCTGTGTTTTAAGTGTTAAATCTGAGTTTCTATGTCTTTTGGTCACACGATTCTTCAAAGAAATGAAACAGCTAAAATGGTGTACTCAGAAACTGTGTTTGATCTCTGATTATCTTAAAAGGTTTTAAAATTTTAGAAAAAATTGAAAAGTAAGTCTGCTAAGAACTCCAGAAAAACAAAAAACCTCTAGGGAATTTGATTGAAATGAAAAGAAGAGGATAAGAAACATTTTGTGATTAACAAAATCTTAATTTTGTTTAAGTGTTCCATCAATGTCTTTCTGGCTGTATATACAGATTTTGCATGTATCTCAGAGTAGCACAGTGAAAAGCATTAAGATATGACCAGCACAGACAAAATAGTATTGCCACGCAAAATGTTTTGAACCCATGGGGTGTGAAAAACACCAATCTTCAAGTGTGTGGTGCTCCAGGAGTGGACTTAAGGTGTGTGTGCAGCCACCACATCACCAGTTACTAAGAAATTGCTTACAATATTTTGGTTCCCCTCCTGTTGAGCTTGAAATACCACCCAGCTACTCCCCTGCAGCCCAAGGTGTTGGCTGTGCCTGCCATTTGCTCACTTCTACAAGCTGCAAGCCTTGCCTCCTACAAATGGTTCTGGGCCTTTTAATTCAGTTTAATTTAGACTGTATTTTAACTCTGCCAGTGACTAATTGCTAACAGAGGCAGGGCAGTTTGTGCATGTTTGTCTGTGTGGTTCAGAGGGCTAAGAGGGAATTCTCATGTCAGACGTGGTATCTTTTTATTTACCAGTGGAACCTTTGTATAATCTTTATTTCTAATAATACAAACAATGTGAATGCTGCTTTCTCACTAGTAGGCCTCCTTTCCAATTCTCTTCTAAAATAGCTCTGTGTTTAAACAAATTCTCTGCCAATCCATAGTAACAGTTTAAGATTCCCTTATATGGTCATTATAAAACCTAAATCCTTGATGAAACAATAGAGACAGCAAGCTGTTCCTGACCTAAGACATTAGTAACTCTTTCCGGAGTCCTAAAATATAACTGTAATATTTAGTAATATTAGAAACCTTCATTTTAAACCATGAACTTCACTAGCAAAAAAGTGTAGTGACATCCACTAATAGGGTTCTAATTTCAAATTGTGAGCACAGGGCCAGATTCTCTTCTCAGTTACATTGGATGATACTAATCAAAGCTACTTCCGGTAGCTAGAAAAATATTATTAATTATATTCCTAATTATATTCCTATTTCCCACTATTTTCAGTATTATTAGAGCTTTCTCTTAGGAATAGGCAAGAAAGGTAAAGAATGTTTTCCCAGAAACTTGGCATATTCTGTGTTGCTTCCCAGGGAATGAGGTGGTTGAGTTCAGGCATACTTGCAAGAAGCTGACAGGAGTGACAGGACTAACACACTGAGTATCTTCTAACTCCTTTCTTGACATTAGATTTCCTGACACAAGATGGGCTAATCTGGGTGGTTTATAGGTCACCAAAAAATAGCTGTGGTCACTCCCACTTCTCATTGCACGATGTTTCATTAACTTTTACAGGCAGATTTGAAGAACTACAAATATTTTGAATTTCAGAAATATATGAAAACCTGGGATTATGTGCAGCTTTAAAGGCTTCTGGCCACATTTTCAAAGGGTTCTTTAATAGTGTTGAAAATTGTGCAAGAGCAAACACATACTTGTAAGTCTGATTACCTATTTTGTGAGTTGATTACCTTTTCCATGTGATTGCGTGTTTTTGGCTAATTTGGCAAACCTCATGTCGACAAATTCCAACTGACTTCACTGATGATTTCATCTTCATGAGGGCTGCAATTTAGCTCCTTTGAACATGAAAGCACCTCTGTGAATCCCTGCACCTTCACGTACACGCAGCAAATAAATACTTAGGTGAAATTCATGGCACATGTATGTAGATGCTCCTTTCAGAATTTGGCTGCTATCATGACTGAAGTCAGTGCTGCTGCCTAACCAAGTGAAAACAGTTTTCTTTTTGCAATCTTTTCTAATCATGTTTATGGGCTCATTCCAGACAGGTGTACCAGTCATATGGAACATGTATGGAAATGTCAAAGAAATTGTTTCCTTTTGCTCTTCATATGACTGCCTAGATTGCTTCTGCTTTGAGTACACAGACTCACTGTCCATCTAAGCTTGTCTTCTCTTTTCTGGCAGTATCCACTGAAGTTGGCATTTCTCCTCTGTGACATCTGTATCTCTGTGCTGAGGGCACTGCTGGCCATGGCTCATTTCCGGCTAGACCATTTTTGATAACCAGCAGTAAGATATTGACTGTAAAAAAAGATTCACTGGTGTCTTTCTCACTTTCTTGTAACCTTCTACTCCAAAACTCCAAAACTGTTTCTTGGGATTATCTGTTTCTGTGGAAACTTCCTTTCTGCCTGTGGCAGTGATGTGGAACCAGCCTGATCTCCCTGCTAGATGAGGAGTGGTGGCTTTTAGGCCCTCCTCTCCTGAGAGCTGGGCATCTGTCTGAAGAAGGGCAATCCCTCAAATACTGATCTTATGGATTGGTTAATTTTTATATCAGTCTGCATGCCAAATGGATTTGCTCACATTTTGGCCAAATTGGCTCTTTGATTATGCAGTTAATCGCCACCTTCTGATACGGATGTTGAAGTGAACTTTCCTTGCATTTACCCCATGAGAACACGGGCACAGTCACGTTAAGTGCAGCTGAGTCACGGTATGCAAGAGAAGGCCCTGTCATACCTCCCCAGGAGCTGCTTTGTGGCTGAATTCCTCTGTGTCCTGTGTCAGGGAGTGCTCTCTGCCTGCCCAGCAGGTACAGCACATGGAGCAGCTGGGGGCTCACAGCTGTTCCTTGTCCTTAGACTGGCACAAAGACCAGTTTCATATTTAGAACTGAATGTTGCTTTTCACTTTTCTGCCCAGGACTTTTGCTGTGAACAGACACTTGCAAAGTGAAAGGAAAGCTCAGTGAGAGTAAGTTCAGAGGCAAGGCTCGGAAGTCTCACATCTAGGATGTACATCTATATCATACTTTAGTCTCTTATTTCCTGCACTTTAATCAGAAAAGGTTGGGATGGGCAGGAAGATATTCAGGATGCCGACCTGCCTGTAATGGAAGTGGATAGTGAAAAAAGCAGTGTAATCCCACGTGCATCAAGTGCACATCATATAGGCCACATAAATCAGGGAACCACAATGGCTGTAAGATAAGTAACTGTTCACTTTCCTTCCTGATCTTTTATCCTCAGAATTGAGAAGACCCCCAAACCATAGCTCAAATCCTGAGTAAATCAAATTAATTTGTGGAGGACAATCCTAGTTCTGCAGATCTGTAAAACTACTTTTTGCTATATTTTTGCACAGTTTAACAGAGCTGAGAGTTTCTGCTTGTGAAGGCACTTTCAGTAACAGGAGGAGAGGGATCATCAGAGGTGTCGAACACATGGTTATTGGTAAAGCTGAGAATTTTTCAGTCCCCACATATTCTGATATTGGCATAGTCTGTATTCTTCAGTTTGCTTCTTTTTTCTTGCCAGTCTCTTCTTTTTTCATCCTTAGTTTCCACAGATCTGTTTTGAGAGACTCAGTATAAGAAAACCTTGGTAGCAGAGTCAGTGAGACTTAAACACATTTTAAAGTTAAGCACATTTTAAACTTAAGTGCTTTGACAAAGAGGTACAATGTGCCAAAATGGGGCCCTAGTAAGAAGCTGGGTTAGCATTTGATGGGGAGAGTCGGCAGCCTTGAACATATCTTTTCATTGTTTGAAATAAAAGAACTTAGATGTAAAGCTGCTCATTCAGGTAGCGATGGCCTCCAGCGCTTCGGTGGGCTTTGTAGGCAGAGGAATTCAAAAGAAAGCCCCTCAGCCCAGCTTTAAAGTCTTAGGAATGCTTTCACTGTGGGAAGAAAAATTCTTCAAGGTAAGGCCCCTGTTGGAGTAAAGCCTTTGGAGCTATCTACTGTATGTCTACTTAAATCTAAAAGAGAACTCTTCAGACCACCCACATCTTTCTTTGCTTCATTGTTGTTTTCAGTTTGCTTTTTCAGAGGGATTAGTGCTAGAGTAAACTCCATCGTCTTGCTCCCTTGAAAAAATTCAATTTTGTGTAAAGTGAAAATTAGACTCTTAAATCTGCAAAGAGAGCTGTTCATCTTACAAATTTATTCTTTTTTATTGGGCCACACATATTCTAGATAGAAAGATAAAAGGCAAATGGATAACAGGCCATCATTTAGAGTGACATGTAGCAAAACATAGCTAGTAGACTTATTCTGTAAATTCCTCCTGAGTGGCTTGTTAACTTTATCTATATATTTATCTATAATGCTCATATAGTATTTATTGAAAACCAAAATAAAATCCCGCAGTTTATCATCATGCATTCTGTGTTTTGCACTTCAGAAAAATCTTTTTGCACTCAGGAATTCTTTTTTTTTTTTTCCCAAAGAAGCTTAAGCCATAATTATATACAACTTTTGAGGAGTAAAAACAGAGACAATCTAAACTTTTTAGGGATATTGGAATTATAGGCTAGCACCTATGTATGTTCTTCTAGACTCACAAAGACAAAGTAGACTCCTGTAGTATGCAACTTTACATTCTTGAAGATAATTCAAAATGACATTTACTAGCTCTCTAACTTAAATATTATGCTTTAACTCTGCAGTCTAAGAACAGTCAGAAAATGTTAAACAGGAATGTTATGTGATAACTATCAGATTTGCATTTCGAAAAGTAGTAATAGCTTGATTACATACATGACTGAGATAAGCATTTATATATATATATATATATATATATATTTAGTAGTTCTATCATCCTTCTTTCAGCTTTAAGCAAAATAGTTCAGAGGAAGCATTTTACAATACATACTGAAAGGCCTGTTAGCGTTACCTTTTCCAGGAACATGGCATTTGGGTCTCTGCTACTGTGAGAATAAATTTTATTAGAGCCAAATATTTAAGTCTTTCTTATGTCCCATTACTTCCATTTAAAAGGCAATGCTGTGTAAACTGCACTATGTTTCCTGACAGCTTTAGTTACATATCAAGTGGGAAAAGACAGAACATTTTTGGTCAGTAGTTTATGGCTGAAATAATCAAGACTCTGCGTGCAGGTTTTAACTCTGTGCTCCCCACCTGGATCTAACCCAGATAGCTCAGTTCTGCACAGGGTGTGATGCTGTGTCCATGTGTCCTGCTCCTGACGTGCCAGGAGTGTCAATCTGGGTCACAGCTTCAACATTTGCCATGGTTTTTGGTGAAATCATGAATTGGTGCTTATAGTGATATTGAATTGATGCTTATAGTGATATTGAATTGATGCTTATAGTGATATTACATGACCCTCTATGTACAAGATGATGGATGAGCCTTGTGTGGTTTGAATAATGACATTTTTTTTAATGCCCTACATTTTTTTTTTTTTGCAATTTTGATGTCAGTTTTTGTAAGTTATTTTATTCCTTGCCTGCTTGCATAAAAGCAGTTCAGTCAAGATGGCTGAAATGACTGTTTCTTTATATCAGGAGAGAGAAGAGGTGTCCTGGAGTCTCACCCATTGTGTTATGATGCAAAGAATAAGTGTAGCTGTGAACTGTGAAGGAGAAAATGCAGGAGCTGCGGGTGAGAGGGAGTTGGAACACCCCCTCATCTGACCAGTTTTTTCATTGTTTTTCACATGACATTAGGCCACCCTCTGGGCTGCCCGTTGTAATTCCAGTGCTGAAATGTTGCAGAGGAAGTTGGTTAGCTTTGCAAGTAGACATAGTGCTGTTGGACCCACCATCACTGCAATTCTCTTGTTTTAGGAGGTTTTATTACACTGGTGCAAACTTTTTCCCTCTAAAAGCCTACAGGTTTTCACAATACTTATAAATTAAATAGATTCAACAAAACAACAATCTCAAACTTTTGGGGAAAAAATTAATAGGAACTAAGCAAAAGAAGAAATCAAACCAGCTGCTGACACAGCTGTTTCTTTTCTTGTATAATTCAGTATATAAAGGTACCATATGCTGCTTAAAATCATGATAGGAAAGATGAAATAATTTAAGACAATAACAAGAAAATACATGAATTGTCAGCATTCTGTCAGATTTAAAGAATGAAATAGACAGGTGTAGTATTGACATGTTTAACTTTGTGTTGTGTTAGCAGTTTTAGTGAGAACAACTTCTGACATGTGCTGAAGTGATGTGAGAACATTTCTGTGTTGCAGACATTGGAGAAGAAGCTGGGAGATCTGTAGGAGTCCAGCAGCCAGCTTTACTGAGAGACAGGAGCCTTGGTTCTGCCATGAAAGACTGCCCATATTGTGGAAAAACTTTCAGAACATCCCACCACTTAAAGGTCCACTTGAGAATACACACAGGTGAGAGGAACAAGTGATGGAGCACTGTCGGCACGAGCCACGTGTGTGTGGGGGTTAACATAAATTGTGTCTAGGAGCCTTAATTCCCACTGTAGATTTGGACTTATTAGTTGGAGAAAGTCTTTTGAGAAAGATGTATGACAGTCTTAAATAAAGGCACAAGGAATGTGTTGTTGGATAAAGACCACTTTAATAGAATCATCTTTTCCCAGTTGAGGTTATTTCTGTCTCCTTCCCTGCTTCATCACTGTTTCCTTCAATTACCCTTGTCCTTCAATAGGCATAAGCCTATTGGTTTCAGACTTAGTTATACTAACTGCTTCAAAGGCCTTCCTTAGCATCTGCTTAGGGATTCTGTATGTTTTTCTCAGTTACTATTTTTGTTCCATTTAGCATGCTCATTTTTAACCTCTCACTGCTCATATGAATGCATCAGCTTCACAGATCTGCTTTTTTCCTCCCCGCTAGAACTCACACGACTTAGTACTTGTAAGTAATAAAACTTATCATGCTTTGCACCATGGTAAAATTTCCCATATTTTATTTCAGTAACAGTCACAGCATTTTACCCTACAGAGGTTTGCTGCTGGGCTGGATACTCACTTCCTTTTGGTATTTCTCTCACTGGGAGGACTGCTCTCAATATTAGTTATTTTTAGCCACTCCATTTAAGTTTTAATATTTTGTTTGCTTGAAAGTACATATGTGCATGGCAAGGGCCATGTGGAGACACAGTATGTGTTTAAGAAGACTTTATCCATAATTAAATTCTGACATAAAATGTTGTAATCCTCAGGTCCTGTTGACATCATTTGAAATTCTGTATATGGTCAATAGGATCCTGTTTTCTTCCCAGTGTTAATTGTCATGGTAGGCTTTGGGAGAGTATTTAAAACTTGAGATTTGGGATACTTCTTTTTGGAAACTGACATAATAGGCCCCATAGTTGTAGTTTTCTTTTTAAACTATTTTCGTTGAATTTCAGAATTTTACTGCTACTTTCCTAATAGGAAGGTAAAATAATTGCATGGAGAAATACATTTATAGTTATACCTCCTACTTGAAAAACTTCACTTTTTATTTTTATTTCACTGACGTACCAAATAAGCAATGTTTCCCTCCCTTCCCAAAATCAGCAGTCATGTTTCTCCTATGTGCCTGCACAGGTGTAATACTTAAGGTTGGGTTTGTGAATATGAGGACTGATTTTAAAAAATAGAAAATTAAAATTATTTAAAGGAAAAAATATCACTGTTGAAACGGGAAAATTTGTTCACTGTATTTTTGTTCTTCTTTTTCTGCATTGTGGAGTAGGAGTATACCACACTAAAATTTAAAATTGGGCACCCTAATGTAGATTTGTCTGATTGGATTGCAAACTATTTAGGGCAAGAATATTCTTCTCTGTGCGTTGAACTTTGTGGGGGGGAGGAAAAGAAGAAACCTGAAAACCCTATCTTTGTGCTCTCCAAAGTACTAAGAGTAAACAAATTATGGTTATTTTATTGGAAAACCATCTCATAATTCTGGAGGTTAAAGAGTTTGACATTTTTAATATTTGAGAGGCAAAAAAAATTTCTTCAAAATAATACAAGGTTACCCATCTCTTCATTTTGTTTTATTATATAGTGAGCACTTTGTTCTTATGTTAAACATGGATATGATTATATACTTGGTACTTGTGCCTTAGAACTAATGGAAAGTAAATTAATTACAATGGAAATATTCCATAAAAATTGCATATTAATACTGACTAAAGAAAACTAAAACAAGAAAAAAATAAACTGTATAATATAACAAAATTTTTTTAAAAAGAAACTATGGAAACAACATTTATAATGTATTTTAAAATCATTATAATTTTAAAATAGGTAAAGATCAATTTTCATTAGGTTGAGAACAAAGTATTTGTAAATAATGACAAGAGTATGTTTAAGTGAAGCAATGTTTTACATATTGGAAATAATCCTAATAAATAATATAAAAATGTAAATTGGCAAATTACTAGAGTTATTAAATAAAAATTAAGTTGCTTTGCAGTAAGTGGAAATGATGTAATAGATATCAGTTATTAAACAAATATTGGTTAGCTCATACTTCTCAGGGACAGTTTCCTGCCTTTTATGTCACACTCTGTCTTTATTATATGCCTGGATCATATAACTGCTTGATAAAAAACACTTTACTGTATTTCTCCACTACATTAACTCAATTACTGTTCTTGTTCTCACAGCACCTGTTTGTTAGAGATGAGCTCAAGCAGTTCAGCAGAAGTCAGGTTCCTTGGAACATCTGTGTGTTTGGAGGCACACGACTGGGTTGGTTTGGTACTCATGCCAAGAGCAGACCCAAAGTCTGATCCAGCCAGGAGGTGCCTCTGTGGCAATTGGCCCAAAAAAGCCAGAGAAGCAGCTTAATCTTGCACAAGAGGAGGAAGCTGTGCACTGTTTTTGAAGAATTTGCCAGTGGCATGGGTTGCTTCTTTTTTCTGTTGGAACCTGAGCCCTCGTTTCTGTGTAGTTTGCTATCATATAATAAGCCTGTGAGGGTAAAAAAAAACCCAAAAAAACCTCAACAAATCAAAGTTTTATTTAGCACACTCAGTTTTGTCCCAACACAAGTGTAGAGGATTTTTCTTATCTACTCAGAGATATTCAGGCAGGAAGAGCGTTAAGGGGAAGATAGCAAGACATGATTTCTGATTGTTCCCATGTGATAAGAGGAAAAGGGCATAATTATGTGAAATCTGTTTCTCCTCTTTCTTACTCTAAAAACAATTTATGGATGAGAGAATTCCTTGGGACAGCCCTGAATGGAGAGTGGAAGGATTTTCAGGCCAAAATACTTGCGAGCCTTGGGTCTTAGAGAGGATGGACAGAACTCTTCATGCCCTCTTAGATGAGTTCTCCATGCTGACCAGTGGCCAGAGATGGGCTGAGCTGCCCGCCCAGCCCACACAAACTCCCAGGGGCAGAGGCAGGGACAGGGGCAGAGCGTGTCTGTGCACTGCAGAGCATGGCAGGCATGTGGGGGGCCTGCCCACTTTGGGAGTCAGCCTCCTTGCTATAAAATCATACCTCACACAGCTGGGAAGGTTGTAATATGCAGGTGCTTCTGGAGTTGTCATTTTGCCCCACTGGAGGCAGCAACTTAGGGTCCCTTCATTCAGGGAGCTGAGCATCTCCTTTATGTTCCTGAGCAATTTCAACCCCTTTGAAACACAATAAGAGGTGTGGGTTTTACATTGCATGCCTTCACCTTTGAATTGTGCAGAAACAGTTAAGTGTAAGACATTGAAATTTCATATGTCCTACCTTTGACAGGGGACACATTATGTAGGAGCTGTTTTCAGATTGGCTCTAGCAGCTCTTTACACCTTGCATTAGCCCTCAGAAGGTACTGCAGATACAGACCAGTCTGGGTTTGTGCTGTCATTAGACGCTCAGGTATATTCCCATATGACAGACAAAATTAAATCCCTTGAGTAAAGAAAAAAGGATAATGTGCATGAGCAAAGGAAAGATGGTTTGGATTGTGCTAAACAGAGGGAACCTAAGAAAGAGATGAATAGGAAGAAAAAACTTGGCAGGGCTGTGTCCATTGACTGAGAGTCTGTTACGATATGTGTGACACACATCTAGCATATATTAGATGTATTATATGCATTTACAGTGTTACTGCATTTTCCCTTGGAAATGTGACTAGCCAATTTTAAACCATGCTTAGATGAACTGATGAAATACAGTAAAAATGGTGCTGTTTTAAATGAATTCAATTCACATTTCCTTCCTAAAAAAAGACTGCCTGTTGCCATTCTCTGAAGGCGCTTGTAGTGGGATGAGCAATATGAATAATTAAGGAAAATGGGTATGTGTGCTCCAAGAGGAGACAATTTTGGTATTGAACATCCTTTATTCTTACATTTCTAAGATGAACTAAAAGGACTTTTCATTTCTCTAGATTCCTCCAGATTTCCCATCCTTAACATTGTACAGCATGCCTTTTCTCCTGTCTTAATGACATCCCAAACTTTTGTTGAAAATAATTGATTGAATTTAAATTTCCTTAAAAGTTTAAGAGGTAATGTTACAGTATAAATTTCCTACCAAACACTAAGTAGGGAAATATCCATTAGTGAAATTAACTACAGTTTCTAGGTAGCTAACAATGTGCAGTATACAGTAGGGCATGGCTAATGAACACTGCAGTGGGTGATATTTCATTATACAAATTAATGCTCACATTTTAATGGGAAAGTCACATAATGAATCTCAGCTTCAGTGACAGCAATTAGAGACACAGATTGTCCCCTTCTGGACAAGGCACTGTTTAGCAATAAGCAGCTGTGTAAAAAGTCTTCAGGTTTACAACGTATATATATGCTTTGGGGGAATTGTGTACGGTTTATATTAATGTACTGAATCTTCCCTGCAAAGTAACAACCGTATTTATCCCTCTGCATTTTAACTAAGTAAAGACATGTAAAAAGACTAAATAAATATTGCAGATGAGATATAAATAAATTAAAATATTCAATTATAAAATTTTATAAAAATTAAAATATTTTATAGTGATGACAAGTGCACAAATGAAAAATATTTAATAAAATTACTAAAACTATCAAAATTCTGTCCTCTTACAGGTAGTTTCATCTTATATAATAGAGAAAAATGACTAGTAAAGGAAAGTAGTAAAGAGAAGAAGTTAACCAGTATTTCTGACAAACAGATTAATTGTGTGGTGAAACATGTGCAGGATCCAAAAATAATCCTACAGAACCTTTGATATTCCATTTGGTTTAAAAAGTGTGAAGTGAATGATTAGAATGATAAAAGAAATTACTGTGTAAGAATAGGCATAATAATGAACTAATTAAACCATACAGCAATTCATTTCTAAAATATCTGCTGCACAATGGATAAAATAGGTTATCAATAACTGTTTCAATGGTAAAATAAAAAATGCTGGAAAATGTTTTCAATATTTTCATTCAGCAATATTCTCTGGAATTATAAGATGTTTGATTTCATTTGCTTTGCATGAAAGCAAACTGTAGCTTGTTAAGAAACGCGTGGGGTCGAATTGCAACTCACATTGTCCCCAAGTGACTGTCACAGCCCCACTGCGAGTGGGGCTGCCAAGTGTTTGGGGTTGGGGTTCTTGCCCTGGTGCACAGCTGTCACTGTACTGAGGAGCAGCACCTCGAGGAGCAGGAGGGCACAATCCACAGACAGCACATGAAATCTTATTTAAAAAGGACAGGGGGGCATTCAGTGGGGAAAAGGAGTGTGGGGTGCAGGACAGATTGTTAGAAGTTGTATGTTAAATATGAAAAATGAATGAAGAAGCTCACAGCACTAAGTTTAAATAAATAGAAGTAAAGAAATGTGATAAAGGAAACTAAAAGCAATAGTAAAAAATATGTGTCTATGAAGGTTATAGAAAATGCAGTAAAATTCTGTGGATCAGGCAGGCCAAACAATTGGTATCTTGCTAATACTGGACAAGAATGGATAAGAAATTATCAACCATAGTATAGAAGTTTAAATACTCTTCTGCTCTGTTCTCAGAAAGAAGCATGATGGTTTTCATGAGCATTTTCCAATGACACAGTTATGCTCCCATTAAGTAATGAGGCTGTTATGCTGTAGCCCACTGCATTTTAATATTTTTTAGAATGAATGATACTGGATAACTTACAGATAAAATCTTTAAAACCCTGGCTGAAGAGCTCTCCAAATCATTAAAGCCCATTGAAAAAAATGTCCAAAAACTATCTTGGAACACAGAGCAAGATCCAGAGCACTCGTAGTGGTAAAAAAGCTCTGGCTATTCTTGTATTTCCCAAAAGAAAGTATATTAAGACCTTGAAATTAGGACTACCCTGAAAAAAGTTTGGGGTAAAATTACAGAATGAATTAGTTAACTAATTGAAAATTGGTAGCATAGTTAATTAAATTTTATTTTATGAAAGGAAATTTTATCAAGTTTCTTCTCATAAAAGTAGCCTGTTCTGTGTGAAAATCCCCCCAGCAAAAAACCCACCAACAACAACAAAACAACTAGCAAAAGAAAAAAATCCCCCAAAAATCAGTATACAGAGATGAAATGGCACATAAACTCTAAGTTCCATAGCGGTGCTTTCAGCTTCATCAATTTGGTATTTCGTCATTATTTGGAAGACTATATAAAAAACCACTGTTGATAAAATTTACCAATGGCACAAAAATGGTAAGATGCTAAAAATCATGGAGAGGCACTGATTAGTCACTTAGTCAAGTGGCCTCTTTTCAACAATATGAATTTTAAATCAGCAACATGTAAAGGAAAAAATACTAGAGGCAATGATGAGCTGGGCCTGGGACTGTGGTAGAGAAGCAACAGAATAGGAGCCGTTAGTTGATTGCTAAATCTATGGATGTAAACACAGTCTTGGACTGTAGAAAATTGCTATCAAGCTGAAATTTCATCAAAGCTTTAGTGGGTACCCATAATTTAAAAGGACACTGAAAAATTGGGAAGGATGTTCCACTCAAGGATGAGAGAAGGTGAAGAAGTGATTGTTTTGCTGTCTGCAAATACCTTCCAGAAAATAGACTTTTTAATTTAAAAAAATCTGTTCAATCTAACAGGGAAAAATGTATCAATGTTCAGTAGCAGGAAGCAAATACTGGACAAATTCAAGCTAGAAATAAGGCACGCATTTTGAGCAGTAAAAATACTTAATCAGTCAAACAGTTTACCTAGGGACATGTTGGAGTCTTATTCACTGCCATTGTTGAAACATAATTTGTTTAAACTAAAGCAAGTAGGTTTTGTTTCAAAATGTATTTACGCTCTGATGCTGGAATTATTGTCTGAGGATCTTTGGCTTGTGTTGTAGAACAGATAAGACTAGATGATCATAATTGTCCCTTCTGGCCTTAAAATCTGTAAATCTAGTTATAATCTGGCTGTGGTCTCCTTGCACAGCCCGTAGCAGATGGTTCCCCTGACCAGCAGGGTCAGATTGTGTTCTGAGCAGGACTGGGGATCTCCTGCATAGGTTATACAGCTGTGTGGTTTATAAACCTGCTATACAAATAGACCTGTTTCAACTGGGCAACATGTCTGTTTCCAGTTATCTACCCAGCTTTTGTGCAGATTTTACAAGCAGCGTTGAATTTTTATTGTTTTACTTTATCCTGATATAAAATAGTTCCTCTGAGATATCTTGTGTCTTGTAAACCAGAGCAGTAGGTAGATCAGAACTGTGATTAGGCTGCCCAGATAAGGTACTCCCTATAAGATTTTTTGGTTTTGTTAATTGTACATGCTGGAATATTCTCTCATCCTACTCCATTGTGAAAAAGTTTGCAGGCATGCAAACAGGGCCAGAGAATTAGCAAATTCAGGGTGGCCATTGCCTTTGTGAACAATAAAAAATGGCTCTTGGATATGAAATGCAGAAAATTATTTTGGAAAAGTCATGTTCCCTCACTCCTACATGGCAACGTTAATTTATGTGAACTGATATTAAGTGTGAAATAACTCATCCAGACACTGCTCTTGGCAATAATACCAGGGTAGTCATTACACTAGGATGAATTCTCTGAAACCTTTCCTCAAAGTATGAGACACAAACAGGTTGTCTTCTAACAAGAATCATAGCCTACCTCCCTTGTCCCCTGCAGTGTTCTTTGGACATGTACTACTGCATTTGCTGATAGAATCCTGAAAATTAGTGGTCCTTTGGGTCTTCCATTGAAACTGCCTTGGTTTGAGGTTAGACTGGGATTTTTCCCACAGCAGCTTATAACTCTGTTTTGTCATTTGTACAGGGTCTTACACAGGGTGTAGCTGGGTATTAATTTGAATGGATGAAGTAGCATCTAAATAACTGCACAATTACTGAATTTAGGAAATACTGACAGACTAAATTAAAAAGATTCAAAGATGATTGACTCCATCCTACTCCCTTCTCCCAGTGCCTGCCCTTGAAATAGCAGCATTTAAGACTGCTTTGAAGTAAACTAACCACTGCCAGTATTTGGATCTGGAAGAGAACAGCGAGGTTTTGAATAGCTCCCTTTGAACAATGCTGTTTGGCCAGTCCTGTACTGCAAAGGTGGCACAGTGTGTTGCTACATGTTGAGTTCAATTTCAGACCTTCAGCTTTAGATCTCATTTCTAGCCATGTGAGGGGTGGGAGCACCACAGAGGCAGCATACCAAGGCTGGGAGAGATCTGAACTTTTTATCACACTTTCTCAGTCAGTGTCTTCTTTCAGTCCAATGCTCGTGGCATTGGTGGGGAGCTGTGTGCAGAGCTCCTCTGCTGAAAGGAAGCTCACTCTGTGGAGAGGCCTTAGAGCAGAAAATGGAATGACTTCAGGGCTTAGCAATTCAGAATAAGAGTATGTTGTGCCCAGGGCTTCAGACTGAAGGTGCTTTTAGAAGTACAAAATAGAGGTAGCATTTTCTCTAGTTAGCATTTTTAAACTTACTTGTACCCATTTTTATATATGTGTACTGCTTTAAGCAGTTTCTGCATGTTTTTAGCAACATCAGTAGAGACTATATTACAAATTTCTTCTTCTCCCTGCAATAGTTCTCCAGCACTTGATGTAGTGCCTGCAATGCTGGGACACACTTTTTGATGGTGCCACTTGATGTGCAACGCAAACACACTGAACTATCGTTAGAATAAAAGGAAGTGCTCAATGTAATTGTGCTAAAGATTTCCGTAAAGGCGTAGGGGATGCTGAGGAAGAGCTTTTCAATTAAGAGGAGTGAAAATTCAAAAGTGAGAACATTTAACCCTGTAGAGTCTGGCACTTGTTTTTCACCAGTCTCGTTATGTCTTAGGCAACACCTGAACTACTTAAGTTGTGTCAGAAGTCACTAGTGACTGCTGACAGTAGCTGGTGGGACAGACATCAGAACAGAAAGCAGCTCCAAAAATACTGCAGTGTGTAGATGCTGTAAACCCAGCATTACTGTCTGTCCCCGTTCTGAGTGGCAGCACAGCTGTCAGAGTTTGCACACTCCCAAACAGCCCTGCAGGAATGCAAACAAATAGACAGCCAGTGTCTTCTGTCCTCTTGTCCCTGCTCTCGAAGGCCTGCAGTGGCTGCCTGTATGCTCAGGTGCCCACCTGGACCAGGGAAGCCCAGACAGGCGTGTTCTGTCTCAGGTTTGTGGTTCAGTAGGAACTGCTTGGTTTTGCACAGCTCCCACTAAACGCAGCCCCTGCACCTCGTCGGTGAAGTGCCAGAGCTTAATTAGGTGATTGGGAAAGACTCAGAAGTTTCATTGAAATGTTTAAATCTGATTTCTTCTGTTAAGCTGTGTGGACCAAGGCCTAAAGCATGAACTGTGCTAATTACTACCTCTCCCTCTGCTGAGCACCTCTTGTTTGAGGTTCTGCGCTTTTCTCCCCTAAAAAGGTTGATGGATGTGGTAAAGCTCTCATGTCTCACCATTTAGCTTTAGGATTACGTTATGGATTTAGAATTTCCACTGCTTGTAAGGTGCTTCCGCCCTGGCTGGACTGCAGCACGTATGCAGCCCCTGTTCATGTCAGTGAGCTCTCGTGCAGCTCTCCACAGCCATGGGAGTGTTCTGGGCTCGCATCTCATTAGTAAATTCCTGCCATCACTGAGAGCAGCAGCTTCCCAAGTATTTACCAGCCCTTCGACTGAGCCTCTAGCTTAAATAACAGAAGTTTGAAAGGTTTTCAATTTTGATTTTAGCAGATTTTGAGGTTATTTGAAAGCGGACAGCTTTCCAGCTGGTTTGGTGAACTACATAATATTATACAGCATTTTTACTGTGGAGGAAGTTTTCAAAACAAGTGTTTCCATTATACCTTTTGGAGAGGCTTGCCTTTGTCTTTTGTATCACTTAGGAAAATAAAACTACCTAGAGAAAACAGTTTCTTCTTGCAGAACTCCCTCATAGAAAAAATTGTCAGTATTGACAGCTTGCAGGTCTTTCAGATTTCTGTCACTTTTAGTGAGGATTTCAATACTTTTTCCTTTAAAAGAAATTCTGCATTGCTAACAGTGCTCTGCAAAAATTTATATACCTTTGCTTAGATGTACATTCTTTTCAGATATGTCTTTATGACTATATGTGAATATTTATTATATGTGTAAAATCTTCTGCCTCTTTGAAAGTATAGGAAGAGCAATAAAAGTTTAGTGTGGGGCTTCAAATATTTATTTAATTCATGGAAATCATCTTATATGTTTTAAAACTCTATTCAAGCCAAACCTAGAAAAGTGCTTATGGTAGGTAACTTACACATTTTACTACTTGAACATTACAAATGTCATTAGTATGAAATTAAAGGACTGAAAAAATCAGTAGATTATACTAATTTCAAATACAGAAACTAAATATATTTTGTACTTTTTATTACTCAATTTCTTTTTTACAGACTACTTTTTATTTTAACTATATGTTCTTATATGCTGAAATCATAATGTAGTGTAATGATATTAATATTTTATAGAATCTGTATTTATAGTTCTTTATTTAGAAACAATGCAGTAGGTCTGCAGATCTTTGAATCCTTCTGGAATGGTGCCCTCCAAATAATGATAAATTACTTGTGCAGTATGCCATTTGCTAATTATATCCATGATTTACTGCAGAGCAAGACTTAAATCATTCATTTCAGTCTTGCGTAACAGTGCCATAAAATTTTTAGGTTTAAAAATGGTTTCCATGTGTATAATTTAAACAAATTTTAGAGCAATTGTATACACAAAATATTGCAACCATCCATTTGTTACATTCTTTGTCTCCCTTTTTTTTAAACTTGTACTTTTAATGATTACTGTGGTTGAAATTGTTATGCTTCATTTTCATAATCATAGCTTTTAATTCTACAACAGTTTTCTACATGTTAGATTAAGAAAGGGATGGCTAATTGTGTGTGGATACCATGTCATTCCTCAATAGCCCCATATTCTGGAAACCCATTTTAGAAATACTCAGTTTATGAATTAGTCTTCAATTAAAGGTGTTTCTTTTTAAAAAATTTATTATTAGTACCAAGATCTTCTTGTTTTTAAGCAGCTAATGCTGATTTTCTAATTCCTCCACTCATCCGTAGCCCAAAGTACAGTTAACTCTCTTTATGTTTTCCTCTTTGTCCACACCTATAGGTGAGAAGCCTTACAAGTGTCCACATTGTGACTATGCTGGTACTCAGTCTGCATCCCTCAAATACCACTTGGAACGACACCATCGGGAGCGACAGAACGGAGCAGGACCACTCTCTGGGCAGAGTGCAAGCCAGGAACACAAGGATGAGACACCAAGTAAAAGTTCTGTGTTTATTAGACCAGACATATTGAGAGGAGCCTTCAAGGGACTTCCTGGTATCGACTTCCGAAGTGGCATGGTCTCACAGCAGTGGACGTCAGGAATGCTGTCTTCTGGAGAACAGCAAGGACAAGCAGCTGGCATGTCATCTGAAGGATCTTCAGAAAATATGAAGGGTTCAGACATATCTTCCAAAGGAACACACTTCTCTGAACTTGGCCGTGCTTACCAGAACATGGTCGGGAACGGTGTGAATTTCCAAGGGTCTTTGCAAGCTTTCATGGACAGCTTTGTCCTAAGTTCTTTGAAGAAAGAAAAAGAAATGAAGGATAAAGCTCTCTCAGATCCACTTTCAGCAAAAGCTCTGGGCTCAGATGGTGGTGAGGAGAAGATCAATAGCAAGTCCTCACAGCGGAAAACAGAAAAGTCTCAGTACGAACCTCTGGACTTGTCGGTAAGGCCCGATGCAGCCTCCCTGCCAGGTTCCTCTGTCACTGTACAGGACAATATTGCTTGGCATGGCTGCTTGTTTTGTTCCTTTACCACTTCATCCATGGAGCTAATGGCTCTGCACCTCCAAGCCAATCACTTGGGCAAGGCTAAACGTAAAGACAACATCATAGGCAACAACAAAGAGCAGTCTAGAGAAGTTTCAGCCTCAGTGAACAAAGTGAGCTTGCTCCCCTCCTCTGTGCAGTCCAGCAAGGAGGCAGGAGTTTCAAACATGCTGAGCCAGCTGGACTCAGCTTCTGAGAAAATGACCCAAGGACAAAATAAAGAGACCCTGGGAGAGCAAAAGAGCGCTGCTTGGCCCAGCCACATGGAATCCACTTTTTGTAATTTTACAACAGACTTCTATAAGCAGTTTGGTGTTTATCCTGGTGTTATTGGCACGGGAACACAAAATTCTTGCACCAGTAATGAATCTGAAATAAAAACGCAATCCGAAGATGACCCAAATATTCTGCTCTCTGACTCTGTAAATAAAAGTGCTATTGATGACCTTTCTGACATAGCTTCATCTGAGGATATGGAATCTTCCAAGGAAGAAAACATTGAAGATGAGGACATTGACACAGAACCAGATATTATGAATAAGCAGTTGTCTGCCCTAAATAAAGAAAGCAGTGAAGGAGGTGACAATATACAAAGTGCAGTCACCTCACAACCCACACAAGGGCTTGTATCACCACTGCCACAAGCTTCAGAAAAGCAGTGGCACAGTCAGAATCTTCTCTCCTCACACGAAACTGCACAAGAAGTGATGAAATCCGAACAAGTTCAGGGTCCGCAGGTCCTGGAGAAGCAGATGAACATGTTGTCAGTCCTAAGAGCTTACAGCTCTGATGGCTTAGCAGCCTTTAATGGACTTGCAAGTAGCACAGCAACTAGTGGATGTATCAAGAGACCTGACTTGTGTGGTAAGTTTTAGACCTTCTTTTAGACCATTTCAGAAAACACTTGTGCAGAATCATGAAGCTGCTCTTTAAATATACTTAGTCATGTTTGTTAGTAATACATTTTTTTAAATGTTAAACCCTGTGGGCCAAATTCTTGTCCTATATGTGGTCTACTCCATTGAAATCAGCAGTGCTGCATGCATACTTAAACAGGATTTTAGAAAGAACTTGCTTTTTAAACTAGAGTAGCAGCAATATAGACTATCTGTGCTAGTGGCATCAGAAGGGGATACTTACTGCTTTAGCATACTCAAAGGAGGAGAAAGTTTTAAAAACTTTACATGGTAACTTGCAAACTTTTCAGTATTTTGATACACAAACCCACGAAAAACACTGGATGCTTTGCCAAGCGAACCTTGCTTTCTCTCTTTTTTCTTTTTTTTTTTTTTTTCCCCCTTTCTTTCTTTGGATTGAGGTGTGATCACTTACCACAACATTAATGAAAGCAAAGGCCAAGTGCATGGAATGTGTCTACCTGTGTTGAATAGATTCTATTTTTTTCTTTCTTTTATTTTCTTTCCCTCCTTTTTTTTTTTTTTAATTATAATTTTCTAGTTTAGTTAAATGGCACACATGCAATACTTGCCCTTGACCATTTTCGCTATTCTAACTAGCAGTTGTGTAAATTTTGATTTGCCTGATTGAGAATATGCCTCTAGGTAATTAAAATAACAACACACCAAACAAACAAAACCACCTTTTTCCCTTTCTAGTCTCTGATTTACAAAACTGCAGTTTTACTTCCTCATATCACACACCTCATATTTACAAGAATTAAAGTTAAATCTATTTGGAATAAATGAGATTGAGGATTTTGTTTTTATTATTTATCTCCTATTTTGTCAGCATAGTGTTTGTTTGAAAGAGATTTTAGAGTGTAAATCCTTTGAAAAACAGTATCACTTTAAAAAGCAGAGTCAGCAAAGGACACAAAAACTTCAGTAATGTTCATTTCACTTAACCTTCAAACTAATCAGAAAAGTCATTGTCAGAGCTGAGCATGCATAATAAAATGTGTTCAAGTTAAAAAAAAAAAAGAAGAAAAGAAAATAGTTTTAAAGCCTGACAATTTAAAATGAAACCCTCAATCTGCAAGCACTTAAGAGTGGTTCCCCTGGTTAACCTAAGGTTAGTGAGAGCTTTGTCTGACTTTACTGGCAGAGTGTAGATGCTCAAAGCCATAACCCCTCTCCAGGCCCCTCTCTGCTTTTCCATGTGTATTAGTTGATCTGATAAAAAAAGTCTGATATTTACACAAAGTTTATCTCACTTGTATCCGTAGAGCATTGTGACTTCACAATATTGTCATTATCTGCCAATATCTGTCATTTTACCAATATCTGCCGAAGTATCCGTGTGGCCTTACTTGTCAACCTCTGTGTGTCAGTGCACTAAGAACCAATTTAGGTAGTTGGAAATATTTCCAGATTCTTCAAAATCAGCATTTACATTATTGAAAAGAGTTAATAGTTGATTTAAGTTATAGCAGGTAAAATCCTACTTGGATTTTTTTTTCTACTTGTGGAGTACAATCAATTAACAAAAAAGAAAAAAGAATACAGCAGAGAAATTACTGTCTAAACAAAGAAGTCAAAAAAAATTAGAAGTTAAAAAAAATTGTGCAAAATATCTTTATTCTTTTTCACAGGCATAAGATTTTTAAAACAACAACAGAAAAAACCCTCTAATATTATTATTGAAATGAGGTCATGCTACTTCCATTAGTTTTTTGTTTCATCTTCCAATCAATTCAACAGACATTTTATGATAGCTTGAGTTTATATGATTTTAAAGACCATATCCCTTTCACAAGCCCTGCCCAGTGATAATGGATTTGACTTGAAGTATGAAGGAAAAAAAGAAACAACAGAAGCTTCTCTGTTCTACTTTTTAAGCCATTTTTTAATCGAAAATGCAGTGGGAGTCGTTCCGTCTCCCCCTTCAAAAAAATAGCTTTTAAAAAATCTTTTCTGTCATTCTATTGGTGTTTGCAGAATATAAGTATAAAGGTTGATTATTTAAATACATTATTTCATTTTTCTCAATATACCACAGAGAAGTGGATGAGTATGAACAAGCCCCATGTCAGTAGCTCTTTTTTTGTTTGATTGGCTTGGACATCACCCACTTCAAAGTTGTGGTTTTGGGGGAGTTTTCATTTTCTCAGTGACATTTTATACTGTGATATCACACTCCATCAGTGCATGTTAGTGTGAGGAATCCCACCTGATGTTTCTGCACTTGCAGATTAGCAATCAGGAGCACCCTGTTCATTTATTAACCTTCCTTCCGTTCCTCCTGCACGAAGCCCATGACCAAAGTCATGATTCCCTTTGTCTCTCCTACTGCCTGGGAGATCAGAAAACTTGAGAGACACCGACAGCATCTGATTTCAGGACATGATTCTCATGCTCCTTTTGTGTTTGGGGACACTCCATGCATTTGTGTTTCTTTTTACAGCCAATTATGTGTGTGTTGACATCTCAAGAGAAAACATCGATGCATTTGATAACAGTCCTTGCACACTCAGAGAGCAAGGCATAGTGCTCTTTCCATAGTCATAATACAGAGGAAATAAAATTGAAATAAAATATTTCAGCTTCAGTAAGCTGAGATTGCTTCTTTGGCTGGCCATGCTAATGGAGTTGAATTTCTGGCTGCCTAAAAACAAGCTGGGGTATTCAGCAATCCGTGTGGATCATTTTAGATGGCAGATTTTACCCTAAGATAGTAGGTCAGTTTTTAAGCAAAAATCTTGGCAGCAAAAAAGTTTTGTTTCTAGAGGAGAATGCCACCAGCTGACATTGTTGTTTCAGAAAGTCACTGCACATGTGGAAGCAGTCCTCAGTTTCCCTGTAATGAGAGAGAATGAGAGAGATTGATGATGTACACATAATTCATTTATGCTCCTATCATGCTTCAGGCTGCAGGGATGAAAGACACAATTAGGAAAGAACCATAATTACTGCATAATAAAGAAATTTTCATGTCAAAATGCTACTGAGAAAAAATCATGAATTTTTGTAATATTTCTCCTTATACAGCAGAATGAACAGAAAGAAAAAAAGAGCATTGATAATTTTAGAGTTGCTCCTGAACTGTACTTGGTTGTGGAGTCGCAGGTGATTCTACCTAGGAGTGGATCTTGTTAATGTTTGCTGGCACTCAGTTCCTAAGAAGATGACAGGCCTTTCCTTGCTGATTGGCAGCAAGTACCCCAGCGGGGAGGGGAGACCCCAGCTGATGGCTCCATGGCTTGGTAGTGGTCTTGAGCATCTGTGTACTCTGCTTTCACAGCCCTTACTGATTTGACAAGTCAAACTTGGAGGTTCTGGATCTATTTTGTATTTAAGTTTTGAAAGATCTGAAAGGCTGTTTTCCTTTCCATTTATGCTCTTATCTTTTTCGGCTTGTCTTCCCATATACATGTAGTTGTATCACAGTAATGTCCTACCTTCTGTTCCAATACATTAATTTACTTGTGATTTGTGCACGAGACCCTTTATGACAAGACCCTATCCCTTCTCTCTCTCCTGCACTTTAAATTTCTCTGCTTTGTGACCAAGATGGTAAGATTTCCCTACTTGCATTTGCTTCTTGGGGAGTACTTAGGCTTTCAAAGGAGAGCTGATGGGCTACAGAACTACTAGCCAGAGATAGTCCTGGGCGTTAGCTGACTGCTTAATGTGCTATTGAATCCACACTTAATGATGTCCAAAAGTATTAGTTCCATGTTGTCTCCAAATCTAATTTGCTTCCATTCATGCTTGCTTTCCTCTGCAATTAGTGCTGTTTTCTCCTGCACAGGCTCCACCCCATTATCACTTCTTTCACTGTATGAAAACAGGGCAGGGCCCCTCTGATGCATGGGAGCAGCTTTGGATCCTGCAAAGGGCTGAGCACTTTCAGTTTCCTTTGCAGCAGAAATCTTTCAGCATTACACAGAATTATTAAAATGTTCAGCATTGTAACTTTCCAAAATACCTTCCAAATGTGGAACTGCAGCACAGACAAGAGGGCTGGGCAAGGGGAAGATCAATTGTGGCAGATTATTACAGCTTTATTGTCACATAATTATAGTGCTCTACCCCAATGTTTAAATAGTGAATTTCGTTATTGTAAATTGCTTATTGCCACAGGTGTCAAAACCAAAAAGATCACAATGCTAACCCCGTCAGAACTACCACCAACACGTGAAACTCGGAAAAAGATTTTTAATTATTTGTGATGGCTTCACCTGAATCCTTATTGCAGATCTTTTAAATTACAAAATCCGTATTAAGAAGCAAAAGGCCTGATATATCCAAGCTCTAGGACAGCTCCGAGGCAATGGAAGGTCATCCTACTGCAGCAAATTGTAGCACTGCCCATTTAAAGTATCATGTAATGCACTTAAGGAACGCTTTGTCCTGATCTGCAGTTGGAGGAGTAACCAGAATATGCTTTTCCTTCAAGGCAGAATGAAATGATATGGAAGTTTTACAGCAGACTTTTCTTTACTCCATTATTGTGCTTTTGAAGAGGTTTCTTAGTTTCAGTTAGGAGGTCCAAGGCCAGCTTTTAGAGTACAAACTGTTCCTCTGAACGGGAGACCAGCACCTCGGCCCCCGCCTGGGTTTCAGACACACTTCTGGATGTCACAGTGCCATTTGCATGGCAATATCAAACCAAACTCATATGGCTTGCTTCCTTTTTTTAATTAACTGGGAATGCCAGTGATCCAGTGAAGTTTGTGTTGCTGGATAAAAGGGCCGGTCTGTGAATAGCATTGTATTTGCCAAATGGTTCGCTAGTCATTTCAGTACAAACAAATGGATGGTGTCTGTAAGTCTGCAAACACTGTTGACATTTAGCCTTGTTTATGTTACTTTCCTTTTGCTGCATATTTTTGGCTAGAAGAGATACTGTCTGAATCAACATTGACTTCCTAAGCAGAAGCTAAGGGCCCAGTCTTGCATCCCTCATTCTCGATGAGTAGCACTACTTACATGACTAAGGATTGCAGAATCAGGTCCTATGTTTATTTGACTTTAAATTTCATTGCTATTTTCATGTAATTTAATTTGATTGTATTTTGTTGTATCAGAAATTGGTCAGGTGATAGGTTTGGTATCACCATTTTGTTTACTGTTGAAAACTTTTAGTTCTTACCATTCTTCATACTGTGGTGTGACATTCCCATTCCATTTCTGTTTCTGGAAATTAACCCCTAAAATATCTGATACAGCTAAGTGCTGAGTACCTCCTATTCCCAGAGAGACTGGAGGCATTCAGTCCCTCCAAGCACCACGTCTGAAAGGGGGATTGTGTTTGCAAAAGGAGGCCTTGGTATGTGCCTTGATTTCAGACATCAGTGGCCAGCCGCACCAAGGCAAATCCCTAGCACAGAAAGGCTTTTCTTTTCTTTGCAGAGACAAAATAATGATGTAAGCTTAGAGCTGTATGATTTTTGCTCTAAGTTTCATCTCCCAAACAATATATTCTTATTGTTTTTGTCATATCCAGGTCAAATTTAAATTATAATTTAGGATTAGGCGGAGGCATAGAGATGTTTCCAGGTCTTTCCAAAGTGAGACAATGCTCTGGTTTGTGTTTTGGTTCAGGAATATACATTCTTGTGTCTGAGGTATAGTATTTCCTATAACTACTCATAAACATGAGCAATTTAGACATTCTTCTAAGTCAAAACTAAGTGTACGATTAATACCTATTATGAGGCCAATTTTAAACAATTAATTTGACAGCAATTATAATTTTATGTTACAGGCTTTCAGGAATAAATAACCAAATTCATCTTTGTAATCTAAGAAACTTAGGATATCTTTATGCAGAGATGATCTCGTTATGCACAGTATTGCATATCTGGAATTTCTGAGGTTTGCTCCCACCTATCTAGATGCCTGTAGTGCCAGGGATAAATAATTACCTGAGGCTTATTAATTGTTTCAGCAAAGAAAAAAAATATATACCTTAAGTGTAAGCATTAATATATGTATACACAATACATCCACAATATATAACAAACCATCATAATAGTACAAAAATAGAGGTCCTGAATATGTTCTGTTATTTATGTGTTTGGCAAGCTTAGGGAATGGACTTTAGTATGAGTGAAAATTCTCTTAACATTTTTAAGGTTATTTATTGTCATTTCTATTTGAGTTTTTAATGGTCCTGTATTTTGTAATGCTTTAGCAGGAAAAAATACTGTAGTTATCTTTTTTCATATTCTTTAAGCAATATTTCTAGCTTAATATATTGTGCCAGGTTTTCCAATATTAACCAAGAAAGACAGTAAAATTCAATGAACAGCACTCTGACATCCACAATTTAAAACCTGTGATTGAAGTGAAATGTGTAAACTTCTAGTGGGTTATCATGTGCTTTGGAATAGAGTATTGTTGGAAGTAATTAGAAAATATATTAAGGTTTCCTGGTAATGAAGGTATGTAAGTTTTAATAATTGTTGCTTTCTGAATAAGTGTCAAACTATATCTTTAAATGTATATGGAGTTACAAGTTAGGTCACTTCTGAATGGAATGTAAAACAATACTAAAATGCTTCAATAACTTATCTCAGTGTTGCTAATAAAAAAAAAAGCTGTTAACCATTAGTGCAGTTTTGAGTCATTTTGTTGGTTAATTCAAGAAAACTGTCTGAGAAACTGTTGTACCTTTTGGTAGACCAAAGACCACTCATGCAATCCACAGCTGTTTAATGCTTTGAGAGGCAAACTCTGCAAAGCTGCTTGTTGGCCTTGTAGATGATATTTAAGAAAAATCCCATCTTTTAAGGCATTAGAACGGAGCCATGTATGGTTAGGCAGGTATATAATGGGGGGCATTAGACTTGTTTCCTCTGTCACAGAAAATACCTTGGGAATGTGGGACCTGCTTCTCCTCTGTCACTATTAAAACCCAGTAGAAATTTTTGTGGATGCCACTGGGTTGAAAATGAGCAGTGGGGTGGATTAAGTGTGAATATTAGTGCCGGGGCTCTCGGCCAGGGTGAGCCAAACACGGGGTTCTAGTGCTGCAGCTGGAAATGCAGACTGAGCGCTAACGGGTGCGCAGGGCCTGTCCCAGTGGAGAAACATGAGGAGCATACAGAAAGAGTGATCTTCCTTGGGTAATCTTGCCCAGCCTTCCTGAAGTCACAGCTCCAATCCTGCAAATAGCCCTGAACGCTCTCTTTGGTTTCCCATGGGAAGAAAGTGCGATGAGCATCCTGAGAATAGCCTCCCTCCCCAGGCCCATGTAGGATTCTCCTGAGGTAAAGCAAGCTCAGGAGAACAAGCAGCCAGCCTTGCCAGCACCAGTAGCACCACCCAGGTCCATGGTAAGTGTTTCCAGGATGGGGTCCCTGACAGGTGGCCCATTGTCCGGAGCACCGCTGAGCTTGCAGTGGGAGCTAAAGGCAAACATGGCTGGGGCTCCTGGTGTCACGTCTTCATTAATGCTCTCCTTCTGAATAGCATATTGGTACTTTTTATTTATTCCACCAAAACACCATGAGTCAGGACCTGACATTTTAGTGTTCTGTGTCATACTGAGAAAAATCTGTGGTTCAGCAGTAGGACAATTATATTATTTTGGAAGGGCTAGAAATAATACAGCATTTGTGAGACAACTGTAACATTTATCCAGACTCAGTGTGACATTGTTCTTCCTTTTATTTGGAGAGCACTTCCAAAAAAGTATCAACTAGGAGCACAGAAAAAAAAAAAAAGACAAGAAAAAGTGGCAATTATGAATCCATTTAACCCCCATCGGGTATAATCTCATTTTGTGTAGTACCGCTGGCTGTTCCATGCCTAAACTTCTATGCAGTGAGCTGTGAATGTAGTCCTTATTGTCCTGTGGGCAATATGACTAAGGAAAAAATATCTCTGTAATACAATGGAGCATTTGTCTGAGTGGCATAACCTAAGGTCCATAACATCAAATCTAAAGTTGTAATTATACAGCTGCAGTCACACCACTCAAGTGAAGGCTGTGTCAGCACTTGTATTATATAAGGAATCCTGTTTTCAAGGGTTGATGAGTCATATGCAAAAAACATTTACCACTAAACAATTGTTCTGATTGTTCTGAAGCAACATCTAGGTACGGGCCTTTCCCCAGTAGGACATGGTCATATCTTCTGCAACATGCCATGGTGTACTTCGTTAATGAGTGTATCTTTTTTGAGCTTGAAAATTACCTAGAAAGTTTGGGGGTTTATGCAGTTTGATTATTGTAAAAACATAAAGTGGGACAAAACGCAGGGTGGCCAAGGTCTCCACTAACAAGGATTGTAACAGGTGAAACTTGTCTTTCTCAGAAATTATGAAATTTTGGGGAATTTTTTCCTAGCTTATCATCCCTGATTTTGCCTTCAATTCTTGGATCTGAACACTTCCTTAGAAGACCCAGTCACGATTTTGGTTTTTGAGCTGTCTTGAAATTGAGGCTCTCAAGCTCACAGTAACTGTTACTGCCATTTGAAGCAGCTGCACATCTGCTGGCGAGGAGCAGACAGGAAAGAGGTTTATTTACAGCAGCACCACAGAGGTGAACCAGGAGCACTCCGCACCCCTCCCACGCGAATGTAAAAGGATTACACTTAGGAGTGAGACCAAACACTGGAAACCACAGCAATTTTCCTACTACATGAAGTTTCTAGATAGGTGTACTGCGTGTGAGCAGTTTCAGCTAAGAGAGGCTGCTGCCCAGAGCAGTGCCATTTACAGACAGGTGTCCCTGAAGCCACCCCCACGTCAGGCACTTGCACCCAGGCCGCCTTGCCCGCCCCATTGTCCGCGGAGCGAGACGAAGGCCGGCCAGTTCCTTTAAGCCGATCTCCTCTGATCCGGGGCGTCTGTAGCGCCGTTCCCTGCATAGAACAGCCATTGTTCAGCTGCAGAGCAACAGTGGGGTAGAAAATAGCATGCCATGCTGGGGATCAGAGAGGGAATTGTTCCTTAATTATCTCTTACTGAAGGAAAAACCCAAGGCATATCCCGATATGTGGCATGACTCTGTCAGAACATGAGTCTTTTAAAAAAGATTTGGGGAGGAGGGGATCCAATTCAGGAGCTGGCAATCCTTACTTCTCCTGCAGGTCTACCTGTGATTCACTCAGTGACCATGGAAAGAAATAAGTTTTACGCTTTGGATTCTACATTACGAAATGGAAAATAATAGTACTTATCTCCCTGGTAGGAGTGCTGTGAGGATAAATGAATTAATTAATGTTTGTAAAGCACTTTGAAGATGAAGAACATTATATAAGTCCTCAGTGTACAAATGCTTCCTTCTCTGACATAACTAGTAAGCTATAAAAATTTACTGCTGAAAATAAACACACACTGCAAATAGGGGTTGGGTGTGTGCATGGCTGCGGTGCCCCAGTGTCGTGGGTGAGCCTGACTTCCTGAGCAGCCAGAGAACCCATCACCCAAACCTCTCTTACCCCTGCCTGTGCCCAGCAGTGGTGCTCAGGGTTCTCTGCAGCAGCTGTGGAATGCTTTGACCGTAATGTCTTTTCACCAAATCCATGAATTTTTACCTCGGGCCTCTTTGGGATGCCAGCTGGGCTGAGCTGCCAGGTTTTGGCCATCGCCACATCACGCCAGCCCCAGCCCCACGTGCCACCAGCCGCAGCAGGTGATGGCTCAGCAGTGTCTGCTGGGCTGCTCCCTCCCCAGCCCGCTGCTGTTCGTGTGTGAGCAGCTCCTTGTCGGGACTGAGGTCCTGCCACACTGTCTGCCACAGTTTGTCCCTCCTATTCAGGGCCAGTATGACTGGTCCCCATGGTGCTCAGAAGATCCAAGTCTGGTGGCTGAATTGGCTCTTGTGTGTTATTTTTATTGAACGTCAGTGATTTCAGTTTGCGACTTGGAAGTTAAAATTTTTCTTGCCTGTTATTCAATGTCCCCATCCTGTGTTAGTCCTTGCTCCTTTCTTTTTTTTTATGTTTTTAATTCAAACCAGGAACTGTGTTTCACCCCAAAATTCTCACACGAATAACAAAGCAAATTAGGAGGATACAGGGAAGAAAACCCAACACTTCAGCCATATAGAAATGGGACATTTATCAAGAGAGACATCTGAGAAAAGGTTTGTGCATTGAGATGAACAGGTTAAAGATGAAATTCAGGATTTTTTTGTGGCTCTCCTCAATTCACAGCTGCCACATAGATCAAGTTGAGAACCTTAGAAAAAGGCCACCTTAGCCCTGATTGTGTCTCATTTCAATTTTCCCTTTGCACACCTAACCCTGTTCCAGTCTGTGTGCTTGGTTTTCTTTTAAATCCTTCCAGATTATGCTTGTTAACCTGTTGCTGGCTCAGCCTGCCAGCTGGAGTGCAGAGGAGAGCAGTGTGCTGCTCCTGGGGCCTGGAGAGCCCCCGCCCCGCTCCCCACTGCTGGCAGCTGAGGGCTCTGCCCTCCCTGCTGGGAGTTTGAAGAGGGTGACAGATTTGCCCAGCGAAGTTTGCTGCCATGCCATGTTCATCCAGGTGCCAAACACACCGAGACTCATCACTGGCACAACTGGACATCCCCAAACCCTGGCCAGCACCAATGAGCACCCAGTGGTGCAGCTGAGTTTTTATCCCCCTGACAGGAGATCTGCTTAATAACAGGGGGCTTGTGGGTGTATTCACAATTGTTATATAACTGTACATTGGGGTGAAAAAGAAGAAAAAAAACCAGAAAAGCTTTCCCAAAGGATAGAGGTGGGAATCCCATTAACATGACGGCTCCCTCTTTAGTTGCCAAAATGATTGACAGCAGGATAAGGTCAGAAGATGAAAACCAAGCCATGGGGGACAGAGCAGAGAGGGGAGGGGGCCAATCAGTTGAATAAAAAACTGAGTGTCAGTGCTGGGGAAGGAGAAAACCGGCACTCCCACTAGAAAAATCCTCACCCTCGGCTCCCCTACTGTTTGTTTGGGGAAAATGCTGCAGCTTAATCAGAATTATTTACAAGATAATGGTCCATTGTTTGTAGTAAGACAGATGCTGTCTGTGGGAATTTGGTGGTTTATGCTCTATGCATTACAGTGCCATTGCTGTGTGCAGATGGGATCACAGTGGTATTGTTGTTACCCACTTTTTGGAAATTTGGAGGATCCTTACTGTGAAAGGAGGATCCTTAAAGAGAAAAAAGAAAGAGTTTTCTCAGGCCCAGAGCTGGGATTTCTCTTAAGGTAGAACTGTGTTTGTACGTTTGTGGGAGAAGAAGAAGACAAAGTGAAGCACTTTGCTTGAGACTTGCAGCATGAGGGGTCCCTGGGCTGACTGTACTTGGTGGTGGCAGACATCAGTTCAACAGATGATGGAGGGATGGTGGATCCTGTGTGTGTTTCCAAAGGTGAGGAAATACATCCTGGTGGGATATGTCCATGCTCCCTCCTTTGCTGGGGGCTGGCAGAGTCACTTGCTTAGAAGGTGGTGTGAGAGGTACACAGACCTGACCGCGTGGAAGTCAGGCTGGCCTGGTCGGTGATCATCCTCTGGCTGTGTGAGTGCAACCACGGTGTTCCCTGCCGTCCTCCCCATGCTGCAAGCTAAACACTGAACACTTCTGTTCCACCAGAAAACTTCACCCTGGTGATCTGTGGGTGAGGCTGTGGGAAAGGAAAGCTAAATTTTTGCTGGATTCATATTGGAAACCAAAGCTCCAAACACCTAAGAAGAGGAGTCTATTTATTTAGATGATCAAATGCAAGATTTTATTTTTCTTTTACATTTTCCAGCAGCAAATCTGTTTCTATAAGCATCCCCTTCTGGCCCAAGTAGAAAGTTCAGTGTGGAGGCCTAGGGCCTGGCAAAGGGGACAGGCCTACGAAGGGCAGGTGGGTGACCCTCTGCCATGAAGTGCTGCATGCAAGAGGAATAGGGAGCTCAGGTGAGGTCCTGGAGATGGCTGCTCAGTCAACATGTCCGTGTCCCCAGCTGTCTGTGTCTGTCCCAGCAAAGCGTGGGGCACAGCAGCTCCTGCAGCCCTTTCCCATGACCCTGGGATGGGGGACAAGGACCACGCCATGCAGAGCTCTGCTCTCAGGAGCAAGGCCTGCCATGCCTTTGCGGCCTGGCCCGCGGGAGCCTGGGAGGTGAGAAGATCCTCCTCAGGTCCCTGAGCGTTGGAGCCAGGTGCAGGACAAGAGGGTGGAGGGTGCCTGGGTGGGGGTGGGTGTGTGTGTGGGCCTGAGCTTCCTCTCTCAAAAATCTGCTTTTAGTGTGCAATAGCTCACATATTACCTCGGCAGAGATCCGTGTGCACCAAAGGCAACCAAGAGACGACAAATCACCAGAAGGGCTCCAGAGGGGATTTTGAGCATCCACGTCTGGTATCCCAAGATCCATTAGCTTGCAGGTAAAATGGAAAACTATGAACATCTCTTTTCTATGCAAGATAATTAAGCTTGTCTTTCCATCACTGCAAAATACCTGAGTTTCCCTGGAGAAAGCAGAGGGCCTGGGAATGGGGAATGAGACAGGGAAGGGCAAAGAATGGCTGATTCACAGTTTTTGGGGTCTGTGCAGCTGGAAATGGGTTTCCAACATTAGCATGTGCCCCTTTCAATGGGCTTTTCCTGAAATGGGTGGTGGGAGATGGCAGCTCCTGAGTCCTCCCTTCCCTCTGGTCTCAGTGTGCAGACAGGGAGGGAGCTGATAGTATCTGATCATGAGTGGAAACCACTTTGCCCAAGAAAAGGGACCTCCTCTGACTTTTGAGAAACAGTTTTTCAAGAATACCCTTGAAGGGTTAGATTGGCATGGGAGATTGCAATTCCTGAGTGATTGCATTTTTCCTAAGTATCTCCAGTGGGATCTGTACAGGGAGCTCTAAGTTTTTATTTTCTCCAAGTCAGCATTTATTTGCAGAATCCTAATTTTGTATTTCCTGACATTTAAAATTTTTAGCCTAATGTTCTAATAAGGATTCTGTCTGTCCATCTAAATAAAGCTTCGTTCTAATGAAGATACCATCCATCTCCTGAGATGGAGCTGTAACGACTTCCAGCCTCAGTGTAATTTTAGCTAGGCTCCCTTCCCCACCCTCTTCTCCCCACAGACCTTTGTTTGGGGTGAAAATTATCTGTTTTGGGATGAAGTTGTGCAGAATTTCATTTTGGGTCAAGTGACTGAGCTATTGTGTGAGCCTCTGCTTTCTCTCTGAAAAGGGGGATTTTGCTCACTCGCCGTTGTATGTTCAGTGCCTGCTTATTTGCAATTTCTGTTCATAAGACTGTGGGTTTTCATGCCAACGATTTTCTGTTTGAGTTGTTGGAGTAGGGAGGTTGTGGGAGCATGCCAGTGTCAAAGGTTGTCACTTGAATGATAATTAATAACATTATCAGACTGATTATGTGTTTAGATGTCCAGAATCAGGAGTGAATTGAACTTGTTAAATTTAATTCCTACCTCCGAATGTCTGGGATATTGGCGTGCTCACCAGTCTTGCGTTTGCATAAAGGACAAAACTGGGAATTTGAAAGGGCAATGAGTACTGAGAATTGCTGAAATTCTGGGCTTTTGGAGATCACAGGGCTTCTGCTACAGCACCATTGCTGTGTGAGTGTTCGCTAGGCAGGAGAAGGCACAGAGTGGGCGCACGACGTGTTTATAGACCCTGGTTTCACTGTGCCAGTTGTTGACTGAAACATCAAGTCATTTGAGATTGGAGATTTCATCTTTTCAGGTTTCACATGCGACTGATTACCTCTGTCAGAGGTGGGAGAGCCAGGTCCCACCTCAGTGGGTGGGATCTGAACTCATGCTTTCAGAGGTCAATAAAAGGGTTTTTAGACCTTTGTGCTTCTCAGTCCCTTATAGCCAGACCTTTTCTGTTAAAACTGTTTAAATTGCAAACCACTAATAAAAGGATCATATGTGTTTCCCACTGAACAGGTTCTTTAAGGCTATTATGATAATTAAAAACATATGGTGCCTATGCAGGTCAGAGGGAAACCACAGATGTACAAATTAGGTATTATATAAGGTTTTTCTTCTTTGCCCTTTCAAAAACGACAAGTCAAAGAAGTACAGAGAGATAAAGATGATATTTTTCTGGAGATGGTAGGTGGCATTTTGGATTTTTAATCATGAAATATGTAAACCATCTTTCTTATACATAATCAGAGCAAACTCTTTCTAATAAGCAGGAAGAACAAAACATTGTAGCATATGACTGCAGTATTTATGGAAGGAATAAGGAAACACTTTGTTTCATACAAGTTATTGGAGACCAAGAAACCTTTTGCATTTTTTATGATGTTTCCCTGCACAGACATGGAGGATTATATTTATTAAATATTGAATTATATTGAAATTGGATTGATGCAGCCAAAGAAGGACATTTCTTTGTATTCCATTTTTTCTCCTTTTAAAAAAGGGAAATGTACTCATATTGATTGCAGTACAAGTAGTCATTTGTTTTAATTTAAAAATATAGGATTGATTTTGAGAAGGTGATAAATACTGCTAATAAAAAAATTCAAAATGGGGATTTATAATGATTCTCTGTTAAGTCAATGGTTTAGAGAGGCTAACTTATAATAAAAGTAGAGACGTGCTGAAATATCCATAGCTAATGGATTATTTGCCATTTGCTAGTGCTGCAAACTTTCCTTGGTTTGCTGGGTCCTGCTACAAAAAGTAAAATTTATATCATCTAATGCTCCTCGCTCCTTGCTTTGTCTTTCTCGTGGTAAAAAATGGGCAGCAGAGGGTCTAGCCAGCAGCTGCGGGGCCCCCTCCCTGTGCGGATGTGCACAGGTATTGCAGAGAGGGGCCGGAGCCAGGTGTGGCTATTGCCATGGGGCTCGGGTATTGCAGAGAGGGGCCGGAGCCAGGTGTGGCTATTGCCATGGGGCTCGGGTATTGCAGAGAGGGGCCGGAGCCAGGTGTGGCTACCATGGGGCTGGGGTATTGCAGAGAGCGGCCGGAGCCAGGTGTGGCTATTGCCATGGGGCTCGGGTATTGCAGAGAGGGGCCGGAGCCAGGTGTGGCTATTGCCATGGGGCTCGGGTATTGCAGAGAGGGGCCGGAGCCAGGTGTGGCTGTTGCCATGGGGCTCGGCTTTGCCGGCCGTGCCCTACACGTTCTCCGCAGCCCCGCACCGCTCTCGCCGGGAGCCGGGACAGGCAGGGCTCGGCAGCACCGGGGGCCCTGTGGCCCGTGCCTGTAGCCCTGAGCTCTCTGTTCCCGCAGCACCAGCACCTGCCTGGCACCTTGCCCTGCCTCCGGCCGCAGAGACCCCCCTCTTGCCCCTTGGGGCTTGACGCCTCCTGTGTCCCTGCGAGGATCGGGACCGCAGCCGGTCCGCGGTTGTCGCGGGGCTCAGAGAGCATCCCAGCGGCACAGAGCACAGCCGGGCCGGGGGTGGAGGACACCCCTTCTTGTGGCCCTCAGGGCATGGCACGGAGAGCACCCTGGCCACGGCTGCGCTTGTCTCTCTCCCATGAGAGGGGGACTCTCCACCCGCCAGCCCCTAGAGCCAGCCCCGGGTGTGCCCGGGCTGCTGCAGCCCGGCTGGGGCGCTCCGCCCGGGGCACGCTGTGTCCCTCGGCAGCGACACCCCGGGCAGGCAGCGGGCGTCTACAGCCGGGATCTCACCCCCAGCTGCAGCTGGGCCTTTGCAGACCCCTCTGTTCACTGATGTTTTGTTCTGTCACTTAGCAAAAAAGTAGGCAATTTTTTTTCCATTCTTTTTTCCCCCCCAAATAAACTTTTAGATGAGCAAAACCTCAAATCTGGAGAAACGAGCAGGAGAAGCCTGATGCTAACACTTTGGGTTTGCAGGAGTGGTGGCTGAGCAGGCATTTCTGAACAGTCTTTTCTTTTCTTGAGTGAGTGATAGCAAACTCCGTGTTATTTTGCATGTAGGTATTACCATTTTAACTTTTACTGAGGTAAAATAACACCTTGTCACTCAGTGCAAATACCAATCACAAAATGAATTAATTGTAATAACTGTTGTCAACAGAACAAAAGACTTGTTGCTTTCCTAAGCAGATTTCAGTGCCACTGATAACTATATACAGAGGTTCCCTTTGGGCTTATTCAGTGCATGTAGTCAGAACATAATTTCATCTGTCTTTCTCTGTACTTTGTTATAAAAGTCTCAGAAACTGAGTTAAAAACCTGTATTTTTTTTACATATCACTAAGCATACATTTTTCAATCCTTATGATTTTTTTCTCACAGAATACCTAAACATTTTTACTAGTTAATTAACACTTCTTTTGTGGCTAATTTATTAAAGAATTAACATGTTTATGACAGTCTGCAGAATCTGTTGGTTGACCTTATGCTGTGATGGACAGTTATGTTCAGAGAAAATGTGGGCAGTTGCTTTGCTACACAAAATAAATTTTTTGCTAATGTTACTTCTTCAGCCAGTCATCTTTATCCAAGACGAACAGTGCTATCCCAATAGATGGGAGAAGTTTCCTTTGAAAGGGGGAAAGAGAAAAAAATAGCCAAGAAAAGCAGAATTCTTCATACTTGTGATAACCACAAATTTATTCAAGCAAAGTTTTGCATTGGGGGAGTGGGGGAAACTAATTAACTAATTTTACGAAGGAGCCTCAGTACAGCAGAAATTAGTGCCAATATGCTATACTCATTTTACATGGCTATTTAGCTTAATAATCAAAAACACTAAGGCATATCCTCTATATTTTACTGCAAATGCTATGTATTTTCTTAAAGAAACATACATTAACATTGCAGCCTGGGACAGTCAGACATCACTGCCAATGGAACAGACACTCATCAGGAACTGACCAACAGAGCAGTAAGAGATCCATTTTGCATCCTTATTTAACAGAATGTGTATTTTAGATTGCTTCCCCCTCTTGCCTTTCAAAAGGTACCAACAGGCTTCACTGCTCCCCGCCCTCCTTGGGAGCAGAATCACAAACTAATATAAAATACATGGAAAAGTAATTATCCCTGTATCTTCCCCCAGAAATAAGCTGGAAATCAGGAAAATGCCCCACGTAAAAGTCTGTTTGGTAAGGCTGCCTGGCGTGAAGGATGGGAGGCTAAGGAAGCACCAGTGGAGCAGCTGAGCATCGTTAGCCAGGCATTGGGTCCAGCTGCTCTCTCTTGGTTAAATAGGGTGCAGCTCTCTGCTGCAGCAGCCTCCTGAAGAAGAGTAAGAAGCCCCCTGGAACCACAGTAAGACTGTGCTGAAATATTTTCTTTTCCAAACATGGTTGGGGTGGAAGGCCAGGGGCTTGTGCAGCCCCTGTCTGGGCTTTGCAGTGGGTAATGTTAGCAGCCTTGATGAAGTGAATTTCAGATGTTTCCTCTCCAACCCTCTGCCATCAATAACATTTGGTTTGTCTTTCTTGTTGGCAAATGCTGTGTCTTCAGCCACCAGTCAGTCAAATGTTCCTGCTTCTAGAGGCAACTTGCTTTTTGTGTGGGCAGCTTGGCTCTGCAGCTGCACCAGAGCATCTGTCTGCCCCACATGGGCTCGGGGTGCCGGGGAAGCGCCCGCTTGCTCACTGCTCTGCAGGGCTGGCACATGAATCAGTGTAAGCTACAGCACGCTTGTTCTCACAGTCTTCTCTCCTTTTCATTGTTTAATGTAAACAGTTTTGAATGTGCCTGAGTGATTTTTGTCTCGTGTACTTCCCATGGCAGATGGGACATCCATGATGACTGTGCTGGAGCGTGAGTGGTTTTGTTTCAGCAGCCTTGGGCCAAGGCTGTGGATGATCTTGTGTGGATGCACAGGGATATAGGAAGGCTGTGCAAGAAACTCTTCCTGCAGTTCAGGTGTTTATCAGAGAGAAGTGGCTGTGGGGGGCAGCTGCTCCTTGGGCCTGTGGCTTTTGTGCTGTTGTGGTTTTTGGGGCACCCAGCCAGCACTGCCTGGGTTCTGCTGCACCTCTGCCATTGCTCCTCTGCTTGGGGTTGCAGCTTACCTGAAGATGTAAGGTTTTGGACAGAGGCAGCAGCAGCATGAAAAAGGTTGACCAGCATCTTCTGTGTGTTCTAATGCTGTGTGGGAGGGTATAGCAGCTGTGCTTGGGATGAAGCAGCCATCCTTGTATGGACTCATGGGGTGTTTTCAGAAAAAGCCACTGTCAAAAACCCTGGTCAGGCTGGGCATGGGCAGCACAAATGGGACAGGAGGACATGTCCACTTCCCCCATGCCAAGCCTGGGAGTGTGTGCAATGTGAGAAAGCAGGGAGGGAGCAGGCAGTGCTCCTTACCCCTGTGTCTGCTGCCCCCCTCCCCTCACCCATTTATATGCCAGTAAATCTGTTTGAAAGATAGAAAATACTCCCAGCCTCTCATATAACACCGCCTCTTGTGCTGGCTGGTGCTTTCTGCTGTTGTAACTTGGCTGTCGCATTGTTTGCCCACCGTTCTTTTGAGGCACATCTGTGACACTGTTCCACTTTGGGAAGTTGGAAATTAGGGTGCTCTAGGTCAGGTGGCTCCAGCCCTGGCCACGAGCTTTCCAGAGCAGAGCCTGACAGCCCTGCAGTGACTGGCAGGATGGGACCTGTGCTATTTTGTTGTCATTGGGGTTGATTTTGGATTTGCTTCTCAGCCGTCGCTGCTCTGTGGTTTTTTCTGCTCCTCTTTGGGTGATTAACTGTGAAAAGAAGCGTTTCTCGTTTCTGCGAGCCACTCCTCTCCCTGCTTCTTGGCACTAGTTGCTAATCAAAACAGGTCTTTGATAGCCAAATGGCATTTGGCTGAGCCAAACACAGAGCTAGACACGCAGGCTTCTTGTGATTAAGAGCTTTATTAATGTGAGGTTTAATGTAAGTTCACTCGCAGCGTGAGGACCCAATGGTAAATGTTCAACAATCTCATTCTGTAGCGCTGTGTTTTATTTAGCATGAAAATATTCCTGGGTATGCAAAAACAGTGCTCTGCTTAGGAGTGATGCTTCAAAGGATTCTAAAATATTAATTTTTTGCTCTTTCCAGGGCAAAGGTGTGTTAGCCTGTCATTTTATAAATGGACAAGCTGCCTTTTTTTTTTTTAATCAAACCTGTTTCTATAGATAAACAAATGCAGAGTTCTAAGCTAGTAAACTTTTACCATATTTGTATAATTCATGTTCATAACATACCAGAATATTCCAAGAGACATTTTGGGGAAATTTGTAAAAGAAATGTGCTTTCTGGCAGAAACCTTGTGCGCCAAGTTTTAGCCTGGGCTGCATTTTCACAGCTGAGTTATAAACCCCTGAAAAACAGGATTTATAATGGAAATGCTGACACAACCTTAACCATAGCACTGCTATCTAGTGCTGCTATAATATACTGTACGAAGAAATCAGTTCATTAGTTAGTTATAAACAAAGGACAGAGATAGTAAATTACAGTAGGTATTTCACCAGTTTTCTATATATTTATGACACAAAAATATGCAGCTGCATTTTATTTCTTGAGACCGTATTTAAGGATTTCAGATTTAATACACGTTAGTTTGGTTATGCACATTGTGCATTTTGGTCTTGCTGTTCCTTCTTGTAGTTTTATTCATGGTATTTTCTTCTTTCTCTGTTGCTCATTAGAAAAATGTTAAAAATCCATTTTCATCTGATTAATAATAAAGCTGATCACATGTAACCTAATTTTCATTCACTGCTGCCCCTGTCTGTGGAGTCATATACAAAGTGACCTTTGAATCACCACTGGGCCCATAAAGCACAATAAGCACCATTGTCCTGTCAAAAATTGAAGATGTTTTACATCATTACAAAATTTAATGTTCCATCTTTTCAAATGCACTACTTTTCAAAGGCCACATTCCAATTGAAGCTCATTAAAATCAGACTCAAGTTTCCTGTGGTGGGGATGAGAAAGAGTTTCTCATGCATTCGGAGTAATATGAATCACTCTTTTAAAACAGATATGGTTACATATTAGTTTTGAAAGGTACAGTAACTGCTGAGCCTCCACTGTCTGCAACAGTGAGGCTTTTGTACTTATAAATCTAATAACTGCCTCCTGATCCCTTGTACTTCATCCACACTGTATCCTATTTACTTATGAATAAATCAACTTTCTAAATAAAATTGTTGTTCAAAAGTTCAGGGGTTGAATTATAGGAGTCTCTGGCTCAAAGCTTCTATTAAGGTTTTAGCAGACATCTGTAAAACTCTTGTTAAAAAAATCAGTTTTTCTCCAAACTCCTTGAATACATTAGATTGCTCTAGAGAAGAATTTGGTTCTCCCAATCCTTTAAAGTCTGCTGAATTACACAGAGGCTGAATTTGCTTGTTAATATTATGGAATAATTTCTCATAGTGTTTTATTTTTAAATCAAATAGAACTTTGATAAACTGGTGGCTAAAATGGGCTATATGTTGGTAAATATATTATCATGCTCATACTACTCTAGTAGAGTTATACTCAGAGTAGTGGAAATACTCAGGTATCCAATGGAGCAACATTAAAAGGCTGGTGGCCCCTCCATCCCACTTTCCTTGTGAGAGGGGCTGGCAAGCTCCATGTAACTCCATTTCCACAAACAAAAGCAAACCAGAAAGTTATTTCGAGTCTTTGAAGTGTTAATTTGCACTGCTATATATATATATATATATACATGGCTGAATCTCATGTGTATGAATGTGCATGCTGCTACCCTATATGTAAAGCAGATGTATATAAATATTATTGCACATTTGGTTTACTACAGCTATTACATGATCTCACATTACACAGAAGGAGTTCCATATATTGGTCACATGCAGTATAAACTGTGCTGCAAAACAGAGTGAGTGCATTAAACATTTTATGAAGAAGATAGACACAAATGCATGGCGAATCCTATTTTCAACTGTTGACAGACCCTGAACATGTTTCCTCTAAGTTTATGATCATGAAACTACAGCTATAATTTGCCAGGCACTGTTGCAAGTGAGACAGAATGAGCAGGAACGTCAGTCTTTTATCAATATTGCATTAAGATGCTATTGCATTTTCAATATTCCTAGTATAGCTCATTAACATGGTGTATTAGCATAAAATCAGGTGCAGGCTATTCTCACATTTTAGGTATAATGTTTTTAATGTTTATGGTGACATAAAAAGATATAAGAGAGTACAAACCCAGTGTGAGCTCTGTGGATATCAAGAGCTACAGAACAGGCAACTCTTACACAGGTCAAGAATATGGAATACCACACACTGATATCCCATTTAGCTTTGAGATTTTGCTACACAGTTGTCATATTTTTACTATAGTATTGTACAACACCAGACATTCTCAGTTCTCATATTCTGGGCTGTGTTCTGTGTGTTGAGACAATACTGAATGACATTCTTTGACTTTTCACGGTAATAGTAATCTTAACCTCATTTAATCTTTACCTCATTTAACACACAACTAGGAGTGGGTTGGGTTGATTCATGAAAAATATAAATCATTGGATAAAGGTGTTGCTTCTAAGCAGTCTGTAAGTGTTGGTGCTCTGGTCAGTTAGATCATGGTTTCTGCATCATGTTTTAGTCTCAGTGTTTGTGTAGGTTCTGTCATTTGTTGTTACTAACAATAACTTGTATTCATTATTTTATTAACTGGGGATATCAGTATTATTGAAAGTACCAGGTATTGTAGTCTAGCCTGTCCCTGTATTTAGATAAAATTAGCTGGTTTCTCAGCTGCATCACGTGGTTTGCTGTGGATGATGTTTGGTGCTGGCCACGTTTCACACCTCCTGTCATCTCTCAGCCCACCATGGGGCTGTCTCTCTGGAGGATGCCCTTTCTCTCTTTCACCCAGCGCCTTCTGAAGAAGCACGAGAAACCTTTCCTCCCCTCCTTGTAAAGCCCAGACACTCCAGTCCTGCCGTTTGCAGCTCATATGGAAGTGGGTAAACTTTGTGGCCTGCTAAGGGCTGCTTTACGAAGTGCTAAAAGGCTTTAAAACAGCAGCACCGCAGTGCTGCAGGAGGAGAGGCCAGGTGGGGGTCCCTCAGGGCTTCACTCCTGCACTTCCCACTGGCACCCTAAATTGGGAATGGTCCCTAATTCTGAATAATTTATGCCCTTTTAGGGGGCTGCAGCCCTGGCAGCCACAGTGCCTCCAAAGGGTGCCAAAGCTCCTTTTTCCAGCTGGAGTAGGCTTTTTTGGGGCAGGCTCTCCCCAGGACTGCAGGCAGTGAGGCTGTCTTAGCTCCCACAAGTGTCTGCACCTGCACCGGTGTGGTACCTGCCTTCCCCAAACACCTCTTCCCTCTGTGCAGAGAATCACACATTTCTTCAATCAGAATTTCTGATTTTTGACCCAGGGTAACACCCAACCTCTGGAATTGACCTCAAAAATTGAAGAGCAGTAGATTGTATAAAATAAAGCTTGTAATACTTTTCTCACTCTTCCTGACAAATGTTAAACATCACCTTTCCCACTTCCAGAATCAGTGGTGCAGCCTGGGAGAACAAGAATTGAGATTGCAGCTCTTGCTGCAGTTCAGTTCTCAGGTCACAGTCTCAACTGTGGTAATTAGTAACAAGCATCTGTATATGCAAGAAAAAGGGGGGGCATTCCAATTCCTGCACACTCCTAGGAAGAAACTTGAATAAATTAAAAAAAAAAAAATGAAGAGACCACCAGATTGCATTGTTCCTTTAACCCCTCTTGCACTTAGTGAATCCATAGCTGGCCCTGACAGTACTTGAAAGGGTTAGGGTATGTTCTGTGCATGCTATGCCATAACAGCCACCCAGCAGGGTGAGCTGCTATTCTGCATCAGACAGAAGTGGAAAGATTCTGACAGCAAAACTTCGAAGCCCTATCTTACAGGGAGCTTTCCTTGACCATTTCTCTCACCTTCTGGAGAGCCAGACCATTACTCCCACCCACCTTTTCTTTCTTTGTATGCTTGATTGTCCCACAGGCATCTCCTGCTGCAGGAAACCAAGAGGTCTGTCTGTCAAACATAGATGGCGGCTGCTCAATGGAGGAGAACTTCCTGCAATCACAACAGTAGCACGTGGCATGAACAGAAAATCTTTCCTTTGAGGAAAAACTTCAGTCAATCCTCACTTGTCTATTTAGGACAAGGCATTTAATTGGAATTTCTTTCAAACTTTATGTTTAAGTACTTTATTTGCCCCATTTAATTTTCTTAAGCAGAGTCTATAGACAGATGCATCTCTTAGGACCGGATCTTTTTTTCTCATTCAGAGCGTTGGGCTGCCTACATCAGGCAGCATTAAAAATTCAAGATTTGCCCTCATCAGTGATTACTTTGAATAGGAAGCAGGTTGTTATTGTATAGCAGGATGCAGTGGTTACAGGACTGAGTGTGGGATGGTGCTCGCTGCATGTACACCTTTAATACCAGTTCTCCTGCATCTAAACATCGTCTGTGTTTGCCATCTTGTGCTCTTCCATAACAGTGGATGAAAATGCAAACAGGCAATTTCTCTTGGCTTTGATGGGCTTTTCCTTGGAAAACATAACTCCTTGTATTGTGTAAGCTTAGCTGGCAGTAGGTGCATTGACAGGGTCAGTAAATGTGTTATGTCAGAGTACACGAGTAAAGTTCTGAAATTCTCTAATAGGCAGAAAATTTTCAGATGTTATGAGTGGAGTTACTATGTTATCTTGATAAGCATCAATGCATCTCAATAAAAACTTACTAAATAAGTGATTTTTGTGTCAGAAAAACAAACTGTTGGAACCCAAGCAATTTTGGGAGAGGGATGGTTTGCATTTTCCTAGTTTTTCAAGTAGGGGATTTTTTAGCATCATGAGTTGAAAACAGAAGTGTCCCTGCTCCAATGAAGAAGACAGATCCCTGTATGCATTTCACATTTAGGGTGGTGTGTAGTGGTATGGATGGCAGAAGATCCCAGTAAGCAAGGCAAATATAAATGTGCTAACTGGAAAGCTGATACTAAAATTAGATTTATAACTGTGTAAGATATAAATCTGAATATGGGTAGCTAAGATGCTTAGGGATTGCAGGCATATTTTAAAATGATGGGTACTGTGTTGTTTGTATATCCTGCACCTGACCATGTTTCTGCCGGAGAACAGGAAAGTCTCCTGCTAAATACTTCAAAGCCATCCCCATCTCTTCAGAAACCCAGAAAAAGCTTGTTTGCTGCTCCTGCCCACCCCGCACACCCAGCTTATTCATTAGCAGACTAGATCCTCATTACGATGATCTCATTCATTAGCAGACTAGATCATCTGGTGCTTCCAAACTTCTGGTTTCAAAGCGCTGCGTTCAAAGTTGCGCCTGCGAGCGCCAGGCTGTGTGGCGGCCGCTCGGCCTCGGAAGCTGCGCTGTGCGCGGCCAGGGCTGCAGCAGAGCCCTGCAGAAACCGGGGCAGGGAGACCCCCGGGCCCCGCCGGTGCAGCCCCCCCGTGTCAGTGCAGCGTTGGTGATTAGGGGGCTGGCTGACAGCCTTCAGGATGAGTCCAAGTGTGTCATGACTGCTAAACTGAGCTTTAAAGCTGGGCAGCAGGAAGGGTTGCATGGGGGCAGGTGGGAATTGTTCTGTAATTTTCATAGCAGACATTTTTTCATTTGAAGTTTCTTTTGTGCCTTCAATTATGAAGCTCTAAAATTGTGTAGCAATTGACTGAGGAGTGCTGTCCAGGTAGACTCAAATGGCAAAATGTGACTTTTCAGAGGGGGGGGGGAAAAACCAAAACGGTTCCATGCTTTTCTCCAAGCATAAGAATATCCAGCTTAAATAGAGTATTCAATTTTTAATGAATTGGGATCTTAGTGTTCTATGATCTATGGATGAGGAGCTAAAATATGATAAATGTGCCTGCACAACTGATGGAATCATGCATGGCATAGTTCCTTTGGAAGATACTAGTTTGGTTTTTGGGGGTTTCTTTTGTTTGGTTTTCTTTTTTTTATTTTCTGCTTAGATATATTCTTGATCATGAACATAAACTAGTAAGTGATTTTCAGCAGTTTTAATCATTTCCTCAAACATTTTTATTTCTTTAAATGAACTGTACTTTAACCTAAATTGTTATGCCTCTCTCCTTCTTGTAGAAGAGAGGAAGGTTTTAAAATGATCTAATATGGGACAGTATTTAGCATTCAGTATTTTCTAGCCCAAGAAACATTATATAATAATCTATAATCAAAAACACTAAAAACCTGTTAACTGCTAAATTCTGTTTCATTCTAACATTACAACTAAAACTCATTTATAAGTAAATGAAAGTCAAGAGGATTAAATTCAATTAAAATTACTTTGAAGTATGGGGGGAAAAATGTTTCACGGTGATATAAATCAACATATTGTTATTGCCTTCTTTTCCTTATCTGCCAAGGGTCTCTAAAGCAAAATGTAGTCTAAATTATACATGGAGAACAAATAGAGAGAAAAGAACGCCACGCACCCACAAGCACACCCCAACTCAAATGAAAGGTTTGGGTGTACTTGTGGATGAATGGTGTGCTTTTCTGTATGCTTTGCAAGCCAGAATTGTGGAAGGTTTCTCCCACTTGCAGCCTCCATACCTTCATTGAGTGCAGTATAAATAGAAAGCCAATTAAAGTACATCTTTGTTATAAAAAAGAGGGAGACAAACAAAAAACCAACACCATTTTATCGTGCATGCATTTTTTACTGAAAGTAGGATCTCAGCAGAGAAATTAACTTTAATAATCTATGGATTACAAGACATATCAAACCTTCAAAGCATTGCAGTGTTAGATCTATTCTCAAAAGGGTTTAAATTACTTTAATAGTTAATAATAAGTGATATGACTCATTTTTCCAAGTAAATCAAGATCGGCTGTCATTTGTACATCTGGTCTCCAAACCTCTTAATTATAGCAAAGAAATTCCTTGGTACCTACTGAGCACCTTTGAGGTGTGCAGTACTGAAATACACTCTTATTTTTTCTATTGTTATTTGATGATTTAGGACATAAACCTAATGCAAAGCAGAGAGCAATGTTTTAAGTATCCCTCTAACGCAGCAAACATCAAGCCCCACTAGAGAAATATGCAGCCACCCTACAGAGAAATTCAGGGCACATCCCTTACTGTCAATTGAGCTATTGATCTTAAACATGCAAGGAGCACTTGGAAACCCACGTGTCTGTGTGCAGATATGCAAATCATGAACATCCCATTGAAGACATTTTCATTGAAAGAGGGCCCAAATCTTCAACCTTCCTGAAAAGTCATTGCTGGGCCTTCAAAATCAGCAACCAAAAATTTCCCTAACTCCTTGCCTAGAGAAGTTTACTCCCATGAGCAAGATGAGGACCATAGAAAAACAATGCTATTGTTGTTTGAGAAAAGAACCTCACTGTCTGCTTTAAATCATATATTGTTCCCACAGGTTTCAATTACTTCACATAACGAGACTGTGCCAGCGTGTAACAATGGCGTGGCTCTCTGTCTCCATGGCTCTGGTACAATACTTTTAAATGAATTATCAAACTGATCAAAACAAACATTGTTCCTCTCATTACTGCGCTGCAACCTCGCCATTAGCAGAGTTAGCATCCACACATGTAGCCAAGTGCCTGGAGACACAGATGCTTGCTGGGCAAGTTGCTCTCCCAGCAGGAGAGGCTGCAGGGCTGGGGACAGAGCTCCTCTCGCTGCCAGGGCTGGGCAAGGTGCTCCTCCACCAGGCACCTGCACCTGTCCTTAGTGCACGGCAGCGTGTGAGCATCACACCCTGTAAGACCCCGCACAGCAGCTTAAAGAGGGCTGAGGGTGGCGGCTCTTTTCGAGGGGAGATTTCAAAGAAGCACAAAAGTTACCCTCATATTTGTCCGTGCTTGTAAAAATCAGCCTATGAAAAGCACCAATAAAACACACTCAACAGCAACTTCAAAGGGTTAAACTATTTTGCATTATCTCTTCAAAGGCCACACAAAGTACAGATAATTCAGTCTTGGATCCTAACATTTGTGTGCGAAACATGGAGTGACTCTTGGCTGGCTGTTATTTGCAGTTCACAGGATTGAATTAGGGAGTCCAGAGACAGAATCATGGTCTCACAGAATAGTCAGGGTTGGAAGGAACCTCTGGAGATCACCCAGTCCCAATCCCCCTACCAAGGCAGGGTGACCTGGAGCAAGTGCATGCAGGAACCAGATGGGTTTTGAATATCTCCAGAGAGAAAGGCTGCACAACATTGCTGGGCAGCCTGTTCCAGTGCTCAGTCACCCCAAAGACAGGGGGCAGGAAACAGATTTTGTTCTCTTGTTCTTTGTCACTTATAATGTCTTGATGTGATTTTGGGTTTTAAAATAGCGATCTACATTTTCTTCTTTAACTCCAGCAGTCTTTTTGTCCCTTGCCATGACACTTTAGCTGTGTGTCCACACCACAGCACCCACCAGCTCCAGGGAGGTTCTTCTGTAGGCGCAGCTGGCCCTGGCCAGGCTGTGGGGCTGTGCAGGCAGCGTGTGTGGGAGCTCCTGCTGCAGCAGGGCTGCTCTGTGCAGCCAGGCAACAGCAGCTGAAAACCAGCAGCACCCTCCCCACCTTGCCCAAATACATCTGTGGATAAATACCAATTGTAATAAATTGCAACTTTCATAGCCATTACGGAGAATTGCTTTTTCATCCCCTCAGACCTAAGCTGGAGTTTTACCACTGGGCAGGACAGGATCCATGCTGAAAGACAACTCTTATGTTTATAGATGCTTTGCTGGCACATATGTGAACTTTCTGCCATAAAGTGAACTTCTGCAGTTGTGCTGTTGCATTCGTTTTGCAAGTATTAATTTAGGCTCACTGCGCCTTGGAAACCTTTTGAATATTTATAATTTTAAGTATTTATTTTCAAAGTTAAAGCACTACTGTCTTGCAACTAACCCTACTTTTTCCAACCCCTCCAAAACCAAAACCTCCAGTCTGATAACCTTTATTTATAGATGGCAATAAGCATACTTAGCGATTTTATTATTCATGACCCTTGTACTAAATATCATAATCAGAATACAGATGTGTGAGATAATTTCTATATGGAAGTCACTGGAGTAATTCTTGTAAAATAAAAATAGCATTGTGTTCAGAGAAATAATATGTCCATATTTAATGTGTCTTAGTACAAACTAAGAGACCACACAGTGTTTTTTGAAATGTCCTACATTAATAACAAGCTTCATGAATAGAAACAAAGCTCTAAAAATGTGATTTTTAGTGTTAACTATTTCCTGTCCCATGCTTATATTCTTCCATATATAGTCCTTAGATTTTTAATATGAACAGGAAAGGGACTGCTGTGTGCTTTGTGTGAAGGCATAATCAGCCAATGTGCAATTTCTTGAACCAGGTGCTCCCAAGAAGTTAGACCCAGCCCTTTGTTAATGCCACCTTTACCGATGTCTGTACCGAAGATGCAGATGATCAGATAAACATCATACTCAGACTTTGCTCACTAATTGACTGAACAAGAATCGGTCACACTTTATGTACCATTCCATAATGGATTTTCATGTTTGTGAACCCTAACTGGCTGTGGAAATGGAAAGCAAATGTCGCATAATCACAAATAACTTTTGTGGTTTATGTTTTTTAAGCCAAGAGAAAAAAAGAAACCACTTTTTTCTTCCCAGTTTATGGAAGTTTTATCATTACAGACAGGTGATGAATGATTGTTTTTTTGGCCATATCAGCTGTTGTGCTACTCTTTAGAGAATTTTTAAATGATTGCTAAATATAGCATTTTTCAGTTAGATTTTACATGAATAATTGATACAATAAAGTGATGCTGAAAGACACAGGTATAATAATTGAAAGTTTTTTGTCAGAGGTTTTTGAGAACACATGCCACTTATTGAGTATCTGACTATCACCATATTAAGCTGGGTTTCTTTTTACTTGTGTATCTTCAGCAGAAGCTCTCATTAAGCATATTGTAAAAAGATCCTTTTATGAAAATGCTATCAAGTATTTATAACTACAGCACTGAAGATCAGAGGAGGATATTGTTCAAAATATGTGCAACATAAAACTGGTCAGAAATATCAGCATCAATCAGTGTCAAAATTAAAACTGACTGGAATTTGTTTTCTTTTAAAATCCTTTTTATTTTTTTTGAGTGGGATATAACGAGCGTACACTCATTTTGACAATCTTATTTGCTGGCCCCACATTGCAATAAATCAGAAATGTGCTGGTAATAAAAGGAAAGTATTGAGGCTAACAAAGCAACAGGAAAAAAGCATTCCTAAAAAAAAGAAATCAACCCACCACCACCACTAATCTATGCAAAATAAGAACCCTTCTTTCACCTGGAAGGTCCTAATATGAATATGGAAATAGGGGAACTGTCCATGAGCCTAAAGGTTTGAGTTATCAGTCCTAATATTTTTGGCTTTAAAAAAACCTATAACTATCCAGTCTGGATTAAAGGTTATTAAATACTCCCACGGCTGAGTAGCAGAAGTGTGACCATGTATTACCCACTGGACACTTCTTCCTGTCCTGTATATGAAGAGATTATCTCAGATTTCTAGAATCCAAAAGAAGGGATAATGCATATACTTCTGACATTGGCACTCTTCCAAGAGAAGGTTGTAACAAGCCTGACAAATAAGGAAAAAAAAAAAGCCAGAACAAAGGGTGAATGGCATATGGTGGTTATCCTACAATATGGTCCTTATCCCTTTTAATATATTTCTGGAAGACATAAGTGAAGCACAGCAATGTTTTCTCAAGAGCTAACATGGCTGCATTGTACTCTTGGAGAAATGATACTTTTTAAATACTTTAAAAAATAATTATTTTTTATTTATGGATCCTGGTGGACTCAGATGTCCAGGCTAGATCCCTGCACGAGGACTTTGCTTTCACTTTAATTATGTGGCTGGTTTGTTCTAGATCTTGTGGGGTGACTGGTCAGCTTAGGAATTTCTCTGGTCACAAAAATTGTTTGTGTGGGGGGAAATTCACTTTGGGAATCAGTAGTGTTGCTACTACGGTGGCCATGCTGATGTTGTTGTGCTTTTCCTGCAAAGGGCAGGAGCAAGCCTCCCCAGGGCTCCAGCCTGGAACCGTGCTTGCTGCCCAAGCTGCTCCTCACCCAGGCAGGCAGAGCATCTTCCACCTTGTCTTTTGCTCTCTTTAGCATGAGTGTTACCCATCCAGTGTTAGTGGTCATCATTGCTCATCACAGGCACTTTTTAAAACCTTGTGACCAAAGCAGAGAAGCAGCAGGATGGCTGGGATGACGGCAGAGTTACACTTCCCTGCTGTCCTTTCTTCCGTGGCAGTGCTGCCTGTTGTGGTGGGAAGCACCATCCCAAGGCCAGGGGCTGGACCAGCAGCCATACAGGTTCTCTGCCTGTTAAAGCAGTCTCAGTATTCATCATCTCCCTCTCTCCAGGATTTTCTGGATGACAACACGAAAGTCCTAAATGTAGATTTGTGGAGTGGGAGCCCTCGGATGAGTAGATACTTGGAAAGAACACCCCTATCTCACTGTTGCTAGCTGCTCAGATATTAAAAAGAAAGGAATCCTTTCAAAGAAAGAATATTCTGATCACAGAATGCCAGATCATATTTTGTATCTAATCCTCCTGACTTCAGTATAAAAAGTGAACAGAGGGTAAAACAAAGTAAGTACTTTGACAGTGTCTTAGTTAAAGCAAGATCTCAGGAAATGAGTGCGATAATGAGCAATAGGCTAAAAATTCCAACATATTGCAGCAGGTCCTGAGAAATAATGCAAAAGCAAACCCTTTTGTTCAGATAATCACCAGTTACATACTCTGCTGGCTGCTTATTAATTGTCTGCATGACACTGGAATTGTTTGACCAAAAGATGAGGCCACTTTTCCTAAGCCATTACTCCTCACCCCACCTCTGCACAATACTGAGGAAGGTTTTGAAGCTGTTACACTGCTCTGATACTGGCCAGGTCTTTGTACACTGAAATTCCCCCAAATGGCTCGTTTCCTCCTGACACACTTGTAAACAAGTTTTCTTCTTTTTCAGACATTGGTAGCATTGCTATTTAGTGATTGAAAGATTCCAAAAGACAGCCCAAATCTTTGTTTTACTCTTTCTTGTAATAGAAATTATGTGGCTTTTGAAGCTCTTCCACTGAGACTCAGTTTGAGAAACCACAAAGCTAGGGATTTTAGAATTTATTTACAGTATGTTGACTTTATTTTTCCTAAATCTAGCTAAATAACTAAAAATATCATAATTAATGCAGGAGTCTATGACTGTCTTTTCCTTCTTCTCTTCCAAAGGAGCTCCAAATTCACAGGATTCACTCTGAAATACAGATAAATTCAAAGAAGTTTCTAAATTCCCACAAGGTTCACAAAATATTAGCTACATCTTGTAAATCATGACAAGATGCAGCACCCTTAATTTATAGTTCTTCATTGAAAAAAAAAGTAATAAAAAAGGAAAGACAAAAGATGATAAAAATAATTCTGGGTCTGACTCCAAGTATGTACATTCCTTCATGATTTTGTCCATTTCAATATAAAACTCTCTCTACACTAACTTACTAGGATCTTTCCTTGGGACTGCACCCCAAATGGGTCAGATGTTCTGCTTCAGATTAAGTTAACTAATTATATTACCTTTTATCTTTGCCTTCAGGTAACTCCTCATACTTCTAGCTCATGCAAAGGGTGGTAAAACCTTTTATAGTAGTATAATTTATTTGGAACCAGCGACTAAAGGGCATAGCAGCACCTGAAAGAGAACTAATGCCACAACGTTATTAAAAATTAAAGTCTCACAGGGAACTGTTTTTCCTCTTTATGAACATGCTCGAGAACCCGGATAGGAAGAACAGACCTAGGCCCATGTTGGAGCAAGTGCTACATCACTTCCAACATTTATGGCTGAAAGTTTACAAACACAGGTTATTGTTCATATGCTTTTCTTTCACATTGGTTAATGAGGTTTTTATTTTCTGTAAGCATGAGGTAGGTCATGGCTGCATGGCCACTGTGGGTTCTTGCAGGTGATTTGCCCTCCCAAGAGCAGGTGCATCATTAGTCACTTAGAAGGGTCTGAATGTGTTGTCTCTTTTTTTCACCCAGCTCCAGCTGCTGTTTAAAAACCAGCAGTGGGCCCACAGGTCAGCACTGCTTCAGTTCCTCAGCAGTGAGGCATGGGCTCCTCTGCTGCTCTGTCCTGAGGAGCACTGCTCACTGCTCGGTCCCTGGGATCAGGGGAGGTGGGCTCTGGGCAGCCAGCCCCAGTCCTTGAACCATTGGCACTGCTCTCAAAGGCAGGATTGAGCTTTTTTGCTCCTGGTTCATTTACATAAAGGGCAGGATTTTGAATTGGAAATTTTCTGACTTTTGAACTGGCCAGAGATCTGACAGTTGTGATCCCCACTTAGAAAGGAGATCCTATATTAACAATAAGCTATTTTTTCAGTTATTTTTCACATTCATATTCAGTCATTTTCTGTGGCTGCCACAGGCTCGTGACCTGAACCTTCCCTATTGTATGCAGAAGGATGTGCAGGATTTTCTACAATGTCTCTAATGTGTTGCATCTTTAAACACAAAACCTGGAAGCCACTCAGTCATTATCTTTAGAGTGTTTTTCAGCTCCTTCTGAAAAAAACCAACAATTTGAGGTAGTTTTAATATGAATGGTAAGGTATGATCTATAGAAATGCTGTGAACCCAGGCCATCAAATGGTAGCAAAGATGTTCTTAACCTCTGACAGTGAAGCTCTGACCATTCCCCACAACTTTTGGCAAATATATCTTCAAAGACAAACAAACACGCGGTGCTCAGGCCAGGAAAGGATGAAGCACCTGACCTTGCAAAATCAGGTCAGATGGTACCTCTCTGTGTCTTTCATTATAAAGAGATTTTTGTCCTTTAACTTCTATCCCGTGCTTAAAATACCACTGGTATTAAAAATTAGAAGTTGCTGTCCCATTATAGACCGAGCTGACCTCTATATTTCAGTGGTGCTGCTGGGACTGGTGTGCAAATGACATTGGTAGATCTCTGCAATTCGGGAGCCTGCATTTTTCACCTGTGTGCTGCTCTACCTGACCCTCAGCTATTTACCCAAAAACATGCCATGTTTTTGAGCAAGTGCCATACTGATGCCATCTTCCTTGCCACAGTTTCCCTTCTTGCATGGTCAAGTCTAAGGCAAATGCTAATGGAAAGCTGGAGCCTGTTTCTGGCTCCTGGTGAAGATCAGGGCTCTCTCAAGCTGATGTCCAATGGACAACACGCTTGGAATGATGGCTTTGCAGGTCCATCAGGACTTCCCACTCCACAAGGACACACCTCCTTGGTTTGTTAGGTCCCTACCTAGCTGAAAATGGAAGAGTTTTGATGCTCTGCCTCCCCCACACCAGAGGCACCATCAGTCCTTGACACTTCCCCTGCTCCTTCCCACTCTGTGAACTCATCCTAAGAGGGTTCCCAAACAGTTAATTCCCTGTCTCTCTCCAGGCCTTGCAGCATTTCACAATGCTATTGTCATCCTAGAAGGCAAGAACATATAAGTAGGAGTTTCCTTTTTTTTTGTAGCATCTTTATTTAATTCCCTCTGTGGTCCACTTTAACTCCCTCCCTCCCTCCCAGCCATTGCTCTCTGCGGGGCTGTGGCAGAGCCCTTGCACCAGTGCCCCCTCCTGCCCCTGGTCCTTCACTTGTCCCAGAGATTCCACCTTTTTTCTAGTATATTAGAAAAGCCCTTCCTTTTTGAGGTCTCCAGGTTTTGCCTCACAAGCAGAGAAAGGGGCAGAGGGCTGAGATGGTCTGGACTGCACGCTGCAGCTCTGGAGTCAGCGTGGCTGGCACCCCTTCCCCAGCTCAGAGGGGCTCTCTGAGGATAAGTGTGCTTTGCATGTAAGGATGCTTGTGTGTAGCATGAACCATGGAAGGACTACAGGTAGCTCCAAAGGCAGTATGTTAAGATACTTTTCCTGGTGATCCCTCCTATTAAAAAAAAAAAATAATAATCAAAAAGCCAAACCTTTTCCTTGCTCCAAAATGCTGTTTCACTAACTCCAAGCGTCAAAAGGATTTTATTCTTAGCTTTCTGTTTCGATCAGTTAATTCCCACCAGGGCTGAGATAAAAATTGTCTGTGGGACACACTGTTCTTTCTTCTTATACACCTAATGTTGCTGTGCTATTTTGGGCTACCATTTAAATAAAAGCCAATTTGACTAAAGAGCAAATATATTCTGTCGAATGACGGCAAAAGGGCAGAGCTTGGGAAAAAGAAACAAGAAAATGCAAGGCATTCATTTTTCCTTTGTACTTTTTAATAAAAGAAATTCTCTTGCAGCTTAAAGTGACACTTTAAAAGATGTATGTATCGTGGCTTTTAAAAACACAATTAGATAACACCTTGTCAAATACTTATATTCTTTGTTGACAGCCTTGAGTACAATCACAATAACAGCACAGCTATTTCAGCATGTTTCTTATTCAGTTGCCATTGGCAGAGTCAGCCATTTTATAAAAATGTTACTGTTTATCACTTTAATCATCAATCTACATCTAGTCAAAACAATAAGTCAGAAGGAGTAGCAAATTATACTTGTGCAGCCCTGATGAGTTTGAACTGTTTTGCTGAAATTAACTGCAATAATTATCTATTTTTCTAAAGCTGTTAAGAAGTTCTGGGTAAAGAAATAAAAATTGGATCAATGAGGACTTGGCTTTTGCCTGTTTCATAAAAAAGAAACCTTTTTAGTAGGCTGGGAAGAATTTAACACTGAGTCTTGGTTTTCTAAAGGTGAAAGAATAAACATTGGTTTCGTTCTTTTTTTTTTTTTCTGTCTGGCATAAAGATGCCCAGACAGAGCTGTCAGGTGGCCCTGCCCCTCTCCCTGCTCGGGCAGGTCCGGCCGGCAGGGCTGGAGGTGAGGCGGCTCCGAGGGTCTGCCTGCCCCCGCTGGAGGGGCTGCAGGGGCACAGGGCTCAGGAGAGCAGCGCACACGCGGCCGTCGGGTGCTTATCTGTCCCAGGGATGTGCTCCCTTGGGTGCTACCAGTACTGACAGGTGCTCACGCTGCTGCAGATGGAGGGGTCTTCTGTGTACAGATGCATATACATGAAAATAAATCAATGTGTATTTTGTTTTTTTTTTTATTTTAATCATCAAAAGTAACAGCAGCTATCAGGGCTCCCATTTTACAGGCGTGGGAAGGGAGCCCGCCGGTGCCACTGCGCTGGCTGCAGGGCTGGGCAGGGATCTCGGGTCTGCCCCTCTGGGGGATGATGCTGTGACGGCACGGCAGCCCCCTGAGCCCTCCCTGGGGGTGTCTGACGGGTTCAGTGCCCTCCTCTCCTTCCCCTGTGTGCCTGGTATTACCTTTGCTCAGCTCGACACAGGTCCCCTGTGCCCACCGTTAGCCATCCAGCCCATCGGGTGGCTACCAAGAAAGTTTCATGGCCGGGTATCCAGCAGCAGTTTCTGCCTGCAGCCTGAGCACGTTTCTGGCTTTTCAGGACACCTGTGATGGCCAAGGCTGCCTCCAGCTGTTCCCTGTGGCTCCGAGTCTGGGTGCAGGGCAGAGTGTCAGGGCTCTCCCCCGCAGCAGCGGCTCTCCTGCCCCAGGCAGTGAGGTCTTGTCACTTGCATATCACCAAAGCCTTTGAGGTTTTTTACCCTTGTGGTTCTAGTATTTTATTTCTCACCTTTGATCAGTTTGAAGCATTTTATTTGTCTCTTATTTTTTACCTGGCCCCTAACTTCTTGGCAATAACAATGTGAATCATGGGTATGCATTTTATATGCCATGTGCGTGTGTGATCACTCGGTTTTTTAGCCTTATGTACCATAGACTATCAATATTACATTTGCTGCTCTAACCAAGAGGCTTTAATAATACAGGTCTAACTTTTTACTCTTTTACAAGACAAGGCAGCAAATTTAGATTCCTTTAATCACATGAAAAATGATGGATATAACTAGGGGATTGAATTTTGGAAACAATGCTAGGACAAAAGAGTTCCTGATGGGATTCTATAAATATTAACAAAGAATATTTGTCTTATCTTTTGCTAGCAACCATTAAGTATTTAACCCTATTCATGGAACATTTTCTATGTTAAGAAAGCTTTAGCTTTTGTCCCCCCAACAGGCTGTCTGTCTGCTTCTCCAATATGATAGTTCTACTGCTTTGCTATGAAACTTTGATGGCAAATTTAATTTATTTATTGTAATATGAATAGATAGTGGTTTACTAAGCTGTTATTTAGAACAATATTTATATGTATCTTTATTAATTTCTTCTAATTACTTAGTAAGGCACCTGTAATATCTAAGAATCCAAAGCATATGAAAGCCACAGTCAAAACCAATATATTAACATGACTTGTGCCCTGTGTGAGGAGCACAGCAGACACATTTTGGATTCCAAAGGAAAAAAAAAAGTAGTAAGCTTGAAGCATGTTGCCAACTTTGCATAGGTGCGAAAATTTCTGCCTCCTGGCAGAAGTTTATCTGCAGTTATTTGCCCCCTGGCTTGCTTTTTCTGCCTAATGTGTAAGTAACAAATGCATCTTCCTGGGCGGGGGGCGGGGGGGTTTGTTTTTGTTTTTGCTGTTTCGCCCGTGTTTGGGCTTTCCTTGCCTTCCTGCCAGCCCAGGTTTCTGTTGTTACAGGATTACCCCCCAAAGCCCCACACCTGTCTGTGGGGCCGTGGCCGCGGTAAAGGCGCGGCTCCAGGCGGGCTCCATCCCCGGGGGAACTCAGCCTTCCCCGCGTGAGCCCAGCGGGGGCATCGGGGGGACAGCGGCCGCCCCAGCTCCAGCACAGCTTCACTGCCCCAGCGGCAGCCCCGGCCCGCCGGGAGCAGGAGCGGACGGAGCTCCTCAGCGAGCGGCAGCAGCCGGGCGCTCCGCGGGCGCTGTCTCCGCGCGGCCGCCGAGGACAGGGATGCGCAGGGATGCGCAGGGATGCTGCCCACGTGCCGTGTGAGTACCGATGCACACCAGGACCGTCCCCGAGGGCGTGCTCGGGGCGACTCGCTGAGGCACTTTGCTCCAGCAAGCATCAGGACCCACGGCAGAGAGGGAAAAACAAACACATCCTGTTGGTGGACGTGTTTCTGTGCTGAATGATTCTGAAAAGGAAGCTGAGTTTAATTAAGAACAGGTATTTAAAAGGAAACTGTTAATGCTTTTAGGCTGAAGCTGGAAGATTTGTTAAATTCCTGTTGTGATTGACTGGAGAGCAGAAGGAGATCTCTTGACTTTCCTGGGTCACAGCTAGGAATGGAGAGGAATCTTTCTTTTGCCTCAGCAAGCTGTGGGAGCTACTTCAATGGCCAAAAATAATTTTGAGTATAACACATCTGCATACAACAGAATAATTCTCATTTCTCTGTTGACCCCCCTCTCTGCAGCTCGGGAAAAGAGAGAACTCATTTAGCTCCTTAAACGTAGGTGTTGTAATCATTAATAAGGAAAGTGCCAATAAAAAAAAAATCTGGTGATACTATAATGGGGGAGATAAAACACTGCAAAGAATAATTAGATGCTAGCATCAAAATACTGCATGAAACAAAAACAGTAGGGAGAGAATCAACATTTAAAGCAGTTTTTGAATTTTATCTTTACCTTCACTCCTTAATCTTTTATTTTGTCTTTTGATTTTCCTGCTATGTACTGTGTTCCTCTTTTGTTTTATTTTCATTTGACTTCATTTTATTACACCTCCCTCCAGCTTTTCCCACCCCCAAGACTGGGTTTTTTTTGTACTTTCAGCTCTTCCTTTGTTAATGTTGAATTCAAACGTAAGCCTGCTGAAAGATTTTTCAGGAGTCAGGAAAAAATCTTAAATACTAAATAGATAGGATCAAAAAGCTGAGTGGTGAGGTGTGAGTCAAAGCAACTGGAGCCCATCTTGGGTGATGCATGGGACACGGGAGTCCCAGTGAGCTGTGCTATTTGTCTGGGCATCTCGTTGGACTCTACTGCAGAGTTACTGTGGGTAGAACTGGAGCTGCCCTTCAGGGAGGGGGCCGTGCACACAGCCAGCCACAGCTGTGCCCAGTCCCATATGATGGTGAGAGTTGCTGCTCAATTGGAGGCTGAACTTCAGCAAAGGGAAGGCTAGGAAGAAACCTGTGTTGGTCTCTGAATTCAGATGTGTTTTAGGGGTTGGTCGCATTTCCCTTTCGGGTAGGTGTAACTTTCTAGGGCTCCTCTGCAGAGTGTGAATGTGAGAAGGCAAGCTTTTGGAGCAGAATGACTGAACAATGTCCCTTGTCCTCAGGCTGGAAAAAGACTGGAGGCAATATTCTGGTGGGGTAGAGGGGAAGCATGCAGGCTGCTCTGTGGTGTCCTAACCAAATGCTGAAAGTTACGTATCAGAGTTGGGGCAGACTGTTCTAGAAAAAAAACCTGGTGACGAGTAGTTGTGCAAACACCAGTAAAACTAGTGTTGGATAGAGCCCCTGTGTCCCTGCAGGGCAGGCAGATGGGCTTACCTGTAGCACCAGGGACTGGTACAGCAAACCCTCCCTGCCTGAGTCTCAAAATATCTGTGCTGTTTGGACATGTGGCAGACCAACCTGCTAAACGTGTCTCCCTTCAATGACAGTCCCCAGTTAAAGTGCTTCTGTAATAAAATGGGAAAGGATGAACAGATTCTGAGCTTCTGGTGTTTGGTCAATCCAGCTCCGCATCCTCAGCAAGCAGACAAAAAAGGATCTGTTGCTACAGAATGAATGTGGACGTACATATTTTTATCCAGTTGAAGGATAGGCATTCTGGGTGTTGTGTGCTGGCTCTAGTGCTGAAAATAAAACTCACAGAATAGGGCATAGTACTAATTAGAAACTTAGAATGGAAAAAGATCATCAAATATAGAAACTTCCTGAATATGCTCCTCTACATTCTGAATATGTTGAAACAGAAAAGAGGAGAATTTTGTCTTTGAGGCTTGCATTTTTGCTGTGCATAAGATAAGAGCTAGGCTTTCAGATAAATTAGAGTACTCTTTTGATATGAAAAATCTACATTCTTTTTTTCACTTCTACAGTGATCACCCTTAAGTCTCCAGTTTTTCCACTGGTTCCTTGGCTATTGCTCTTATCAGTCAGTATTTAAGTAGTATTTATCAGTAGTAGTAAAGTCATTGTGTAACAGTACTGGTCACCCAGGAGAGCTTGGAATTAGATGAATGAGAAGCACAATACTGCCACTTGACAAGAAGTGTGGTTTGTCTTGCCCAACAGGAAGGTACCTTCTATCCCCAGGGAGATGCAGTGACCATGGACTGATATTGTGTAATTTTCCTCACCTGAGACTGATTGACTTTATTTCTGATCTAGATTAAAAGGTCTCCATTTTATCCAAGGAAAGATATTGAAGCCGTGTGGTTGAGGTGTGTGAATGAGAACATCCCACAGATATTTTGTGCACCCAGAACAGTGTGAACATTGAGATCTTGAAGAGAAACTTTGGAGATGGGGTGTTGTGGGTAGGAGGTAACCACCAGGGCTTGGATTTGGGGGTGAACCTGCTGGAGGCAATGTGCTGGAGGCAATGTGCTGATCTTCAGCTTGGAGCTGAAGTTATCAAAGTTGTGACAGGACCTGAATAACCCTAAACTCTTAATGCTGAATTAAATAGAGTATTTAAATCATACCACCTAGACCTAGGTCTGTCTGTAATTAATAAACTTAAGCTTTAAGATAGGGAATTCATTATACTGAAGCCATCACCTGTTTCCTGTACTCTATTTTTTTCTGGTGACTGATCTTTTCTCCTGTTCTCATCATGCTTGCCACATCTCTGCTGCATGCCAAATGGAGATCAGAGACATTATTTTTAAATGTGAGCTCCCTATCAAAGCCTGCATTTATTATCTCTGTACAAAAACTACAGCCAGAACTTCTAGGGTATTGGAACTCTAAGATTAAAACTGCTAAACCCCCTTACAGAAGGGCTAACTCAGTTTCCTGGTTTTTGAAAGTGCCAAACATCTATCAACACATTAAATTATTGTGTTTCCAGAGCATCAGGAAATGCTGATTTGTTTAATGTTGTTTCTGGAAGTAGTTGCCTTTTGGATTATTTACTTTCCTAGCAAGTACTTATGCCACAGTACAAACTTCTGCTGAGGAGCCTCTGCATGATTCAGATTAGAGATCTAATGTGGGACCACCAATTCAGTCAATCTGCAGCCAGAGCTTATTATCTACTGCATAAATTCACAGTAAAATGTGATTTTTCACATTTGCAGTGAGGCCTTATTTTCATTCCAGGTATTAGGCTGTGCACTGTAGATCTTGGAGATGAACCTGGCATAAAAGGTGAAAGAAAAATCCAAGAGCCCTTTGCAATTCCAGCTCTGTCCAGCTGTGACAGAACTTCCCATGCCACAGGGCAGAGTGAGTAGCTGTGGGTGGCAAGGGCAGCTCTGTGCCAGTTTGCCTTTTTGGTAAAACATTTTGGAGCTCCAGTGCTGGATTGCCAGTCAAGCTCTGTCTAGTGCTCCCTACCAGCAGATTTTGGCATGGCTTGCTCGGTGGTGTAGCACAAGCTGAAGGAGGGATGGGGCTGGCTGGCAGAGGGGTGGCTGTGGGAGGATGAGGTGCCCACTCTGCTCTCAGCACAGAGAGGTTCAAACATGGTGCCTTGCAGTTATCCCACATCTTTCAAAATGGACATTGGTGTTTATGTGTATATCCCTTTCTAAAGCATAGGCTGTGGTCCTTCATTTTTCCACCTTTTTTGCTCCCTTTGGGCTTTGTTTTAAAATGGCACTAAATCTGTGTTGGTATAGTTTTCCTTTCACTTACACCAAAAATAGCATTTTATCAAAGTCAGCTGATTTCTTGTTTTAATTGAGCTGAAGTTCACAGTGTGACAGGGATGTTACCAGGTAGTATATATTTCATGTTACAATTTACATTCAGAGCTCCTTGCTGTGAGGCACCACTGTCATCTATTACACATGAAGTGGAGGATGCTGTTGGCCTTCTGAGCAGTAAATAACACTCCATAATCCTCCATGCTTCCCCTTGCCCCCGTGGAGGATGTGGGGAGGCTGCAGGAACGTTTGTACCTGTTTTTCATTAAAGGGAGGCAGTGGGGTAGTGGCTTGGTTGAGGTGAGGTGGTCCAAGCTGGGCTGTGTACCTTCTCAGGGCTCTCTGCTCCTGATGGGGACCAGGTGTGGAACAAATCCACCACAAAGCCACGGGGACCCCCATTACAAATTTCAAGCTCGTAAAATGTCAGCTCAGGGGCTTGCCTGGGATATCATCCTGCCTGTCTGTTCACCTCACAGGCAGCTTTTACATTTATTTATTTATTTCAGTCAGTCACCTGATCCTGAGTGGAATTGTGGCCTAGGGCAAAAATAAAATATTTTTGCAAGATGTTTTATCATGGAAGTTCTGCTGCTGATCATGTGTACCATGCTGTCTTTGGGAAGCACTGCTATAAGCTCTGGAGGCAGCTGACAACGTGCATTTAAGGGATGTCCCCCAGCCTCTGCCCTCACCAGCCTGCTATTAACTCCACTAAAATGTATATGACCATAGAATAAGCGTGGAGCATGGATGAGTAGGAGAGAGGGAGGACCTTGGGGCCAGGCAGTTTACAAACAGGCATCACAGCCACTCTGTCCTTTGCCCCCTCTTACATTTCTTATTACAGTACATTAAAACCCTTTGCTCTGTCAAATTGACAAAGGCAGCTATAAAAGGGGTCCTTTCTAATACACAGTAATATAAACTATGTTTGTACACTTACCACATAATCCCTAATTACTTCCATACTTTTATGTGTGGAGAGCTTTGACGCTTGCATTGCTGGATACTTAGTGAATGAAATAAAAATCAGAAATTATTTCTGTGTAAGTATGGGGTGGTATGTGAATTAGCTTCTAGGCTGGCGGCAGAGCTCACATTTCAGAATAAATATACTAAGTGTCATTGATACCCTATGTGTCAGATAAAAAATCTCTGACACCAACAAAACTCTCATATGACCCTGACATTCCTCCAGTACTTAAAGTAATTACCATACTATTTAATAACAATGTTTATAAAATTGCTTTTTGATTGGCTATCTTCTATGTCATACCTATGTCAATAATTCCCAGTGAATGCCTGTGTGTGACTTTTAACCCTTCTTTACAAATAATTTCCATTTCATAATGGCAAGAAGATTCTTTAGGCAGTTGGTAATGGAGTCCTCCCATAAAAACTGCATCACTCACATTTTGGTTTGCCTGCATGGTAGAGAGCACAGTCTCCCCTCTACTCCAAAGGGCTGCACAACTGCCTCCATCTCAGCCCACACAGGAAAACCTGAAATATCAAAAAGATTGAGCTTGTAATAATTTTCAGGAACTCTGTCTAATAATTAATGCAGTCACGTGAAAATGACCTGAAGTTTTTCATGGTTTCTCTGTTAGCTATGGCCACAGTAGGTTATCACACTTTGGGCATTATAGGAGGATTTTTTTTTTTTTTTTTTTGGTGTGTGTTTTCTCTTTCCCCCTCTACTTCTGCTTTTTGAAGAAGAGAGAGACCTAAGTGAAGCAGGGTAAACACAGCCTTAAAGCTGTGGTGACATGGAGATGGTAATGATGAGATGGTGTCCATGCTGTCTAGAGCTATGAAGCTTGCCCAATGGTATTATCCTAACAGGGCTTAAAAGTTCTCAGAGTGTCTTCTGGACATTGCTTATTTGCCTGAATTTAGAGTGGCCCCATTATGAGAGAGTGTCCACCAAATGCAGTGGAGCTGATGCACTCGTCTTTGGTTCTTGGTTACTGAACAGACGGACAAAGGTAGATGTGTCTAAAAAGTTATGGAGTGCCCATCAGCAGCTCTGCATCTCAGTTGGTTTCAGATGCCTGCTAGAAGTCATCTTTACCATAAAATCAAAACAATACCAGGTGTGATCCTGCTCACACTGTTTGTTTCTCTAAAGCTGTAGAAAACCCCACAGACTTCTCAGCACCTGAGCATCTCTTTTCTGCATTGGAAAACTTAAGAATAACCACTCCTGTAATGTTTTTCAGAGAGACAGTTGTGTTAGCAGTCTGTGTATGTCAGGGCCTGTTTTGTGACTTGACCACGTGTCAGATCCAAGATAGTGAGAGATCCTGGTAAAACTGATGGCTGTACCTGGCTTGCAGCTGTGCAAACCTAGAGATTTTTTGCTGGTGGGGAAATCTGAGGCAGATGAAAGGCTGACTGAAGGTATCTCTAAGGTTGGGATGTCTTTGATCCCATGGAGGCCTGGCACCAGCAGAGAGGCATCCTGTCAGGTCAGGAGAATCTGCTTTATTTTAATGCTGGCCCTACTGGATGCTAAATCCCAGAAGCATCTCACTCCTTGGGAGAGCGCGCTCTGTAAAAAGCTTCACAAACTTTTGTGCACGTGCTGTGTATGACAAAATTTGTGCAGAATATCAGACACGTCAGAGAAAGACACCCCACTTCTCTCCTTTCAACTGAAATATATACAGGCATCGATAAGAATTGTAGCCTTAAAGCTGGTGTAGAAAAAGCTTGGAAGATCAAAGTTTGGTGTGTGCATGGTAATGTTTTGAGAGCGGTATTTTTAGTAACCTTCCCCCAGCACTTGGAAGGGAAGGCAGGCTGTGCTGCACATGTAGACATGGCCAGGAGAACTTTGTTTTCCATGTAAGAGTCTCCTAAGTGCATGTTGAAAGATGAGGAATATCAAGAATAGCAGAGTGGTAGTGCATGAAGAGAGAAGAAGCGAGCAAGCCAACGTCAAAAGAAGATAGGCCAAGTTTTAGCTCTTTACTTGCTTCAGTGTGCAGCCTTGACCTCCTGCTAATAGATTTTATTTCTGGAATATGCATGTGCTTGCAGATTTGCTCCAAAACATGATGGGTCTCATGATTCACACCGACTCTGTTTACATTTTCCAGTAGATATGTTTTGTTTGTTCATACGGGCAAGTACTTCTGATCCTCTTCTGGAAATTGGAGTAGTTGATGAAGCTTTTTCCTCTTCTCGGTTAAATGTTCCCCTAGATTGTCTCCTATTAATATGCCATGATGTGTTGATGCAAAACACTTCAATATTTCCATATGTAATAAAAGGTCAGGGATAGTATTCTTTCATTAGCAAGAGTCATATATCAAGTACATCACAGGAAATTCTACGCTTTAGCAAAATAGGAAGGCAAATATATTGATTACAGGTTATCTGTCAAATTAGCTTGAACCCTTTGCTCAGAGTATCAGGTTTTTCCATTTGAGAATGTACAGTAGCTCAATGCAACACCTTTTGTGTATTTTTTGTGAGGAGGGGAGGGTTGTGATGCTGGGATTTTACTGAACTGGCTGCTTTCTTTCCTCTGCCTTGACAATTACTGCAAGATGAAGGTCTCATTCCCTCCCCCAGCTGAAGTGCTTTCCCTCTCCCAGCACTTAAGAATTCTGTGTTAAAAACCCTCATTCCCTGCTGCTTCCCTTCTCCTGCATAGCTCTGACTTTCTACATAAAGCAAGCAAGACCCACTTGATACCAAACATTAGTCCCCCTTGTGCTGTAGCCAGCACCTTCCTTTTACAACTTATAAATAAGATTTCTGAGAAGTTACAATTATCTCTGTATCTATCACTCAATCATCAAACAGGCTGAAGTTACAGAAATCCAGCCACCTCTGCAAGAGGAGGATGCTACAGCTGTGACATAATTACATTATCAACTTAATTAAGGAAGTGAGTGAAATGAAAGAGAAAACAAAACAGCCGAAGAGAAGGCTAGAGGTGGGAAGGAAAGGTGGGATGGGTAGCATGCAGAGGATGTGTTAAATTTAGCTCTAAGTGGTTTAAAAAAGGCTCTAATGTATCATAAAAATCCCTGGGTTTTCATCCTGTGCTCCTGGCTTTCCAAGGGGCTGCTGGGAGGGCAGGGGCTGGGGTGGGATGAGGGGACCCCCAGAAGGTGCTGCTGCCAAGAACCCCCTCAGCCTCCGAGGCCACAGCCAGTGGAACCAGCAAACCACACAAAGAATGTGCCACTTAAATATGTTCACTTGTCAGGCCTTGGGCAAATCTGGTTTTACAGAATAAAGGCTCAGCCCTGTGATCCTCATGAGCTGAAACCGCCCATTAACTTCTGTAGGAGTTTTGGGCACATGAGAGCTGGAGGTTCAAGCTCCTAATCTGATTATTCTCACACAAATATATTAATTGTAGAAAACCAACAATGCTTTTCCTAGACAGGATAACAAAAGCAGATCACTGCTCAAAGTATGTCCTTTTTCTTCTGCTTTCAAATCCCATGTACTTTTCTGTATCAAAAAGGAGAAGAAAAAAAAGTCCTCAAATCCTTTATTTGATTTCAGTGTACAACTATGCTCAGTTTAAATGTCACCCATACGCAGAACAGTGGTTGCACCAGAGCAATCATGGCAAGATGTCTGAAGGGGTGTCAGCAAATTGGACAGGGTATAATTTTAGTCAATGTGTTCTTGTCTTATTTTAGTTCAACATCATTTCCCAGTTGCAATTCTTTTGAGTGACACATGGAATGCAAAACAACATAAAAGGTCTGCCCTGAGGCAGATATGTGTCCATGTAGGACTTTAATTATTCTTTTTGAATAATGTGTAATATGCAAGCCCAATTTCTTGCATAAAACTCTGATGAAAAAACTGTGTATCACCTGTGTAAGTGTTTTTATGATAGACCTCATATTTTTAGAAGCACTGAATTTGGAAAGGGTCCTTATTAGTCCAAGTACTCTGGATTTTTCCGGCAACATTTGGGAGAGAAAGCAATTGCTCCCGTGGTGTTTTGCTATGACTTTTTTTTTTTTTTTTNTTTTTTTTTTTTTTTTTTTTTTTAAGGCATTATTTTGTTCATTCAACTGCTGTGTGCTTAAATAGCACTTCCATCACAGGTATAAAGTGCTATACCTGTAAGATTTTATATGAATATATTCTTTTACTCTGTTACTCTGTTGCCTAACACCTGTAAGCTGATCCTGCTCTTATTTGCATCACTTTTATACCAGTGTGACTCCGATGGCTTCATGGAAGTGAGTTCTGAGCAAAATCAGATCTTTTCCTTCTAAGAACTAATATTAAACTGGCTCTTTAGGTAGCACTTGGTGTATCATTTTAGATTAGCTGATAAGAAATAATGAAAAAGATGTGTGAATGGAAATGTACATCGTAATGATGAAATATGTTTTAATATTAAAAAAAAAAAAGTAGTCAATGTGAAGGCAAATTAAGGGTGTTGCTGCAGTTTTGCTACAGACCATGGGTCTGATTCCTGAACTCTGTGAGAAGCTTTTAACGTGTGACAGGAAATTTCCTCCTGGCACTTAGGGAAGGGTGTATTGGATGGTTAGTAAAGGTCTAGGTGTGCTCATACCTGCAGGAAGGAGAAGGCATGAGGATTTGGGATTGTTGGTTTATGGACAACTGAGGGGTTTATGGACAACCGATAAAGATGAAATTTGACCACAGAGTCCTCTAACTCCTTTGATAACTTTCTCAAAGTTCCTTCTAGGTTTCTTTTTAAAATTAAATAAATAAATATGCAAACCCAAGTGTTTAGATAGTAAAGTACAAAAAGAAAAAATCTGAGGGCTCTTTTGGCTGAAATCACAGGAACTGAAGCAGAAGGAAGGGGTTTCTGAAGGGGTGCACCACTTTTGCTGCAGGTTGGACATTAAATAAGAACTTTTGTATAGATAAAAATGTGACCATGGAGTTTGCTGGGTTTGTCAGGATCTCAGCACAGCCCCACAAAGTTTGGATTCCCCTCGTGTGCTGTCGTCTTCTCCTTGGAGTAATGTTCTTGTTTATTTGGTCACTGCATGGCTCTGTTTTTGGAGCGATATTTTGGTTAGCATAAACTATTTGAAGACTGTTTGGAGAAAAGCACTAACCCATCCTGAAATCAGTGGGATAAAAAGCTCTTTGTTTATAACTGTTACTAGTTTAATCATTTAGATGAGACGAATTTGCACTTCTAGCCCTGAGTGTGCTCTGATTTCCCTGCAAACATGTGTTGTAGGATTTGCATTGTCTGCAGTGGGAGCCACACAGAAAGGAAAGGAAATATTTCCCCCCCCCCCCCCTTTTTTTTTTTTTAATTATTACACTTTATTCCCTCAATTTACCCCATTAAAAAAAACACGTAAGTAGAGGAGCTGCTGTATTTTAACGATGAAAAGAATATATCAAATTATCCCGCTGCATCAGAAAAGGTAGGGAAGAGAAAGCCAAAAAGCAGCAGCTGGGATCAGGTTTCATTCAGATGATCTAAACCAGCGTTGCTGCAGCAAGTTGAATTTTCTCCCCAAGTGTCTGGTCCCTCTGATGTCCGGGAGGCTTTGCTGGCCAGGAGCCCGCTGACTGGCAGTGACCTTGTGCTAACTGTCTGTCAAAAACGGGCACTCAGAATTCACTGGGATGAAAAATAAGCATTTGGTGCCTTTCTTTAGAAACATAATAGACAGCTTCGCTTTCACACCTCCTAATAGCCTTCTTTAAAAATAGTTTCTCTAGCAGGATGCTTTTTTAGCGCTCGGAGATTTACATGTCTACAGCTTCCAGAATTTATTAGGATTCCTTGCGTATTGTATATGGTTTTTTATCTTAAATTTCCTGATGCCACACTGTGACGCTGCCAGTTTAGCAACTCCAGCTGTTGTGAGTCATGAGGGTAGGATGTGGTGGTGACTGGTTCACAGAGACAGGGAAATTTGTGAAGTCCCAGCATTAACCCTTCGGAGCCAGCTCTCTACCTGTTTGCAAAAATAGCAACCACTGTCCTTTTCCAGAAGGCAGTGCTGGCCTCAGCTCCCACGCTTTGCAGTCTCAGGTGGGATCTTTTGCTGGCAGTGCAGGTGGCTTCAGGCAGTGGCTGGTCAGGAGAGCCCATGTGGTTTATGGGGTGTATTTGGTTTTGCCAGTTACCCTGTAGCTGCGTAGGGAAAGGGCAGAGCAAGCAGAGCAACTTCTCCCTGCGCAGCCCCCAGGCCTTCAAATTCCTCTTGCCTTTCAGGAAAGGAGTGTCTTTTTTACAGGATCCCACTGTTATTCATTGGGAAGACGGGAACAATTTTAAGCTTCCAGGTCTGCATAAGCTCTATTGAGAGTGGAAATTAGTTGAGGCTCCCTGTGGCGTATGTGACTATGGAAGCTACAATGCTCATTTGTCCTGCTGAGCGGTTCTTGTATGTGCTTTACTGGCTGCAGAAGTTTTTTTTTTTATTTTTAGGGTTTTTTTAAGGATTGCAAAGATCTCCAGTGGAGAGCGATGTGGCAGAACTGAGAGTTCAAGCTAACCCTCAGTCATGTGGCATAGTCTTCCAGAGTTAGGTTAGGAAGGTTTAGATGTACGCTGAGTTAATGCAGTTGTGGAATAAATTATCTATCTGTTGCAGCCAAGAATCATGAGTCTGCATTTCAGGGCCTTGCAATGGAGAGGGAGGAAGAAAATAGAAAAAGGGATTGGGGAGGGGGAATTAAAAATTAGGCACATGCAGACAAACCTCTTTCTTTTAAAACTGGATTAATGGTGCTCTGTCTCTTTGATTGAAGACAGGATAAGTCAGAGCAGGCTCTTTCATTTCTGGTCCCTGTCAGTGGATCTGGGCAGGTGAGGGATGCACCTGGGCACTGACCCACTGACCACCTCCCCCGGCCCCAGAGGATGTTCTGTCTCTGCCTGCAGCAGAAGGACTCCACCAGGAGCCACCAGCCCATGGCCAGGTCCTGCTGCCACCACAGGGAGGAACTTGTTTGCTAAAATCTGCCTCCAGCCTGTGGGCACAGCCCTGCACTGGCTGGGGTGCCAGGGGGCTCCCCGTGGGCTACAGGCTGTCAGAACAAAGCCCTGAATTTTGACACCCTATTGTATGTCAGTAGAGTGTTTAAAGCCTTAAACCAGCCAAAAGCTCTCGCACCCTCACCCTCTCCACCACCCTGGATACAGAAATAGTCAGATCTTTTTGTTCATGATTAACTGACTCACGCTTGGAAATCATCAATTTAAAACCCATTTCAGGCAAAGTTACCAGAATGTTCTTTGCATGGACATATCAAGATATTTAAATTATAAAAGTCTCCAATAGGTGCTGAAAATATCCTTAATAATTTTCTGAAGATATAGTAAATTTTGTGCTAATTACTTTTATTTGCATCCCCCACCCCCTTCAGAAAGGGTCTCTGAGAAGTAGAAAGAAATTTGGATACATAATGTGTGCTGACAGCTCCTACAGTGTGATGGGGAGGGACAATTTGAGACTGTCACAGGGCTATGCTCAGCTTCATAGAGATGGGATTTCTCTACATGCTAAAGTATGAGGAAGGCTAAATAACTCACAGGTGTCAACGGCACCAAAGAATTATGTGTGTCTGACCTATGAGAGAATAAATCTCATTTCCTTCTTAAATCCATGAGACATACCTTTAAGTGTAATAAAACCGTAACATTCCCCCCACAATTATCTTTTACAATTTCCTCAAATTTATAAAAACAAGATTTTCCAATTTTTAATTTTTTTTTTTACTGGTAGATTGTGCTCTTTAGTATCATTTTACATAATTTAATACAATTTGTTCCATCCATTGGTTTTCATGGAGATACAAGCTGTTCGTTTGTGAGAAAGCTGGCATAGGCACGAACGTTGGCAAAGAGTCACCTCCAGGAGTTTATTCAGATTTCAAAGTTGCATGGGGGCACCGGCCATTTTGAAGGAGATAAATGTTAAGGTGGCTTCTTTCTTTATTTTCAATAAAATTTATTTGATATTTTTATTTTTAACGTAGGGTTGAGAGCCTCTCCCTCCCCCTCCTTCCTCAGTCCTTGGCAAAGTGAGTCATTGTTATTTTGTCAGCTGAATCGTGGTCACAGAAAATAATCTAAGCTTAAAAGAGTGGCTTTCTCTGAAACGTGTGTTAATGAATGAAAAGAACACAGGTGTTTCTTAATTATTTGTGCAGAAGGAAAAAGTGGTGCTGAGCGGATGAGCTGTAATGATTAACGTGCTGAGGAGGAGAGGCCGCAGCGAGTGAGATCCTCCTTTCTTCCCCCCGTGCCACCCTTTCTGCCTCCTCCTGAGTGCCACAGGCAGTGTGGGGAGGCAGAGGGGACTGCCCCCCTGGAAGGGACCTGTTTGATGTTGAATGTCACATAAAGCAGCCCCATGGCTGGGATGGGGTAAGGAATTTAGTAAGCCCTCTCTCTGTGCATATTTGTGATAGAGGGGGTGGCAGTTCCTGCTGTGAGCCTTCTCAGAGAGGGTCTGTACATCCCTGCCTGGAGGCACCAAACCTCTTGGGTCATGGTTTGCCACCAGCAGGAAGATGAAAGATGGGGCATTCGGGCTCAGCAGTCATGAAGGCAGTGTGCCACCACCTTACATCACTTCTAACCTCAGCTCTGTGCTTCCACTGCAGCACGCTGGGTATTTTAAACTGCAATAACCAGTCAAACACTGACCATCCTGGTGTAGATGCAGGTTTGTGGAGGCTGGCAGCAAGAATATGAAGTTGTGATTCTGAATGAGGACCCGAGCCCACTGCCTTGCAGGTCCATGGGGGTTGTGTCAGCTGGATGCTGTATTTGGGTGCTTGGTGACATGTTTCTGTCTTTGCCATATGTTTCTGTAGTGCTCAGGTGTGGAAGAACCATTTTGATGGTGGTGCCCTCAGAGAGCACTGTCCTCCATCCTGTGTGCTTCTCAGAAATACCAGGAAGGAATTATGGAGAATAAAATACTAAACCTAAAGGACACAGGGCAGTGGAGCTGGCAGGGTGCTGTGATCGGAGTGGGAGGTTAGCCAAGAAGCTCAGCTGAAGCCACCTCCTTCTGAGAAATGTGATGAACACAGATTTTTAATGATTTCAGGTCACTGCTTACCCACGGTTTACACCAGCTCTGTAACCCTCTCCCTCACTGCCTTGATGGGGACATCAGGGCAGGAAGGCTTGTGGCTGTCTTTGGAGGTGCCCTGCCCCCTGTTCGTGTTTTGACAGTGCCAGATCAGATGGTCCTGAGGCAGGATCAGGCATCCCATTGCACAAATGCTGCTCAAGTCATTGAGGGGGATTACTCAGCTGAAATTTGTCTGGTTACTCATCAGGGTGAAGTAGAGTCAAATTCTCTAATTTGTACTCTGTTTTGTGAAGCTGAAATGCTGTTCCTCAAAACCTTGCCACTGAACAGAATGAGCTTTTTGATTTTTTCCTCTGTAATGCCCTTTTTTTTTTTTTTTTAAATTTTTTTTAGCAAGCTCTGGCACTTCTGACTGTTGTAGGGAAGCATTCCTACAAGCGTCAGTCCCAGCCCCAGAGAATGAGCCTATATTGATTCTCACATGTATTAAGTGATACATCAGTGCAAAGCCTCCTATGGAGGAACTCCTCCAAGGTGGGAAACCCCAAGAATATCCTGTATTTAAACAGCAGCTCCCTATTCTGCATGTTGGTAATATAATATATATATAATTTTGCCCCTCCTCTCCTGAACCCCATTTCAACGAGTCTTGCTGCTGGTATTGAGCCACCAGCCTGATTCTGGGACTCACCTCCCAAATCTGGTGCACAGTGTGCTGTGTCTCGTTGGCCCTGTTGATCTGATACCTTGTGCAGTCAGGGAAGTTTTCTTTTTTTCTGTTTCCTGGTTTTGGTGCTTTTTGTAACCCTATCAAAGCAACCATGAGCCTTGTTCTCTCCTCTCCCTGGCCATCTGCTTGAAGCATCTGGTAATCAGGTGCAAGCCCCCACATCCAGAGCATTCATGCTTAAATTTGCAGCTACCTTGCCACCCACATTGGCTTTTGTTATACTGCCAAGATGTACCTCTTTGTGTACTCGATATGAGAGAGGCTTAAATTCCACCATCAGCCTACTGAAATTGTGATGGGCCAGGGTGACATTATCACCTTTGAACATAGATATGTATCAGCCTTCTCCCATTTTTCTCTGCTAGAGTCTCCAGCTAATCTCTGCTCCAATTGCTCATCATACCCAAGCCATGTGTGTGCTGCAGAGGTACAGCTCCGAGTTGCAAATAATTTCTCAAAGAAATATCTCAGTCTAAAACATGATGATGCTTAATGTGCACTTGTCATTTCTGGGATTCTTCTTATATCCCTTTTTCCATCTGAGTAATCTCTGTGTATGTGTCTCCATATAAGAGACAAATAGAGTCATTGTTCTGCTCCATATTTTAATTCCATATCTGTATTTTAGGGACATTGCTGCCTTCCCAACAGACTGACTAAGTATTACAAACTGCCAAATTTAGGCTTTTGGAAGTGGCTGCTACTGAAATTGCCCATTGAATTTAAGAGCAGACAAATAATTTCGTCAAAAACACAAAAGCCAATGACCTTGAGCACTATCCCCTGTCCCTTACAAAAGGATCCCTAAAGAAGAAAAGCCTCACTGCTGCTGATTTGTATTTCTGCAGCCCCAAATTAGAAAAAATAAAACCATCTTGACTTCTGGTTTTCTACCGCATCAAAATTTTCATGTGGGCTCAATCTGTGAGAGTAGAAAAATCAAACTGAAGCACCTGGTTGTGGAGGGACATGGAGATGTAAGGTATTTGCTGTCTCCTGTGTTTGGATGCAAAGAGTGCCCATCTGTTTGAGTAGGACTGTTTTAATAACGCAATAAGAGTTGCAGACAAAAGTCCCAGGGCGAGCTGGTCCCTGGGCTCGCAGCTGCCCTCCCTGGGCTTGGAGAGCCTCTATTCCCATGACAGCATCTTGCAGAGCAGCCCTCCCAGGCACCTCCAGCAGACCCAGGGAGCCTCCCAGGGGAGGTGGGCACCTCAGCTTTTTCTGAAAATCACCTGCAGGTGTGAGATATGCCTTGGGATGTCCTCAGTGCCCAGCCCAAACTCGGACTTGCTCCCCACCACAGGCACACCAGCAGCAGGGGCAATTTCTAAAATTTGGTGGTGCATGTTTTAGCAAGTATCACGTACCATTGGTTTGCTGGTCATGAGGCACTGGCTGTGTCAACTAATGAGAAATGCAGTCAGGAGACTGGTAGCAAAGAAGAACAATTCCAGAATGATTATACAAATCAATCTTAGAAGTATTTTTCTGTACCTGAGACCAGATTCATATGTACAAGGGAGATGGTAAAACACCAACTAAAAGCAGCAAGTCTCTTTCAGTGCCTACTGCAATTAATGCCATTCTTGCGTTCTTGGGATACACATGAATTTTTTTTTTTTTTCCCAGACTGCTTATTCACTGTTGGCATATCCTATTACACCTTTTTTTTAATGTGATATTAAAAAAAAAACCCATAGAAATAGCTATAATGCCACTTCTTTTTAAAGTTTAAAATTGATTAAGAAACAGCCTTTATTGACATAATTGCTTAGGAAGTTATAAAGTATTTTATTTGTGGGGATTGGTTTTCAGCATTTGAAATCAAAGTTAAAAGGTGAAGAAGAAACCTGCACCATGTTTGTTTAACATGCAATATTTCACCAGCTCCTTAGAATTATTTCAAAGATAATAAAACTGTGATTGTTATTTTTTGAACCTGTTTGGTCTAGGTTTTTTCAGGCTTTTCTCATTATGTGACTATTCCCTGACCCTCAAAATATGAACTTCAAGCAGATATTTTTGCACATGAGCAGGACACATTGCATCCATGTGTGATTCCTCATGCTTGGCACAGTGTCGTCACGCGTTCTACAGCCTGTAAGCACCTGCCCTTCCAGATCACCCAGATATTGCTCTGTGTGATTTTCACAGACTGTAAGAAAAGACAGTAAATGCATTAAATATAGCTTCGCAGAATTTTTCCACAGAAAGAGCTGGAAAGCCTTTATAGGTTATTGCAAAAGTCAGAAATAAATCCAGAGGGAATTTTCCACAAATGGGTAACAAAGAGGAGTGTTTAGAAGAGGCCTTATTGGCTTGAGTCATGAAGCTGGCTCTCTCTGAGTGCTGTGCTGTAAGTTTAGTGGGAAAAGTTTGACAGCAATTTAATTTTCATTGACAAATACTGTCATAATATTGAGGGAAACTGTATCAACAGTAGTGGTCGATGCTCAACCAGTCATATGGACTGGACGAGCTTACCATATGCTTAACTACAAACTTCTCTTGGAAAGCTCCTTTAGAACACTTGACAAGCTTAAGATACTAGTCAGTAATGAGCTTGAACAGAACATGTGAAGTTTTACATTTCGTACAGAAAATGGATTAGTGTTGATGTGTTTCCTGTACAGAAGAGATTTGTATGCTGGTATCTGTGCAGCTACAATGCCTGCGTGTATTTCCATAGCCCGAGGTTCACCTAGTCAAAGGAAATTTAAAAGTGAAAATGAAAAAAAAAAAAAAAAGAAAACCAAACATAATTTATTTCTTCTGCACAGCATTAAGGTGAGAATCTTTTCATTTATGTTACACATAGAGTGTTTGAATTTGCAGTTTCTGGTAGTAATGGGAATGCCAAAAACCACAAACCGAGGCAACCCCCCATATTAGCATGATAATTATTACAGCAGGTGATAGGTCCAGGCTTTCATTAATGTGCAGTATTACTACCTTCTCCTTGCAATGAACCTTTTAGTCTGATCACTGCCTTTAGCATTTTTTACTGTGATTTCTGACTATAATTTCACACAGTCTCTGAGTATCTGAGCTGGTGTCTACCTCCCTGATGACAGGATCAAATCAGGTATCCAAAGATGCAAATGCTTTTTCTTGCATCTCAATGTGTTTTGGTTTTGTTTCGTTGCTTTTGGGTGGGTTTTTTTTGAGGGGGCAGGTTCTGATTGTACCCAAAATTAAGGAGTCTTGGTCTAAATGTGTCCTGTTTTCCCCCTCATCGCCTTGGCACATGGATTTTGGCTCCTGTGAACTTTGTTTTTTTTTTTTTTTTTCTAATGCATTTTTTTCACACTCATAGACATATATATGTGTATGTATATAAATATGCCTGTCTGTATTTAATGTATTTTTGACTGTGGCCAAACACTGTGCCAGGTTAGAGACTCCGTTAGATAATTCAAACAGAAGTCTGACCTGATTCTGTCTTAATTTGCTATGTTTTGTTATCATTGAGCCATTTGTAATTTAGTTACATGTAGAGTAGTTCAGTGATGAGCAAGTTTTAACAATATGGAAAGCATAATGTATGCTTACATGAAAAGCATATACAGCCTTTCATTGCACTTTGTACTTGGGAATCATTCTCCTTTTTTTCAGTTTTGCTGTGCTTTCCTCCCTGAAAAGTAGCTCTCCTCATTAGAAAGAATTAAAAAAATAGCTTTAAAAGTATGAACAGAAAATAACAGTTTCTATGCACAGTTCAGCCGTGGCATATATTCTCTTAGGGTAAATATTTTGGAAACTGCTTTAATTTCCACAGTTTGCTGTTTTAAAGATATTCTTGTAGAGCAAAGGTAGACTTAAGCGTGGCTTGTATCCCTTTGCCCCTTTGTAAATCACACATGACTCCTGAAATGGCACTTTTACAGAATAGATGGCGAATCAAGTTCAGTTTTTTGTTGGCACATTGGTCAAAACTCCTGCCATCAAGAACAGTAACTGCCCTTTATTTTCCAAGCAAAGGGAATGGATGATCCCCTCAATTCTGTCATCATTGTTTTCACCCCACTATTTCACTATTAAATTTTATTCCTTGTCTGAAACTGGGATTTAGACTGCTTGGCCTTGAATTAGCTGGGTCTAGATGGTACCATCTGCTGAATGCTCAGCAGCTTTACGATTCTTAGATTTTTAGCATGTTTTTTTAATGTAGTCATCTGACAAAGAAAAGAAAGCAAAAACGGCATCCAGCATTATTTATTTTATCAGCCTGGCAAATGAAGTATATTGGCATGAGTGCATTCCTTGTAGTAAGTGCCTGAGAGTACAAGTGTATAGATGGCTTTGAAGCTTGCCATGAGATCCTGTTTTATTAACAGACCACAAGCCCACCTGCCACGGGCTGGAAATGTTAAAAAATCATAACTTGGTGTGAGATGGCCAAACCAGGAGCCATTGTAATGGTGTGCTGGCCATGGTCTTCTGGCATGGCACATCACTTGTCTGGTTTATCTTAGAAATTCTCGTTATCCCTCAGTATTGCATCCCTTACCTTTACCAGACCACTATTTTAACAGTAAAGAGGCAAAACCTCTTCAAAGGAATGAGAATGTTGCAGGTGCCTGTGGGTGCCCAGCCCTGCTGCTGCCCACCAGGTCCCTGCTCTCAGCACCCACCCTGCCTGAGCCTAACCTCAGCCCCCGCACTGCAGCCTCGCCTTACTGACACCTCCCATTTCATTCAGCACTGCCCTAATCAACAATGTGGCACGGAAAAAAAATTCCCACTATTTTCCTTTGTCCGTCTCTAATGCTGGAGCAGTTTTTCCAAAGAAACCCGCAGGACCTTGTTCTACAATGCTGCCAACCTGGTGTGTCACCACCAGGTTTTTATTCATCCTGCATGAAGAGAAGCATTTATCAGCTGGTTTTGAAGCCTCATTTTGCATTTAAAAGTGCAATAATTGGACCAAAGACAATGCTGTTATATGCTCTAAAAAAAAACCCCCAAACAACCAAGTGAAGATGATCTTACATGGGGGGGCTAAGTGACTGTTGGAATTTGCTTTTAGATGGAAGGAGTCCAAACAGTATCGTCATGATCTGGGCTGTTTTGGGTGCTTTTCAAGCATTTATTTGCATTGATATGATCAAACACCCCGTTCAGAATGGCTGCTTTAAACTCAACAAAACGAGCACAGGGATTCACCCAGGGCGAATCCAAAATTGTGTCTGAAGCTTTGTGCCTCCTTTTTAACAAGACCTTTTCTGTGTTCACTTTTTAAATGATGACACCATACCGGGGGTTGTCGTTCAACAGATTGTTGGTTCTTTTAACAATTTGTTCAATGGAGGAGGAGGAGGAGGGAGTAGAGGCAGCTATATTTGCAGCTACTGTTGTTCAGTAGAATAATTGATTTTTCCAGTTTGGCAACCAATCCCCATTTTCTGCTGCTTTACTATTCACCCCCTCCCCTTCATGTCTTCAACAAAAAGACACTTTTTCCTTCCAATTCTTAATAGCAATTTGTAGTCTCAGCTTTCTTGATTAAGGAAACTGGGTCCAAGAAGGAAGTAGTGATTTTCTTGGTGCTGGTCCAGGTGGGGATGAGCTTCCTCAAAAGCGCCCTGCTGTGTGAGCACCCCCAACTTTCTGCACTGGTAACACAGGACTTCTTTGACTCTACAGACTTAGCAGTTGTTATTCAAGTTTGGGGGTGGTTTTTTATTGTTTTTTCATGGAAGTTTTATGGAAGGAAGCACGGAGGCATTGCTCCCTCAGGGAAGATCTTTCTGCTGCCTGTTTGTCACAGCAGACGCTGTGCCCATGCCTTGCTCTTTGAGCTGTCAGGCTCCATGCTTCGGTGATACCTGGTTTTGTCCAGGGGCAGTTACCAGCAGCAGTCTGCCAGTCAGCTGGGAGATGTCCTCTGGGTGCAGGGGGGTATTAATGGTTCTCTACACTTCAATTATTCTTTTAAAAAAAGCTTTTTGGTAAATTCAGGAGTTCTTAGATTTTTAATTTTTTTAAAAAAATTGTTTTTTATACTTGTTTCTCTACCAGCAGCAGCTGTGTCTATCAAGGTTCTGATGAGTTACTCCTGAGGTAGACATACCTTCTGGACTTGCACTGCACAGTGCTAAAGCCCCTTCTTTGGAACCACAATAAAATAAGCTGTTCAGGCCCTCACTCAAGGCACCCAGCAGTGTCTTACTGGGGTGACTGTAGCCAGCTTCTACTGAGCTTACTCCTTATCATCCTGTTAGCTTTTGGTGTTCAGGCTTAATGTCTCAAGGACTGTTGAGTGCCTTTTTAAAAAATTATTAATTTAATAATTATCCCAGCTGGAGGCAGCACTCTGTATAATATGCTGGCTAGGATATATATTTTTTAACCTTTTTTTGGAGGTGGAAGGTGTTTCTCCTTATTCTTGACTTTCAATCCTGCAGCATCTGGGTGCTGGCCTGGGGTGTGTGGGATGTTTGTGCCTCTGCTGTAAGAAACTTGTGGCTCTATTTGCTGCCAAATTTTTAAAGCCCTTTTAATGTAAACATGTAAAAATGTCTCCAAAAAAGGCCTTAAAACTCCAGTGCAGAACTATATTTGCATGTTAAACTTAAGAACATATTTAATATATTACCAGTAATTGATTTAATGCCTAAGTAAGACTAACTATGCATAAATTAGTAAAATAGTTGCAAGAGAAGTGCAATAATTGCCTTTGAGTGAATGAAGTAGTTAAGGCTTCTATTTACTAGCTTTGTTAAGCATAAATGTCTTACATTTAGACTTCAGCAATTTCTTCAGCACCAGCCCTCGAACAGTATTCAAAAATATGACTGAATTTTGCAAGTTACTGTAATTTGAGGCTTTTTCCAAAGCTTCTAAAGTCAGACAAAGTAATTTAAAAAAAAAAATCCTTTCTTTTCCTCTCTTTTTTGATTATTGCAAATTGGGTATAATAATCTTGGTTAGTTTGAGTATTAGGAAGGTGAACATGCATCATTAGCAATAGGATTTTATGAACATTTTGTAATATTATGTAATATTTAAATTTATGTTGGTATTTTTTTTTCAATTTTACATGTTGTAATTAATTTTGTCTTACTGACAGATGATTCTCAATGACTGATTTTCAAGAAAAAATCCAGACAGGTATTTTAACCCTTTGTTTTCATTCTAGACACCTCACATTCATGGGTCTGGTTGTAATTAAGGGGCTCTGCGCTTGGCTCGGTTGTGAATTAAAGTTTAGTGCTGTTTGTATGAGTTTGCCTAGCTGTAAATTCATGCTGTCCTTTTTCTGGATGGGTGGTGGGAGTGTGGACAGAGATGTCTGCTTTGCTCTGAGCAAAATATCCTCATGTCACGCGTTGCCCAAACCAACCCCTCCTTTTTTCGGGTAACCTGAACAGGAGTGTGCTGGCAGGCAGTGGGATACCCACCTTTCCTCTCCACCCTGCAAGGGACTCTGAATCCACCTTGTATCCCAGCATGAACTGGGATGTTGGTAACGTTTAGGTACAGAATGGGAAAGAAATAATATGCCTCTCCAGTTAGGAGTAGACGTGACTTTCCAAGAAGCAAGGGGAGGGAAGGGCAGGTGTGGGGCAGCCAGGCTACAGCACCTGTAACACAGAGCCCTTGTCCTGCTGCTGGAGTGTGCTGAACTGACTTCTGTCTCCTCCTTCACCCTCCCTTTCCTTGCTATTCATCCCCTCTTAGTCTTTTGATCTGTGTATTTCCACTACTTATCACACTGTGCTTGCAGAGGGTGACAGTGTCACATCTCTTGGAACTTCCACTACAAATCACTGCTTTTAAGGCTGTGCCCTGAAGGTGTAGCCCTTCAGGAATAAACATGCATTATGAGATAGGCAATAAGGGCTGTACTATGAGTTACAGACAACTGTAGATACCAGTCTGTCACTTGCACTGTGGCTGTACTGTTGCGTGTAAACCCCTTTTGTTTCTGTGGTAGTTGGAGCAACAGAATTTCTGACCTCCCATTTCTAGTAACTTCATGCTGGGTTTTTAGGCAGAATCATCATCAAGAGTATTCTCTTATGGCCCTTTTTTGGGATGTATTTCTTGCTTGGGAAATCATAAACCTCCCCACCAAAGTAGCTGAAGTGAGCTGGGTATGAGGGCAGACTGCGGAGGCTGCTGGGCAATGGGGCTTCTCGGCAGCTCAGCTGTGGGGTGGTTCTTTGTGCATCCTCTGGCACCTCTGTTACCTGCTTTCACATGTTACGTGCATGAAAATTTGCAGATTTGAGCTGGCTTACATTTTTTCTGGCCCATGATACAAATTAACAGTCTTTATTTTATAATATTTCATTTGAATAGCAGCTCTCATAGTTTTAAAGTACTGAAGGATGAAAAGTCGGGAACATAATTGCACTGTTTGGCTTTTGTTCTGAGTGAGTCACGGCGTAATATTTTTCTACAGGTTGCTAATGCTGCCCTGGGTTGTGCGTGACATTGACTATCATCTCTGTGTAAAGAAATTCCACTTAAATTCCATTAGTGCCTGCTTTTCCTTAGCTTTGGCTCATGCCCGCTTGTTATTAGATGGGGCTGTAACTTGAGGCTACTTCAGCAGTGGTGTTATCCCTGCCTGAGCTTCTAAGGAATACTGACCTGGCTTGGATTATAACTAATTGGGATAATTTTGTCACTTGGCTTTTTGGATGTTCTGTATAGGCCCAGTGATAAAGGTATCCAAAGTTAGGGTATGGTACAGAAAATATTTCCTTGTTGTCCTGTTAAACAGTACAGGAATGATTTCGCACAGTTAGTCAGTTTGGCAATTCCAGAATTATCTCTTCTTCGTTTATGCTGACATTAGGTTCTAGGCTTAAGATTTTGAGTTTAATTTCTCATTTTTCACCCTGCTTCTGCCCCTTCTGCCTCCCCTAAGAAGAGCGGTGAGTGGTGCCTGCCTTTTGTTCTTACCACTATGTCACTTGACATTTTTTCAGTATTGAATCATATCCCATCACTTTCCCTGCTCACTAAAAGGCAGGCTGGATTTTTTTATTTATATCTTGTCCCTTCATTCAAATTGTCTGCGGCTTCTCCTCCATTTCCTAGTCTGAATAAATTTCATCCCATTTCTGCATGCTGTTGAAACAGAAGCTGAATGAACCGAGGTTCTGCAGTGGTCTTTGGGGCAGGCCAGCTCTCCCCTTGCAGGCTCTGCTCTTGCTGTTAGCATGCAGAGCACTGTGCCCTCACATGCTGTCCGGGTCGTGATGCATTATTTAGCTCAGCCTCTCGTCAGAACTTACGGCGTTGTAGCCTGTTAGGGGATCATGTGGCACTACCTTTCAGAGAGCCCACGTAAATCATGGTCATGGATTCCTTTGATTCTTTTTGAGTTTGGTTTTTTGTTGGTTTTCTTTTTTTTCCCCAGGGTGTTATTTTTTTTCAAAATATTCTATTAGTTTTGTTACGTATGATCTCCCTTTTGTGAATCCATGCTGAATATCTTTAATTAAATCATAACTTTCCCTATTTTGTCCCTGATTAGTGTTTCCAATATCTTTCCCACTGCTGAAATCAGGCTGACTGGTGTTTAATTTCCTTGATCTTCCCTAGAGCTGCTGTTATATATAGGTGTCACGTTAGTCCTCCTGTCCACAGCTACCTCCCCTGCTTCCGAAGATGTTCCACAGATATTTGCTAAAGTATCCCCTTGCTTCTGCCTCTTCCTTCCAGATTCTGGCTGTCATCCCATCTGCAGTATTCTTTCAGACTTCAGATGCTTGAAGGAGTGTGTTTTTACAGCTTCAGCTTTTCGATTTATTAATCTTTCTTGTCCTTGGCAGCCGCTCCATGTGTCGGTGTTTGCAGCCGCCTCGGTCGCGGATGTCCTGCCGGGTGCCCGCGTGGGTTGGTTGGTGTGTGTGCAGTGTAGGGTGGCCTCGTGCCATCCTCTCCATGTGCAGCCCAGCCCTTGATAAACCCAGCGATCCTGCTTGATGTGCTGAGGCCATTGTGCTGCCCCCAGACCATCCTTCCTCTTCAGTCTGAGATCTTCTGCTTTGCTATTTTGGATTTCCCAAGACAGACATCGCCTCTCTGACCCTCCATGTATTTTTGTCAGGCCGCATGTGTATTTTCTGCTGATATGAACTCATCTTTGAATACTTGCCATTTCCGTATGGAGTTGTTTCCTCTGCTCCTTTATTCCATTCAGGGTCTGCTCCTCCTCTCATTGAAGTCAGCTGGGAGTTTTGCCATTGCCTTCCTCGAGAGCAGCAGTGAGCCTGCGATTCACTGACACTTCCAGCATGCTCTCAAAATTAACCCTGCTGAAATTGAACGTCGATATTGAGCTTTATATTTTAGCTGTAAATCCAACTCTAACTCCTTGAATGCTGCTTCTGTTTGAAGAATGGCTACTATGAAGAAGTCCATTAATTTTAATGTAACTCTCCATGGTTAGATTTGGGTCATAACATTTCCACTGTCATGACTGCAAAAACAACATCAATAGAAAACTCAGGTTTTCTGGATGTTCCACCAGATGTACCAAAATCTGTCCTTCGTCCCTGTCACTAGGAAACTTGTAGTCTTAAAAAACTTGCTCAAATAGTGTTTAAATCTTTGGAGGGAGAAAAAAAAAATCTACAAAAACAAGGTTAACGGCAGGATTTGGGGGTAAGAGAGGTCGGTTTTTAAGAGTAGTATGAACACTTGTACTTTTCTCTTGCAAATAATGCTGAGAGTCACATGCCTCTGTCCCCACAAACCGTGGTGGAAATGAGCCCACAGGACCCGTGACTTCAACCAGAAAACTGCTGCTCTGTCCTCAGCTCACCCCACTGTGAGGAAGGCTGGTACCACATATGGTATGTAAGCTCACACTCACTTCTCTGAGACCATGGAAACCCGAGCATGATGGAATACATCAGGGATGGAGTGGCAGCCTTGATTGCGAATATTTTTTGCTAAAGTCAGACACTGAATGTTACTGTAATGACATTTTATGTCTCTCCTTCTATATTCTAGCAGATAGAGCCACAGGTGTTCCACTGGAATTACTCACACATTTATAGAATTGGACATTCTGTCATTAAATGGACTTAAAACTAAAAAGCCTTTGTCTGCAAAAGGTGGCCAATAGAAAGGGACTTTGGATTATCTGATATGCCATAACTTAATCATATGGCTCTTAAGAGTAGGGCATAAGCAGCTGTGTCTCGCTAATATGCATGCAATATGTGTAAAGTGATATGCTTTAATTCTAAACTTGTTTTTAGCAGGAAGAAAAAAGCGTTTAGATGAGGAACATTAAGATTCAGCATTAACCATTTTTTTCCTTGGGGCAAAATTATTCATCACCTGATATTTATTAAGGCAACATTTTTATTTTATTGCTCTGTACTGTAAAGAGTCTTTCCAAACATTCTCAAAGTTGTGCAGGGAAGTTTTATAGGCAGACTTGCAGGCTGCATTTAAAATGGTTTCCAAAATTTGAGAAAGATAGATATTTTCCTTTTCCTAAATAGCAATGTTGTCAAATCTCATACTGAAAGTAACAGAGATAAGCAGTCATTTAATTTATTATTTAATTTTAATTTTTTTTAATCCATCCTCCCACATTATATAAACTTGATTTCTGTATTGTAGCCTTAATTGTTAGTTTGTGTTGGTTTAATCTCTCTTATTTAAGTATGTTTGTTTTAATAATATTAAAAAAAACTAAGACAAAGAAACTGTAGATTAGAGACTTTATTTTCAGGGTAAAATGATACGGATAAGTGAGCGTCAACTGACCAGAAATTATTTGCTTCTGTCTGTTAGACACGTAATGGAGTCATTTAACTAGTCAAATTAGGAGCTGTAGAAATGCACCATGCTTCATTACTGAGTTCGAATGGGCACCATTTTACATTTACGTCAAAAATTATCTCATAGCAAATTAATGTTTTCATTGTGTGGGGAAGCGGGAGCTGTGCAGTATCAGCACCACCTAGAGGATGCGACACAGATGGCTTGGAGATGTTGGTCACAGAAAAACGGAGACGAGCAGATTCTCTCTAAAAAGCAAAGTACTTCAAACAGGCTCCTGCCTTCCCCAGATTAGCCCTGAAGGTTTTGCTGCCTCATTCTCTCAAGCTACGCCTGTCCCCATCAGCTTACCCAAAGCTGTGTTTATGGCACAGATTGGGTCGAGTCTTCTGTAAAATCCTTCAATGTTGATACTACAGGTTGTATATTTTTAATGCAAAGAGATGCTGCTAGAAGTCAGAGTATCACTTGAAAAGTTCAGAGAATCTGGGCAAACAGTAAGGATTTCCAGGTGGGGTTACAGAGGCTCACTCATCCTTGAAATTTCCTGAAAAGCCAGAAAGTAAAAAGGAGGTTATTTAACAAATTGCATACTACTTTGACCAATGGAAACAGCTAGTGCCTTCAAGTGTAGAAAAAGAAACAATGAGGCAAAGGGTGAAGGCAGTGCACAGTTTGAGCTTGAAAAAGTTGTGGCAGTGAGTAACCATCCCACAGGAACTGAACAAGGTAAACAGAGAATTCTCTCTTTTATTAGTAGTGCTAATAAAAATTGGTCAGTGATAACTGTAAGCTGTTTAAAGCACAGAATGGTTTTAGGCGGCTCAACGTGTGCTTTCCCAAAGGGATAGCTGTCACACAGGAGGCAATATCAAACCTAAAAAAACTTCTCTGTGGAGGGGATGCTCCCAGGTGGGACCATGTTCCACCCTGGCAGCTCTTCCAGCAGGGCCAGGGCATAGCAGGCACTCCTGGCATCAGCCAGCCAGAGGAGTCACAAGGCAGGAAATTTTCATGCCTGTGTTTTGTGACGGAAGACTGCAGAGGCTAAGTGCCTCTGGCAGCATGGTTTAGTGTTTCAATACAACTCGTGGAATTCTGGAAGAGAAAAAAAAGAAGTGGTCAGTGAGGCCTGGGTGTGTCGTGCCCCCGCAGGTCCTGCAGGCAGAGTCCTGTTCTGTGTCTGTCAGCACTCCCACCCCGAGCCCACCAAGCATGGCTTGGAAACCCACAGCAGGGCAGGGAGCCAGGACAGACCCTCACCACCCAGCCCAGGCTTCTCTCTACCTGAGCCAAAGTGTTCCCCAGTAATTCCTTCAAGGAAAGGGTCTTCTTGCACGTGGAAACACACAGCATGCTGAGCAGAAATTTGCAGGATTTGAGCCTCAGATATGATTTGCATTAAAGATATGTTGTAAATTGACCAGAATATCTAAACATGTTTTCCAGTCTTATTAAATGTTGTGCATGCAAAACTGTATAATTCTCCATATTCATATTCTTAGAAGATGTTTCCAGAACAAAACAAAAACATCCACAAAGTACTTTGACACAAAGAACAGGAGCTAGAGACAAAGATGAGCTGAGAGGGTGAAATAGACCAGAATTCATTTAGTATTAGATTTATCTCTGGAGCAAATGATCACTCATTAATTAAAATGTTGCTGCCTATTGGAGTTTGAAGACAAAATTCTTCATAATTGTTTAAAGTGTGTAATTTTTTTGTTATTTTTCATATTTCAATGAGTTGCTCTTCAGGATTCTTGGAAAAATCAAATAATTGCCTGTGATATTATTTCATGGCTAAGTATAGTGTCTTAAACACATACTGAGCTGTAAGTTCAAGAATACACCAGTGACTTTAGGGCCACGGTTATGATAATGCCAAATTGGTAGATGATAGTCCATGCCTGTGAGCAAGTTTTCTTTTGTTCTAGAAAAAGCNTTTTTTTTTTTTTTTTTTTTTTTTGAATGGCTTAAGCTCATTGTAGAAAAGTATTCTTTGAAACAACACGGAAAAAAGTTGAGTCTTGTTTACCAGTACCCAGGTATGGATTTCTGCCTTTTTTTTACTGTAGTGGCACTTTACCTGTTATCGTGAATCTTGTCTGCTGAGATAGTTCAGCCTTCATGTTATGTTTACCAAGGCCAGACTAGAGGATCAAATAATTTATAACCATTCCTGTTGGGTTTTATGTAATAACTTTGGAACTCATATAAAGTAATGATCCACAAACTCTTTTAATGTTCATTATAAAATATGAAATATTTCTCAGAACCATTGCAATTATGTGACCAGACATAACTGTTTCACACATGAGTAAATACAGGGAGGTTTAACATAACTTTATTATCTTCCTGTCTTTTCTTCTCATTGATGTGATAATACTGTTTTAATATTTTTCTAAAGAAAAGTTAAGTAATTTCAGAATCTCTATTGAGGCCTAGTTTATTGGTTTTTGTAATAGAGTACTCAAGAATAATTGTATTTATGATTAGACTGATAGAAGTAAATGTTGTTGTGCTGAATAGGGGTAAAATACCCTGAAAGCTTTATATTATTATACAAATATACACGCATACATCAGTAAAAAGAAATTATTAATATCTGTCTGTCTGTCTATGCATTTATTTTATGCTCATCATAGTATCAGTGCACCTCCTCGGGAGACTTTCAGGGGTTTAGCAGTTATTAAAATGTCAGTAGATATAGGATGGCAAAACTCATTAAGGCTACATTAAAAAAAATCATGCCTTGCCTGATACTCAGAGCTAACCTTTAATTTCCCCCTCCTCTTCTGATTTTCTTGGATTTAGACTAGACATAAAGTGGGTCCTGCCACAACTTAAACTCTGCTGAAGCTGATCAGTGCTTGTTAAACCTGGCTTGGGACTGTGTGGACTGTTCAAGGTTTCCTGCCCTTCAGGGTAAGAGAAGCCTCTGAACTTTGTAGTTGGAGCCCTAAAACCTTTCAGCTCTTTCTCCACACAGTGCCTTCACAGGAGTGAGGGACTCAGCCTAACTCTGAGGCCCTGCCTGTGCCTGAGTTACAGAACTTGGTGCTAACTCAAGGTGGAATAAGCTCCCCTACAGTAACAGCAGGGAGGGAAGTCCCAAGTGCACAGAAGGATGGGCACCTTCCCTCTCCCCTTCCTTGAGGGGCAGTGTGCAGCAGCAGCAGGAGGGTGAACACATGCATTCAAACTAGAAAATATAACATTTTTGTTTACCAACACTAGCTGGTAACATAAAGTAACAGAATTTTGGTCTCCAGCTGAATGGTGCTGTACAAATATCATCAGAAAGACAGTTCTTTGGCCAAAAGAGCAAAACCCAATCAAGAACCCACTTAAAAATGTAAACTATTTTCCCCTGATTCTCCCCTTGTCTGCCTGATGTCTTTCCCCTGGCTGACGCTTGGGGTAGGTGCTGTGGGTTTGTCACTGGTCTGCACCACGCTGAGGGACAGGAGCTGTGGCAGGAACAGCCCCAGGGGTGACAGGAGCCTGCATGGTGACCAGGGGAGAGGACACAAAGGGGATCTGCAGCAGGGCTTGGGCTGGCTTGGTAAAGCTGAGACCCACTGACAGACCTTGGGGACGTTTTTGTCCTATTTTGCCTCTCTCTGACCACAAAAAATGGTGCAATATGGTGCCATGGAGGGGCTTCACAACAGCTCCATGGACTTCCAGGGCACTAAAGGTTAAATCTTCTCAGTCCCACTGTCCTGCTTGCTTCTTACTACAGGTTTTGTGCATGGGTAATTTTCATGCATTAAGAGAAGTGAACTTAGAAATGTTATTTTCAGGAGTCAGGGATAACCTGCAAGGTACTAAGTGTGGAAGCAATGAATCCATTACACCCTGTCATTCTGAACGAGAGGGAGGAATTATTTCAGAGTCCCTCAGTTGCGGGGAATACTTGTAGGACATTCTGTTCTCCCTACTGTTACATTAAAATGTTTTTATTTGTCATTATGAAATGCTGGCGTGCATTGAAAAATGAGTCCAGTTGTATTTAGCAGTGGCAAAATGTGATATAACTAATGATATGATGAGAGGCATAAAGTATGCAGAAGATGCAATAGAGCTGGAAGGATACTGGCTCTCCATTTTTGTATTTGTTTAGCTTTGTAAGATTTTAAATATTAAATAGTTTTGTGGTGGACAATTTTTTCATAAAATTTTTTATGTTTTGAAATTCAAGGGTTGTATCTATTTTTAGTAATTTAGGCATTTTTAGTCCAATCCAATTAGTAAACTTGATCACTTTTTAAGGTTTGGGTTTGTCCAGGCAGAGTAACAATAGTTAATTTATTTGACACTGGAAACTAAATTTTTACTTGTCTTTGGAAAGTATGAAAAAAATAAAAATCAGATTGTGAAAGATTTTACTTTGCACATAGTAGAATACAGCTCAGCATAGAATAAAGGGCTACATTTAAGGAGTCAAACACCCAGTCAAAATTGACATCCTAAGTTCACTAGAATATGTAAATATTTGACTGTAATGAGTTTCCAAGACTGTTGGAAGGATGCAGTTAGTTTTCATTACTTTTTGAAACTACTTTTTGGTCCTGAGTTCAAAGCAGTGGGTAGACCCATAATGGAAAGGCTACTTTTGAACCTGTGCTATGTGCTGGATGTTCACCCTCAGTTTCATTTAACAGTTTTCTACAGAGAAGCACATGATTTAGTTAACCAGGGATGGAATTTTTCACGCTGTGCACTTGACCCCAGATGCAGTATCCAGACTCATAAAAAAACCTGTTGATGAGTTACAACATGTTAAGGCCAAGTATGTATTGCAAAATTCCTAACCTGAGCTGATGCTGCAGGTACGAGTAGCAGTTGTACATATTAAATGTGTTTGCATGCGTTCTTCACCACAAACAAATTAAATCTGTGTTTTCAGACAAGTTTCACTTTACTGTGGAACTGCTAAACACTAAAAATTCAGGGCATATATGAATTAGTTCAACAAACAGATAATTTTTTGGAACCTGGAACAAGTCAATTGTATTTTAAACTTGTCTCTAATGCTAAATGGATTTATCATGAGCACATTACATGAGCACCTTTAGCATATGATCAGAGATGTCTTAGTTTATTATAGCATTTTCCTTGTGATATTATGAGCTAGAAAACCTATCTTCAGTCCTGTCAGCATAAAAACTGCTCAGCAGGAGGTGAAGCACATGAAGCAGTTTCCAGGCCTCTTAACATACACAATTCATGCAGCTGAAAAGGTTTTGATAGCTTAAGTCTTTTTTTTTTTTTTTTTTTTTTTTTAAACCTTGGTTTCCTAATGGCCGACTTTTTTTTTTTTTAAACCTTGGATGCCTAATGGTCGACTTCTTGTTGCTATCTTGAGACACTGAGATTTTTTTTCTGGAATAAGAATCCTTCATTATTTCCCACCCCCATACAAAGTTAAACCAGTCTTTTCTGTTTTATTAGGTGTTGGGCAAGAGATTACATCAGAGGTGAGAGGGCTCTGTGTAGTTAAGAGCAGGGTATGATGACATCATGTAGGCTGAGATTTTAGCTAACACTAACTGTGCTCCTGCCCCTGAATCAGTGATGCCCAGGTAGCTGGTACCAGTTATACCCAGATACCCATTTCTCTGCCATGGTGATTTGGAGAAAGAGCACTGAAGTTAAGAGCACGTGGCCCCAAGGCAGCCCTCCCACCTGCTGATGGCTTGCTTGACAGAGTAGGTGCAGGGTCTGTGACTCCTGGAAGGGAGCAGTGCAGCATAAGAAGTCTTCTTATTTGCTTTCTCTCTTTTTTTTTTCCCCCCTCTCTCCGCTTTGACTTGGACAGGAGGAAGGAGAAGGAGGCATTTCTTCACCTTTGCAAAAAGTCAGTCTTAACTGCCTTCTGGGTGAGCTCCCAACCTCCCCCATTCTCCTGCTTTGTCTTTCTCTCCAACCCAAACACTCCTCTCACAAAAGGGTGCTGCGTTTCCAGGCATTTGCTTAAGGGTTTGTCTCCACCTCAACCTTTCCTTATTCTGCCAGCAAAGGGAGAATCCCTTTCAAGGGACAGCAGGAGCTAATTGCCCCCTCGACCCCTGCTCCCTGTTCCCCACCTCTACTAATAGGACTCAGCTGTCACTTCCCTGAATCTGAATGCAGGAGCCAGCAGCTGATCCTGGGATGATTTATCAGGAGAGCCCCACATTTCAATATGGCTTTTCAAGTATGCCACCATATTTCAGGATCACTGAAAAGGGCAAGTAGGTCCAATGACCTACTTACGTGAGACCAGTGGCTATGAATAACATTGGTGTGGGGATGAACGTGCCACGACCTGTAAAATGCAGAGAGTTTTTCTCTCTGCTTTTCTTGTGATTTTTTTTTTTTTTAATTGGCGCTGATTTTGTGAAATGTTCTATAAACTTCCATAAAGTCTGGAAAATATTGGAGGGTATTTAAGTAAAATTAGCCACGAAAGTATGTGACCTGCTTCAGAAATGAGGTAGATAATGTTAGTGTTGTGATGTCCCCCAGGACTTAGCTTATAATGTTATCTTTGGTCATACTCAAAAGAAAGCTAATTTATGGCCTTTCAAATCAGGACTAATTAATATAAAATGTTCTTATTTTATATGATAAATTCCTTTGTAAAGAATTTTAATGATGTGTCTTTCTGAATAATTCTCTCCGTAGTGTAGGATGTGAATATGGAACATTTAAAAAAAAAAAAAAACACAGAACTTTTTGGTAAATTTGAAGCCTTGAGCATAAATAGAGTACTGGCTTCCTTTTTTGAAGTCTGTTGTTCCCAGCAATCCTTCGTGTGTTGGCGTTATCTCACGTATGAAATCTGAAATCTGCTGTCTGTAGACCCCAGCGTTCCCCCACGACGGACGTACATGGAATTGTTGTCAATTCCACTGAGCGTACACCCAGCGCGCCGAGGCTGGCCCGCCCTCGACGTTGTCTCTTGGGATTCAAAGGATGTCATTCCCGCCCGAGCGGTGACACATCTGCACTCCCTGCCTGTGACACCTCGCTGTCATGTGGCTTTGTCACCGGACAGCAACGCCTGTCATCTCGTTAGGAGGCCCTACATGAAGCGCACATCACCCCTGACGTGCTCTGAAGCGCACTGTGTAAAGAGGGCTTGTTTTACGCCTGGTGTCCATGTTGTGTTTTGAAAGCTGGTGATAAAAAATAATATCTTTGTAAGGCCACGTTCTGTTCTCAGCCACACCAGTGAAAATCCACAATAACAGGCCTTGGAGGATCTAACTCTGCCTCGCTTGGACTGCAGTAGGGTGGAAGACTAGAAAAACAAAGCATTTAGTGATGAATTTCAGCCCAGAAGTGTGGATTTAAAATCAAGGAGCAGAGTTTATGAGATTTTAGTGCTCTGGGGCCCAGGCACATCCTGTCCCATGTCAGGCATTGCTGCTGTTAGGCAGAGGAGAGGGAAGGGAGAATCCTGTGGAGGTACTTGAAGCTTGCACGATCTAATTGTTAGCCTACTTTCTTGGGAAAGATAACTCCTACAAGTTTTTGAGCATATTGATGGTTAGATATAGCAGGTACTTACACTAAGAAAAGGAAAGTGTGAATTTTTCTTTTTCAGTCTTCCTCCTGACTCACTCAAGTTATCTCCCCTGAAACACATCCCTCTCTGGACCTTTGTAATTACAGGACAGTCACCGAAATAAGATTTTATTGTCAGTGAGAATGTGAAATTATTTTCCTATCACTGCATGCTCTAATCTGAGGCACCAATCAAAAATATTTGAAATACTGCACCAGCAATGTAGTGTCTTTCTTTATTATACACCATGTATAGAATTGCCATCAAGTTCTGAGGTTAATCCAGAGTTCTACCCTCAAAGATAGGAGGCTTTGTGTCTGTGGCCATTTAAGCAGTGTTTTATGGTAGCTAATCTAATGTTTGGAGGTGAATGCAAGAAAGAGTTGAAAACCTTCACATCTAGCAGTGAGGATTTGTATTTTAACTGACCATCTCCAGAGGAATTTAACATATTCTAATGAATCTTAGCCAGCCTTATTTAGCTCATCAGTCACCAGATAATGGGCCTCTTGTGTGTGTTTGTATGTCTCTGCAAATAATGTGTGTTTGCAGTGTGACACGACAATGTTCTCCTCCTTACTGAGAACATGGGTGCTATTGCTGAATAAATTTCAAATAATGTTAATACTACTAAAGAGTTAACAGTATTCTTCTGTGCAGGCAGCTCTGAAGGCCCGATTCTATCTGATTTATCGTTCAGTCAACTTTAAAATGCCCCAGAGATCCCAAAGATCCTCTTGGCTGTTGCTGTAGGGGTGGGACTTTCATGAATGTGTTTGTACTTTGATAAGAAATAGTACTTTGTTAAAACATGCAAACAGCACACTTTGCCTTATTTTTATTTTTCCAAAGGACATCTTTTCTCTTAACTGTTGTTAAGTTCAGAGTTTATCAGCACAGGGTTAGTATTGGTTAACCTTTATTGCTACAAATGTTTCTTGTTCCCTCTCCATAACTGCCATCTGGAGACAGTCTGAATATTTTAGCAAGGTATTTATCAGGCTGAAATCTGCACTGAAATTGGCTGAATTGGTAGATATGGATTTCTAGGCTAACTTTTGATAGTCCTGTGGTGAAAAAAACATGTATATTGATTCTCACCGGGCACTGTATTGTTAAAATACATAAATGTAAAAATTGACTTAGGAAATAAAAAATAAATGATAGCTATAAATCAGGGAGCTGATAAACAAATAAATATCTATCACTATTATATCTCAGTATTTCCCAAAGATATCTGAAGAGCACTTAATTGTAACTGAGTAATCAATTAGTCAATTAACCTTCTTCTCATTGAATATATATTTGATATAACTTTTTGAAGCTTAGGCTCTAAAAGGTTTATATTGATTGCAGGATTCAAGGCCATATGTTTCAGTTATTGGATTTGTGTAGTCAAAATTGACATCCTAAGTTCACTAGAATATGTAAATATTTGACTGTAATGAGTTTCCAAGACTGTTGGAAGGATGCAGTTAGTTTTCATTACTTTTTAAAACTACAATCTTTTGTGATTATGAAGTTCACCTTAGCAGAACATGTGTAATTTAAATACATTTCTTATTCAGAAGACACAAGCTTACTTTATGGTCTGGCTAGGAGCTTTAACAAATTCACTTTTCTCACTGCTTTGGATGGAGTTGACCGGGAAACATTTCAGTGTTTTGTTTGAAAATGATGCAGACTCTGGGAATTCGAATGAAAGTGTTTAATGAGAGAAGATTTTGATTTTATTGTAGTACTGAGGACACTTGGTGCTGCGCCAGTGGAAGGCTGTCCTTAGCAGGGTCAGGGTGTGAGCACTGCCCACCTCTATGGAGAATCCAGACACGCTCACACTGAATTTCTAAATCAATCCACTCCTTCCCAACTATCCCTAGAGTCTGCCAGGTGTCATCCTGCAGCTGAGCTTCTGGGGGCTGTTTGTGCAGGTGTCTGCAACGGGCACAGAGGATGTGCCATGCAAGTGGGGCTCTCCCTCTCCTCGGACTCGTGTTTGAAATCAGCTCTTGCTTGTACGCTCAGCACTAGTGAGTTGTCGCTAAAATTGAAGCCTCTGATTTCAACAGTTGCCCAGCTCTAGCAGTTTAGCACAGTAGTAAGGGGCAGCAAAACTCTACTTTCACTGTTTGCAAGGTCAAAATGGGATAGTGGAATGTGGGGAATGTAACCCTTCCGTTGCCATGAGGGGCACCTGATCTGGAGCCCCAGATACAAACCAGGGTAGAAATGGTTTATTCTTTTCTTTTAAATACCACCTTTCCTCCCAGGAGCTGAGCTGTGATGCTTTTGGGTTAACTTCCAGCAAGGGCCAAAACTGTCTGCCTTGCACAAGCAAGCTGAGCTCCTGTCTTCAATGCTGGCTTTCATTCACCATTAGCCTCCAAATCAAAGGCAAGAGGAAAACACCAGCAGAGTTATTGATAGGTTGGGAAATAGTAGTTTATTTATTCCTTTACTTCAATGTGTGAGATACTGTGCATTTCTTAAGTAATGCTTATTAAAATTTTGATTGTATCAGGTTGGAAGAAATAGCTGTACACAGAAAATTCATATATTAAATGATCTTAGATGGTCATCAGAGTCTCAAGGTGTAAGGACCTGTCTGTTAAGGACAGAATTTCCTGTGTCTCTTCACTTTGGCTGTTTTTGTGCAGACAGTTTGATGGGTGAGCTTATGAGAGATGTATTGTTAAGTATTGATGGTTTACAAAGATACAAAACCCCTGCAGCGGTGTGGAACCTTGCTAAATTCCTTCTAGTGGTGTCTGGCTACATCAAAAGGAAAGTGCTATAATGGGTTAATAATAATCCTACTGTCTTCAAAATTTGTTTGACATAGCAGTGCACAAAAATATTCGTTTCTGGCAACTCTCTTGACAACCTTTTGATATTTAGATTTTTTGTGTGTGCGCTTCAGTGTGTAATAGATTAACTTGGCTCTGCGGAAAAGGTCTTTATAGAATCCTTAACTGTTGCACTCATTATTGAATAAACAGTGCTTTCTTCATGGGAAAAAACCTCAAAAACCTGCAGATTTTTCCCCTCTTAAAAATACATTCATAATCTAGATATTAGCAAACTTTTTCTTTTTTTTGCTTTGTGAAAAATATCATAAACCGTCTCAGTTTGACCTTGTTAATGCAGGACCACTTTAGTAATCTGTGCCTAATGATTTTTTACATTAAACCACAGCTTGTGTTGGACCCTTGTGTGTCACAGTAATTTAAGAACAGTCATTTTGCACATTCCGATCCCATTATGTTACATTGTTACTGAATAAAGACTGGTATTATGTTGCTCCTATAAAGGGCAGAAGTGGCCTGAATTTTATCTGCTGAACGAATCAATCTGGATTATGTCAGCTGAAAAGAATTGTGAACTGCAGTCTCCAGCAGATGGGGAGATTTTAAAAATGTATCTGTTTGGTTGTGAATACATTAGCTAAGATAATACCTTGTGGTGACTGAAAAGTAGTTTTTCTCTCTTTTTTTTCAATGAAGACTGTACCAATTATCATTTCAACATAAAGTATTAGGAGATCAATTGGGAACTGAATGCCATTTCCTAATGTTAATACAGTGTTTTATTTAAGCTGCCTTGACAGGCTGTCTAGGCTGTGGGAAAAAGACTGAGCAAATAATGAGTAAAGGGTTTAGAAAAAAGACAGAGGGTGGAGCTTGGCAAACGATGTGAGCTATTCATCAACAACTCAACAAGGATGATGGAAATAATAAGTACTCCTTAAAGAAAAGGGGAAAGGATTTTTTTTAAAGAAACAGTTTCCTTTAAAAAAAAAATATTTAACTCTAACTTTGTATTACTTTCTGATTAGCTGATTTTAAACTTCCTGAAATCAGCAAAAGCTTTCCTTTGAAATGGATAGTCCACGTTCAAACAGCGCATTCTTTAGCAATCAGTTAAAAAAAAGAAACAGTGTCTAATTTCCTGTTCATTCGTGCAAATTTCTTACCATGTGGCATTGTCATTTAATATCTAAAGTACATTAATGCATTTCTATAATGCCAAAACCCTCAGACAAATCCCCTGTGTGAAATAATTTGTGTGAACTTTGAACTAACCATGAATAAAATCAAGATCTTATTATGTCCTTTATTTATATGGCACAGAAAAGCTTTGAAACTTAATACTAGCACCAACACGATATGCACATTCACAGTGATGCTTTAAAAAAGGAAGAAAAAACCCATTCAACTTTCCTACATTTTTGTGGGCTTTGCCCACTATTCAGACACCATTACGTTACTTCTGAAAATATTTGCCTTAGAAATCAATAGGCTATTCTAATATTATTGTGTTCTGAGTTGCTAAAATTTCCATTCAGGAGATATAATTCCACCATCTGTAAAGTTCTAGATTTTATAATACTTATAAGCTGTTTTAATCTATTTTTACTGCCATGTTCTGTCCTGAAATGTCAGAGAGTGCAGACTGGGTCTCGAAATTAACATGACAGTTAAGAAACTTGGCAAGGTTTTACAGCAGATTGTGACATTAACAAAGTACAAAGGAGAATGGGGAAATTAACGTTAATGTATGCTTGCAGACACTATAAAAATCTATATGTCCACGATCAGGGAACTAAAAATAGGGATGTTTTTTATGTTGATGCCATTAAATACAGAGCTGTACTGTGAAAAGAAATTTCCATATGAAAAGCAACTTACTAAAAAGTAATGCTGTAATCCCTCCTCTGGACTGAACAACAGGTTTATGTATCCTAGGTCAAGTAGGCATATGGCTGGTTTTTGGGTTTCGATTTTGTTCTAGGCTTTTTTGAGTCTATGGAGAAACTGATTTGAAAGCACTGGTTTTAAACAGCTGCAAAAGATACAGTACGATAGATGTCCTGATAAATGGGAGCGTTATTAAAATCCACAGATTTCTCAGTAAATCATGTAAAGTCTGTCCTCTTCCACAGAGAGGAGATGAAATAAGTGTTTGTGGTGAACTCTTCTTCAAGCCTTGCACCCCCTGGGCCTGCCCAACGCCCTCTCTGGTGTCACCCTAGCGTCACCCCAGTGTCAGACTCCCAGCCCACCATGACTGGCCTGGCTCAGCCAGGATAAGGCTTCTCTGAATACATTCTTCTTTGATCAGCTGGAGATCCAGGACATGGCACAAAAACCCTGTCAGAATACCCAGGGAAGACAGTGGCTTGGCTTGTGCACTGGGGATGGGAAGCTCTAAGTGTTGGGTAAACCAGTGAAAGCTACAGGGAGTAACACAACCTTCTTAGTAAGTATGGGCTTCGGCTTGTCTTTAGGTTTTTGTCTGAGTTAAGCTGTAGGTTACTCAAAGCCCTGTTCAGCCTGGATCCTGGAGGGCCAGGGCCTGAGGCTCTGCAGGCTCCTGCAGCTTGGCACCCACCCCCTCTTTTCATCACCACCGATATTGTGCCATTGCCCTGTCGGACCCCGACCGTGGCCTATGAAGACGCAGCTCCTGTCTGCTGCCTGGGGAGGGTGGCTGTGGGGGTGAGCTGCCTGTGGCTGAGGGTACCTGTGCCAAAAGCAGAGCCGGGCAGAATCTCCTGTTTTTCCTTGACAAGTGGCAGAGGCTGGCCTCTAGCTCCACTGGTGCAGATTTGGAGCACACCCTGGCTTCGTGTTGATATTACCCACGGGTTGAGCACGCTGGAGAAAGCCCCCGTGCTCATTTGCTCCCGCCCTTCTTCGGGACAGGCCGGGTGACAGCCTTGTGGCAGAGCGATGCACCGCAGAGCGTGAGCTGCCGTCAGCGGGCGGCAAAGCGCGGCGACGCTCGCTATTCGAGGCACGGCCATTTCTCACACCGTGTCACGCTTCCGAAGCCTTGGGATATTTAAAGCCCAAAGAAAACAGTGCCTGCGTTCCCTTACACAGCCCGTCTGCCTCGGGCACGGATTGGAGGCAGCGGGTGCAGGTGCCAGCGGCAGGGACAAGGCGGCGTTCCCTGGTGTGCCGCGAGCAGCCTGATGCAATGCAAACATTAATCTCCCGGCTACAAAGGAACAGCATGGATCCATCTGTTACTTTCTTTGCTCTTAATCAAGTTGGGGAGGGAGCAAAAGTTCATGTAGCAAATGTGGGCATGCACTCGACTGGGACGGGAGCCGTGAAGCTGAGATCAAATTTAGAGGAAACAGGATTTTTACAGGTCTGTGGATCCAGGGTTTCCTATCATTATGGATCTCTTCTTTCACCCAGTTTGGAAGTGGGAATTGAATTTGGGAATGTGGTATTGGCCCACTCAGCTTTCTAACTGACAATGCTGAGTGCAGGCTGTTGTCCCTATTATGGCTGTGTTAACAATTGACTTTTTGGTTTGGCTGTCTTGCAGAAAAAAAGGAATGAAAAAATCAATCTCAACCAAAAAGTACTTATTTTTCTAGTTTGCTTAATAGTATGAAGCATAGAAAGTGCTGTGCTTTGTGTGAAATGAGGCAATTTTAGGGACAGGGGGAAATAAGGAGAAAAAGCAAAGCACAAAAGCAGTGCAGGGCCAGACTGTCAGAAAAGGAGATGGACAGCCCTTTTATCTGCTGGTTGAGCAGTTAGAAAACTTATCCAGGATGTAGGAGGCCTGGTCTGAACTTGCTGTTCTGCTGAGAGGAGAGTAACCCACATCTTGGCTTTGCTTACTCTCCGACTCATCCCTAATGGATGCAGTATTTGATTCCCTTCTTCTCTGAAGCAGCTTATTCTTAAAAAAATGTCCCTGCAAAAAATTGTTTTCTGGAAAGGAATTATTTCTATCCTGGGCAAGAGGTGACCCAGTCATAGCCATGACCATGGTGGGGCCTCCTGTTAGCAAGGTCACTTTGCGTTAAACTTAATTTTGCCTGTTTCTGGTAACCGGAGTTTTTGAAAGAAGATCAGGCAAAAGAGATTGATTTTTTTTTTAAATAGAAGTATTTCTAGATTGTTTGTATGTAGAAGCTATTTTCTCAAGCTCTTAAGATGTCTGTATGCTGTATTCAGATAGATTCATTGTATTCCTGCAATCACATTATCTCAAGGGACATAAGTACATGTTTATGTGCCAGTCTGGGTGTCCACTTATGGGTGGGAGCAGCTTGGTGACACTTTTACTGTGTCCTAGCTGGTTCTCCACTCTGCTGTCAGCACAGTGCCCTCCTGCCCAACCCCATGCCTTTCCAGCTTTACCAAAGAGCACTGAGCACATGTTTGTGGATGAGCTCTGCCAGGATTGATGGCATGGGGACACAGAGCATGTCCTTGCCCAAGGGGTGCTCTTGGTAGCCAGGAAGGTCAAACAATCTCTGCCTGCATGCACGTGCATGCCAGACAATGTCTGGAGCAGAAACCCTATAAGGAGCAGCCGAGGGAGCTGGGGATGCTTGGCCTGGAGAAGAGGAGGCTCAGGAGGGATCTTACCACTCTCTAAAACAACCCAAAAGGAGGTTGTGCCCAGATGGGGCTGGCCTCTTTTCCCAGCAGCTAGTGATGGGATAATAGAGCATAGTCCAGGGGAGGTCTAGGTTAGGCATTAGGAGGCATTTCTTCACAGGAAGGGTATGCCTTGGAATGGGCTGCCCAGGGAGGTGGTGGAATCACTGCCCCTGCAGGTGTTTGAGGATTGGATGTGGCACTCATTCCCATGCTCTGGTTGACAGGGTGATGTTTAGTCATAGGATGGACTCGATGACCGTGGAAGTCTTTTCCAAATTCACCGAAACTGATTCTGTGGTGTACAGATGGAGGCTCCCAAATGCTACAGGTACAACACACCTCAGAGCTGTTCCCTGTTGGCACTCATGTCCCACCAGTTTCTCTACTAGTATGGAAAGCAATTCAGCTGGGCTGGTTGAAAAATTAGGAGCTACTTCTGTGAGGTGTTTCCCCAAAATTTAAACTGATTTCCATATCAATCACCAGCTGTTCCTCCTGCCCTTTGTTCACATTCCTTACTGAGGGAGATGTCCTGTTTTGTGACACTCTGCACATTCAGGACTTGTGTACACACACCTCCAGCTATCTGGGCAGCTTTGCTTCAGCCCTGACTTTTTAAATCCACATGTGAAGAAGCACATCACCTGTGACCCTTTGTGAAGCTGCACCCATATTCAGAGCAGGGCTGTAGTAGGTAAGAGAAGAATGACATAAAATAATTTGGCTGTGGTGATCATCTAGGCATCAGTGGCAGTTATTATCTATTAATTCATCCTCCATTTTTTCAGTTCTATGAGTTCCATGAGTCACCCACAGTTGGCATCCTGCTCCTAAATGTGGACCTGTAGTACTTGGCAGTGCAATGACCTGACTAAGGGCCACTCTTCTACTGGATATTTAAGCCTGTGGCATTGCTTACAAGCTTCACATCTTCTCGGGCTTGCAAATAATACATTGAGTGAGGGCTAACACAGGAACAGTTAGCCCAAGAAATATATAAATACTGGCTGTTATTTTTCTGCAATGAAATAAAATGGACAAAATGTGATCATATTTCATACTGGTGGATAAAACTGATTGAAGGCTATCTGAGGTCTCCTGTCTATTAGAGGAAATCTTGTGAATATATCTCTGGGTTTCTCATAGGTCCCTGAAATTCAGAGTGGGAAGAACACAATTGGTTGAGAAGTTTCCTTCCCCTTTGTTAGCTGAGGCACCAGGGATTGAAAACTTCTTGCCTGGCATATTCATGTGCTTCCCTGCCCTGTGGTTGCAGAGACTTTGTGAGTCTGTGGGAATGTTTCATCCTTTGTCTTTCCAAACAAATAAATTACATTCATGAGATGGCAGTTTTATAAGTTTTCTTTCTTGTGCAACTTGAATGTTTTGATTCCTTCTTTTCATTACAAGGCAGAGGTCTCAGAATGCTAATGTGCCCTTAACTCATATGATGCACGCAAAGTCATGTCACGTGCACTTTGTGGTCAGGATGGATCTGCACAAAAGGGCACATAATATTCTAGCTGCAGAATATCAGAGGTTTTCATAGAAAACTGCACTTACTCTCAGACTTTTGCAGGGCTCCCATATTTCAGATGTACTGAGCTGCTTAGCCTGGTAGCTTCCCCTTTGAAAGACACACATTCTTTGCAGCCACTCATCCATCTTTCCTTATTTAGCAATAGTTCTGTGTCTGAATGAAGAATTACATATCTAGGTTTTGTAAGGCTTGCTTGTCTGGCTTATATGCTTTTGGAGTGACATCCAACAAGCATTTGAAGAAACTCAGCTGTAGATTGTAGTGCAAAGACTTCTTTGATTTAGTTTTTGTAAAAGAAACATGATCACTTGTCAAACAAGAGCTAATTTCTGCAGCATGTCCTGCAACATTTCCACTCTTCTGCATTTTACACCTCTCTCATCTTCATTTGAAGCAGTTCCTAGAAGGGTACATTCAAGGGAGGACCCTTTCCATGATATTGGAGTTCAAACCTGCCAAACATTCAGTATAGAGCTGTTTATGTGTATTTAATGCCTTGACATCTAATCACTTTCAAATGCCCCATGTTGATCAGTTTTATTGGAAGTAGGTGTTGTAAGGTGTTTTACAGATATCATAGTTCTGTTTCCCTCACTTTCTTGGTGAAACTTTGCTGATTTTACTCAACATGAAAGTGGTGTGACAGGAGTTAGACTTGAAGCACAGATAAGTCCTGTCCCTGTGTTCCTGGTGAAGGTTTTTTTCTTTTGCTGCAAAGCTTTCCTTTCGACTTCTTATGGAAGTAAACCATGCACCTGTATAAAACATTATAGGGCCACCTGTCCTTCACCATGTTTTTTTTATACCTTTCTTTGTCCCAAAACCCCTTCTGTAGCCATTGTGGTAGATGTAAAAGCATACACTGCTGTCAGATGCTGCCAGTGGGCTGAGCTGCTGCTCAGGGAAGTCCCGGGGTCAGGACTGGGGCAGCTGCTGAGGCACCAGGATTCCTGCAGCACATGGATTGAGTGGTCACTTTGTGGCTGTGGTAGCAGCACTCAGGCACAGCAAGGCTCACCCTGGTAATAAGCTGGTGAGAAACCATCGCCAAAAGTTCTATTTCCTCTCCCTGAAAAGTTGCCTAATTGGATACTTCAGAAAGAAAATTGGATGTCTGGGGAAAACATGGGGCCTGGCAGTGGTGTAATGCAAATGTTTCCTGATCAGCTATAGGACTCTGATTTCAGAGGTGGGACAGGTCAGGGAGGGCTGTGTGCCCAGTGATGCTACCACTGACCTGAGTTTTGAAGGAGAGCAGATGAGTGGTTCACTGTGGGCATCCAGGAGGCGAGGGGGTACCAGAGAGCCCTCAGCAGCCAAGAGAGCTGGCAGAGGACTTGGCATGCTCCCCTGGTCCTGCGTGCTGTGCAGCAGGGCAGGTCCAAGGCTTTCCTGCACAGGGCAATGCTTCAGCTGCACCCTTTTGATTGAGCCGCTGTGGGCTTGGAGTGTGCACAGAGAACGTATTTATTATATTTAAGGTTTTAATAGAACTTGAGACGTAAAGCAGCAAGTTACTGGGATGAAAGGTGGCTGTTCTGGTGGCGTGTGGGGAATGAGTCGTGCCAGATCAGTGGGTGCCCGTCCAGCTCGACATCGCTGCGGGCTCCAGGGAGCTGGTAAATAGCTGGAAATTTCGAGAGAGCCACAAGAGGGAGCTCACAACCCACGAACAAGGAGGACGAACTCCTTTTTTTTTTTTTTTTATACTGGGGTCTGTTCGCACCGGGCACCGCTCAGCCCTGGCGGCAGCGCCGTGTCCGTCCTGGCAGGAGCTCGCTCCCCGCAGCCGGGTGGGTGACCACGGGTGTCGCACGGGGCTCAGAGGTGCCTGGGGCATCACTCAGAACACAGGAAACAGCTTCCCATTGCACCAGTCTGAGCAGCCATCTCCTCCTGGCAGCTGCACCCCAAAATCTAAGGGCTGGAGGCTTTTTTGTCCCAAGAGATTTATGAAGAGCTGGGCGAAGAATGATTTTGTCTTGACAATGCCCACACTTTGCACTGAAATAACCAATAAAGCACCTCTTGCCCTCACAGTGTGTCAGCTCCTGGGCAGGTATAGTGGGATGTGTGGTGCTCAGGGTTCCCTCTGTGGGGTCAAGAACATGATCATTGCATTAAGAGTGTTGTGGTGAAGTGTGCCCTCAGTCAACTGGGAATGTTGCTGATTTTTTTTTTTTCCTAAGACATACTCAATCTAGTTTGTTTCTTCAGTGGAAAAGCTTAATTTCAATTCACATTTCACATCTAGAGGCTTTGCTATCACACTGAGACTTCCTACAAGGCATCCAGTAATGTTGCTATCATTTGCATTGCTCTAACAAAAAAATTTCCATCTGTCTTCCCAAGTCCATAAAACTCCAAACAAATAGCAAATACTATGGATGTCTGAACACACAATAGCATGTCATTTTTCTTCCAGCATTAGTGTATGTTACAGACATTAAACTACTTCTCTTCTGAAGGGTTTGAGAGACTGTTAACATTATTCAAATTAAATTCAATACTGATGTAAGTTAGTGCAGTTGGAATTATACACAAAGTATGATGTCTCATCTTTCTGTCAAGAGCTGAGCTCATCCCTGTGCACCTGCCAGCTCAGCTTCAGGTGGTCTTTGTAAACCCAGAGCCTCCAACAGGCAGCTCTTTTCCTTGGCATCCCCCTTTCCCCCCTGAGCGTGCTTTCTGGTGTTCTGCAGTCCCTGTGCTACAGCTCACTCATTTATTTTCCCCTCCCTGGTCACCTTGCTTGCCCTCTCACCTTGAATATACTCTGCTATATGTTTCTAGAGAAGTTGTATGGTGCCAGGAACAAAATCCATCCTTCTTAGAATTGCAAATCCACAGATTTTCTTTGATTCCCTTTCCCAGACCTTTTGGGACTCAGCCCTTGGAGCTGGGGCCAGTTCTGTGGCCACCACCCAGGGCTGGCAAGAGCCCCTCTGTTCAGGGTGCCCAAAGAGAACCTCACCAGACAGCAGGGCCTTCTGCAGCACTGCTGGTCTGAAGGGTTTTGTCTGTGCTTCTTGCTCAACTCTTTTTCTTGTTAAAGAAATGAGCCAAAGCCACGTTCTTACTACACCAGGTTTTCCTTCCCCCAGTAGGTGTTGTTTGTGTATTTGCTCCCATGTGAGGTGGGGAGCAGTGAAACCTGAGCTGCTGCAGCCTGGGTGGGCCCCATCCACACCCAGTGCTGCTGTAGGTGGGGATGGCAAAGCTATTTTCTCGTAGGCAGCAGGAGGAAAAGTGCATCTTGCTCCTGACATTGTCTCTGGCTTCCACCAGGTTCTGTGTTTAAGACTCAGGTGTATCAGTGGTGTGCAAGATGGTGCTCCAGATTCATGTTGTTCTTTACACAAACTCAGAGCAGGGAGCATCCCAGGCTGTGAGCAGGCATTGCAGCAAACCTGTCAGGACCCCACTTTTGGTCTGTGCCTCTGTCTCTCCTCAAAGGAGGAAGCTCTCCTGAGTTTGCAGGTGGCCGTGCAGGGAGGGTCAGTGTGACCCTAGCACGGCTCTGCTGCCAAAATCCCTGTGAACAGATCACGTTCACTTTTTGTTTCAGCCCGCTGTCCGCTGTGCTTGCACAGAAGACATTCAGTCCAAAGGGGTGGTGTATTTTTAGTAAATGATTTGTGAGATGTTTTTGCTTACTTGTTTATTCAATTTGCTGCAGTTATTTTTCTTAGTTGACTCACCACAATACAACTTTGTACCTTCAAGAGGACTAAATATTGGATGTTTTCTGGAAGTAAAGCCAGTGTTATTTCCATTTTTACCAGTTATGAACTTACTTGGTTCTTGGCCTCCTATAAGCATAAGAATGTAAGAAAAAACCCAACTGGGTGGGTTTAGCTTGATTTATGACAATGTGCAGAAGTCTGGGCACTTGAACAGATCTTGTCTGTAGAGGCTGGAGCAGCTGTGTCTGGACAAGCTTGGCAATCTCGCTGCATCAGGAGCTCTCCTGGCACATCTGTAGCTCGCTGCTCCCACTGACCTGCTCCAAGGAAGGCTTTTTCACTCCTTCCTCTTGATTTCATTCAGTAGAATTGATTAGAGAATTTTCAACAACCTTGTTTCTTCATCTGAAATCCCAGTCCTTTAAACAACCTGTTTTCCTCTGCTGATTGTGATGGAGAAAACCATTTAGGTTGAGTTGCTGAGTGTGAAAAAACTGGGATTGCTGTTGAAAGAATTGTTGAAATCCTACATGTTTTTAGAACAAAAACCTGCTTTTCTAGTTCATAACAGCAATTTTTCAATCAACTATTGATAATTATTACAAGTAAACAATAAGTAAATAATTTGATGATGTAACAAATCCTCTTTTTTTTTTTTTAAATATGTTTTGAGCTTGCTGGTTTCACAAACTGCTGGTTTGCAACATTCTTTGTTGAGAGCTTGAATTTCTCTTTCAGGGGAAAATGTAATATGAAAGTTAGCTTCACAAAAAAGACAAAATTTTATAATAAAAATATTAACAAATTGCATTTGAATAGAGGCTTGAGGATAGATTAAATGTAATGGACATATTAAGAGAACACAGACAATGGCTTTCCTGAGCAATTATGATTCTATAGTCCTAAATAGTGGTACTTTGGAGAAAAGGAGAGAAAGAGAGAAAATTAGTATCTTTTAAATTGTGAACATAATATGCAGACTAATAATACATAGTAATTTTGTTCTTGGGAGAATTCACCACTTGTGTATAGCTCCAGCCAGCCAACCTTTCCCTGTCAACTTCTGCAGGGATTTTGGGTTAACACGTTCCCATTTGCCGTTGTGAACCCTGGACAAATACTCATTAGAGCACAGATTATGGTTTCAATTGCTGCAGCGACATAAGGCTGCCCCTTCCAGAAGCCATCAGTGGGGGCAGAGAAAGGTAATTATTGATCACTGGGAAGAATAAGGCTGGCAAAAGGTGGCTGGGGTAGGATGAGCTGGCCAGAAGGAGAAAAGAGCAGACGGGCTCAGGCAGCTGAAGTGCAGCCGTGAGGGGAACGCCGCTGCCGGAGGGAGCAGCCGGGGACAGGGCACTGCAGCCCCCTGGGGCTCCCAGCAGCTCCAGGGAGCCCTTGAGCCTGGAATTTGCCTTCCTGCACATACGAGAGCTCCAAGCCAGGGCATGCAAACCGGGCATTTAGGTAATATCTGGCAATGTGGGCAGGGATTCCCAGAATTACAAAAGGTCTGAGAGATTGATTGAAGCACGAGCAGTTTGAAGTCCACCTGAAACAGAACAACACCACAAACAAGCAGTGCTTGTGGGAAGCAAACCTGAACCTCCTGCGATATTCTGATCCAAATCCCAGTACTCCCATCACATTCCCATGCCTATCCAGTGCAAGGCCACCCAGTTGCAGTTGCCTCCCATTTTTTTAACCAGTTGCACATTAAAAAAATGTGCCCCTCATCACTGAGATTGGTTTTTGTGCCATTCAGAGCTTGTGCAAGTGAGATCCATTTGGCAACAGTGCCAGGCAAGTGTGAGGCCTGTTGAGCCTCCTCTGTGTCTATAACATCAGAACATTCATATGGCATTTGTCTTCCCATGCTACTCCCCTGACTTCCTTACTTTAAGTAGGGAATAGAAAGCTCAAATTTATGTATTTATTTCTTTCAAGATCTCTCTTCTGGGTGCTTTAGGCAGCCTACTGCTGGTTGTAGGTTGTAGGAAATTTTGTACTTCCTTACAAGACTTTTATGTACCCAGTGGGATAAAATCTGCATTTCTAGAGTCCAGATGTTTCTGCAGCTGGACTTTGCTGAGTAACACATGTAAGGGCTGAGAGTTACTTGGGGTCACAGCCCACAGAAGGACTCTTCTGCTTTGTGTGCGTGTGTGTCTGCTGTTTTCATGGTTTCTACCTGGAAAGTTCATTCCTCGGCTAGTGCTCTTGCTGCATTTAGTGGTATTTCAGCTTTTTGATGGAAAGAATAATTGAAGTAACCTCAAATAGAAGGGACTTTCTAGGTCCAGGAGATTTGTGCACAACAAAGACCTTTTTAGTAATTTTTGAAAATGGCAGCATTATTGTACTTGATACAATTTTGTACTTCATGCTCAGCTTGAATATGTAAGTATTTTCAATTGGAAAGCCAGAACACAAGGGCTTACATTCACCTGAGGGTTCGGGTTATGCCTGCAGGTATTGAGCCAAGGTGAAACCAGGCAGACATCTCTGTTTATCTCAAAACTTGTCCAGATAGGTGGGTTAAAATATTACAAACTGAGATAGGTCCCCATTCATGGTTTTTTTCTTAGGTTGTCATTTTATGTTAATTGAATGCCTCTGTTAATCTAATAGATTTTAGATTTATGGTGGGTTCTATACCATGTCATATTTTAATCAATACATATTCCAACATTTAGATGGACAGATGAGAAAATCTGCCTCATCTCTGCACTTCTGTTCTATCAGCTGTCAATAATTCCTAATTTGAATCCTTCAAATGATCAGATTTATGGGTTTTAGTATACTGCATTAATCACAGAAATTAACTTTTGTGGAAAATGATGTTAAAGGTCATATGGAGTCTTGAAGGAGCAGTAACTGTGTCTGTCTTGCAAACATGTTTGCAGCTTCTCTAAGATAAAGTGCTTTGGAATATTTATCTGCATGAATCCTGCTGATTGTTCCTTATGTCTAAGGTCAGTACGTGCTGGTGAGGAGATAACGCTTGAAACAAACGATTGCTGAAATCTGCAGATTTAAGAAGTCAGATGTGACACTGGGCTTTTTGTCCTCCTGTAGGGCACAGACAGGTCCAGCATAATTTCACTTGAATAGGTTTATTCAGCCGAAACTCTGGAAAATTTGTTTTGCTGAAGGTGGTTTGCACCTTGGTGTCGAGCGTGTGCGTGCCCTTCTGGAAGAGCTCAGAGCAGAGGCCGTTCAGGGGGATGGAAAGGGCAGAGCAAAGGGGAAAGCTTTGCCCTGATGCTCAGGATCCAGCTTAGGGACTCACTCCTGAACCCCAGCCAACACCCAGCTGCACTGCTCCCCTTGGGGGGCTCCTCGCCATCTGCCTGGGGCCAGCTGGGGCTGGTGGGGTCCCTGCACAGGCTGGAGCCAAGCCCTCTCAGGTGGGGCACAGAGTGGCCACTCCTGCCTGCCAGAGCCCAGCACTCCCTGCTCGTCCTGTGCAGAGTTCGGCATTTTGATTTTCCTTATTCCCAGGGAGTCATAATTTGTGATGTTTGGAAAGAGTGAGAAGACTTTGCACCTCCTTCTGTAATAAACACTTAGAAAACTTGTGCAGATTTTGGTGCTGTGGGATGGCATGAGCAGAGTCTCTGCCACCAGCCGGGCAATGTCACCTCCTGGTGCCGCCAGCCAGCAGAGACAGCAGCAGCTCCTGGGGAGGACAGACAGCCCCAGGACCCCTGGCACCACGTGGGTGCCCAACGTTGGCCTCCCTGTCCTGCCAGGGGCTCGCCAAACCCATGGGTCCCTGTGGTGATGATGGACAACATCAGAGCCCTGCCTGCTCCCAGGGCTGGCTGCCCTAAGAGGGGCATGCAATGGGATTAACCCCCATGGAAATAATAATTGGAAAGCCAGCAACAGCTTGTGAGCTCCCTAAAATTTTCATATAACCCTTTCTTATCTGTCTCCACTTCAGCTGCTGATTCTAATTGGCTTCACCAAAATAAACCAGAAATAGCTTTGTTGATTTAGTTGGATCTGTGCTAGAGCTAAATGCCCACAATTCTCCCATCTGCAAAAAGCCAGAATGATACTAGAAATGGCTACAGTTTTACAGATATTAATTAATATTTGTGAAGTGCTTTCTAAGCTTGGAACAAAGAACAAAAATCATTGTGTTATGAATAAGCAAACTGAAAAGAACAACCATAAAATTGCAGAGAATTGACTGCAGAACCTAACAAGGCCTCTGCATCTTTAATTTGTATATTTCTGTTTAACACAAGCATATGCTAAGAAAACATGCACAGAGGAGGAAAGGTCTTGTCCCTTTTAACAGACAGTTTCTTCTCCATATATATATATATCAGTATTCATGCAAATCCATTACAAACACAGTGTTGTCTGAAATACAGTTAATAAATGAAGGTACCACAAATGTGATTTTAAATCAGTTTAATAAAATTAGTCATGTAGATTTTAAATCATTTTTACAGTTGATTTAACATTTTTGACTGGTTTATAGATTATGATATAGGGTAGTGTTTGCATCCTTGCAATTTTATTCCAATTTAGAAACAGTACAAATATTAATTTTTGCTTCAATAATGGAGCCTTTGAGAATTAACTTGTCTTTTCTCAATACACATTTTATGAGAATGCTTTAAATATGATTTTTAATATTTTTGAGGACTTTATTACACATGAAGTTCTTTTAACTAGGACTTAGCTGGAATCTCTTCACAAAACTTGCCAGACACATGTAAATGCTTTTCCTGGTTAACTTAATGGCATGAAATACATAGGAATTGTTCTTCATAATGCAAGACATTTTGTAAAAGTAATAAAAAATTGTAACAAACTTCACATACCAGAAGGAGTGAAATAACCCAAACGGAAATAATAATTGTGGGTCTGTTGTCAAAACCCAGCCATACTGATAAAACCCCAAATTTCACATGATTGCAAGGGCAAGGGAGGAGCCAAGCAATAATACCTTATTTACAGATCTTGCACAGGTTCAGACTACTGTTACATCAGAAAAAAATGTGTAATTAATGGAAGGATATGCCAGGGGGACTACTTGTCTCCAAGTCACCAACTTCCAACATTTGGAAGCTGCTGTTCAGAAGGAAGGTGCTTGCAGTTTTTCAGTTCCTCACATGAGTTCTTCATGTGGCAGAGGTTTGTGAGGAGTCCCCTCATTTCAAGAAGAGGGGCCCACGTGCCCAGAATCCCCGTGGGGATTAGTGCTGGGGCTGAGCATCTCCCAGGTGCCAGCACAGAGATGCCAGGCTGGGAAGGGGCTCCTGGGCAGAGCCACTCCCCTGTGTGAGCTGCTCCAGGGCTCTCAACCAGCAGCTCTGACGCTGCTGTCTTTGCCCATTATCTCTCCAATAAAGCTGCAGCATATGGTGTTTTAGCATTTTCTGCAGGGAAAGCTGGATGGGTAATGGCTGTGTGGATGTAGAAACCTCCCTGTGCTCAGAGCAGGTGGGCAAACGTTTCCCTCTCTCATTGCTAAATGAGTAAGGAAATGCTGGGTTTGAATTAGCACCGCAGACTGTATGGCCAAGAAACCAGTCCTGGGTGCTACAAAACCAATCAGAACGAAGTCAGAGACTTTGTCTGGTTTGTGGGGTCACTTGGTGACCACCAAGTGAGATGGAAAAGTCAGCCATGTGTCTTTACCTGCACTTTCTGAACCGAGATGATGCAATGAGGTCCCTACACTTGAAGGCAAACATTAACAATACTTTCTATTATGGTTGATTTTAAATGTGCTATCTTAACTGATTTTATGAAAGTTTGGTTCTGTGTCTTTATTTTTTTCTCTTTTTCAAAGCAATTTTTTTTTTTTTTTACCAAAGATCCATTTACAAAGAATATTTTACGCTACCCAAAACCACAGGCCTGCCAAGTCCAAAGTCCCCATTCAGAAGTGCTCCAGATGATGCTTGTGAGAGCTCTTGTTTGGGTTGCTGTGACTTTGTTGTCCTCCAGGGTCTCCTTTCAGTAGATGAGCTAGGTAAGAAGGAAGGAGATTTAGGTGCATCTGTGTCACCGCCAACATCAAGGAATTAATTATCGTGAGTCAGGTTCCTGCAAATCAAGAAACTGACTGTCAAAATGAGATTCAAGAAATAAATGCATTATAGTGGGGTTTTGATTTGTTTTTTGGATATGATATTTAATTCCCTCTCCTACAGAGTCCATCCCAAGACAGGGATTTCTCACAGATATATCAAACATTTCCAGAGAGCTGATTTTTATTCCTTTAGCATGTCAGGAGCACTCAATCTGCTTTTCCCCATATAGCAATTTATTCTACTTCTCACTTCTGCTCTTGATTCAGTTTGTGGATGTGGTGCTAGTGAATGCCTTGCCAATAATGAAAATACTCCCAAAAGAAGGCAACTTTGATCCTAATCCTGGTGGTCCACATGTGAAAACTGGCCATTAGAAGGGAACTGGAAGCAATAGGCACTAAACTATTGTTCTCATGAGTCATCACAGAATACTTCTGAGCTGGAATTTCTGTTTCCAATCAGGTTTTCAGCTGGATGTTTGGAGTCTGATTTTTTCTAAGGAATAATTAAAAAAAAAATAAGGAAAAGAACCTCTCTTTCCCCTCTCCCTCACTTCTTTTTAGACTTCCCTTTAATCAATCCCCTGGTGCATAGCACATTTCCTTTAGCTAACATGCAATCTCAGAAGAAATAGCATTTTGTATTTTCAAGGAAAGATTACTGCTGTGAAAAGAGCATGTGTCTGGGTTTTATAGCATGGAGGTTGCCAAAGGAAAAAGTAGTCTTGTAGAGGACACTGAAAACATATTAAAACTAGATATTAATTCTTAATGTAACTGCGCATCCTGCATTCAATCAGGAGCACACTAAGTATTGCAGTATTGGAAAGCAAAGTGCAATTTGTTCATTTGCCCTAAAAATCAGGTAAATCATGCCTGCTATTATAATTGAGAACTACTCAGAAGTGTGTATAATGCTTTTATCATGAGCAAAATCTGGCTTTACAGTGTTTTGAGGAGAGGTGGTTTGGATGGTACAGGAAGCTGAGGAAACGCAGGTGATGGATAAGAAGTTTGCTGCAGTTAAAATAAAAAACCCCTTTTTCTTTCACAGTTGACAAACATGCAGAAAGCTCATGATCCTGGGTTTGAACACGACCACTAGCACCAGGAGTGCAGGAGCACGGGGCAGTGTGGCTCCCTTTGGAGGCAGGCAGCCGCCAGGGCCGTGCCAGCACGCCCTGGTGCTGCGCTGTCGCTGTCACCGCTCCCGTCACCGCCGTGGGTCAGGAAGCAGAATATCAGCGCTGCTGCGGCCGTCCGTGGGCACTGAGCCCCGGCTTGCAGAGAGCTGCCACTGTGGGAGCTGTCCAAGGAGCCTTAAGGCTTTGGAATTGTAGCAAGTAATTGATCCATTGCCTCCAACACATCCTCTTCGGGTGCCACGGAGGAGCCCTGGCTTCTGCCCCAACAGAGTACATCGCAAGGAAATAGACTGCATGAAGGGAATATGCACTTGCCTCACAGTTTTGGAAAGATTTGCTAATTAGTTCTCATAATGCTCCTAAAATATATGCTTCCAACATTACTAAGAGGTAAAATGAGGCATGAGGCTCTTAGAGATATCCGCTGTGTCCCTGGGCTAATCAGGAGAAAGTTTGTAGTACTGAAATTAGCATTAAAAGCAAAGAGCAGTTCTATCGACTGACTTTCCAAATGAATCCTTCTATCTACCTGGTAAAAGGCACAATCCAAAACCACTCCAAAGGGACCAGAGATCTTATCTGGGTGTAGATAAGAGGGCAAGGAAAAAGGCATGAAGCAGTCACTGGGCCTCTACCCTTTAGGAGATGAGGAATATAGTCAATAGTCAAAGGATTTTAATAAATAGACAAAAGTAGAAACTTCAATTCAGTGGCTTTTATTAAGTTTTGGACCATGAACTTTCAGAAGGCTGTAAGTAAGGCAATCTCGTGACCTAAATAATTGCCAGGCTTCCTTTTCTCTGGGGAAAATAATGAAATAGATTAGCTCAGACTCATTTCATAAAGAATTAATGGTGGAAAACATAATTAATGCCACTCAATATATGTTTGCAAAAACAAATCTTGTCAAATTTAATGTGATTTTTTGACAGGATTACAAGTTGGTTTGGTAAAAGTAGCAAGGCTGGGGTGGTAGAATTCTGTATGGCTTTTGCCTTTCTGCAGTGTGACATTTTGATTACTGCAAGTAAACCCACTCCAAATTAATGATTCCAAAAGAATATTGAAAAATTAATATATGGTGCCAGTTGAATGGATTAAAAATTGCCCATCTAGTAGGGAGCTATTAAACTGGAAGCCTGACTGGTGGATTTGGTGCTCCATTAAAGTCTCAGGTCTTTTTCCTGACTCTGCCACTGTCTTGCCCTGGTCCAGTTGATAAGGTGGAGATTAGTCAAAGGTAGGACTCAATGATCTCAGAGTTCTTTTCCAACCTAAATTATTCTGTGATTCTGTGAACCACAGGGATGTCAGTCAACTTCAGTGCTTTATGGTTTGCAAAATATCAATGGGAAAACAACTCCTCTGTAAAAACACTTCAAAGTTTATTGTTGAAAACAACTATTTATTATTATCTGTGACATTTAACAGCAAACTCCTGAACTTTCCAGTTTTTGATTTCTTGTGGGGGGTTGTTCTGGGTTGTTTGCTGGAGTTTTTTGTTTTTCTTTTTAATCAGTTGCATGGTGGAAAAGCTGATTACTTGGATACCTTGCAACTATCCCAGAGGTGTGACTACTAAGTAGATACACAGCCAGGAAGACACTGATCCACATCTCTCTGTGGCAATTTGCTTCTCCATAATCTGGGCCCAATTGCACAGAAATAATTTAAAGCCATGTGTAAGACCACAAATCACACTTGAAGAATGGATGGGTGCTTCTGTGCTAAGGACCAGGACCTCTGACAGAGACTTAGTGCTCACAGGGATGACACACCTGAAGAACATACACTTTGCTGGTCACAGGGTTACCCAAACCATGGCAGTCCTGCCAGGGATTCATTGTTAATTTATCCAATGAGTTAGTTTAACAAGCAACTGGAGCACAAACTTTATATTGAAGGGATAGGAAATTCTACCTGCTAGACAGTCAGCTGTTTGCACAAAGGGATGAGGATTTCAGCAGATTCTTCCTAAGCTGTACTAGATAAAGACAGAATAATTTTCTGGAAGTTATCATCTACTTCAGTCACAGCTTTTAGGCTCAAAGCGTGGATTAATTCTGGGAACTCCTCTAGACTGCATGAGTTTGGAGGTCAGGAAGAGTGATCTCAGTGGTTTTATAATCAACAAATTGAACCAATTCGTGATGTGATTTACTTTATTTTTCCATTTAATTCCAACCCTACCTTTCCCTTAATCTGTCTCTTTTCTGTTCACTTAGTTATTTTTGTTATAGCAAAGCTCCTCCTTTGCAGGATGAAAAAAAACAAACCAACCCTGTTTAATTTAAGGAGAGTTTTTGTCTGCTATTACTGGGACCAAGGTTTGGTCTCACGTGAATTGTAAGACCACAAAAGGGTTTTGATGCTACAAATAGTTTTGAGACACAAGCTGAGCTCATTTTCAGCTCTTAGCGCCGCAGGCCAGGCTGCACATCTATGCTGCCGGGGGAGGAGCCCTGCTGCCCACCCACCCTGCCCCAGGCCAACCTCACAGGGGCGGCTCCGAGCCCAGAGCCCGCACCGGGCAGTTTCATCCTTCTGAAATGGGGCGTGGGAGACTCATGCCAGCGCTTCGGGGCTGTTGTGCACGCAACGGAGGAACGCGCCGTACTGGTTTTATCGTTAAAATATCCGATTTGTGACGTTGATGATGTCCTCCAAGGAAGCAGAACCTGTCAGCGGATGGCCAGGAGCTATGTGAGGCCAGCCCCAGAGCAGCGGCTGGCAGAGAGCCTGGAGAGCAGCGCTGGCTCCGCAAGGGACGGAGCGAGAACCAAAACCACGCTCTGAGCCCAAAGCTGCTGCGAAGTGCTGGGGCTCAGGCCACGCTCGATGGGCTGGGGGGCTGCAAAAGTCATGGCTTTAATTCTCATGCCCTACTTGTACTCATATAGAATGGCTGAAATTAGGCAGGTTCCCCCCCGCCCCCCCCCAACCAGTTTGCTGCACAAACATAAAAAAAATCAACGCGGTGACTCCTTGGCGTGGAGCAAAGCCTCCCTATCAGCGCTGCCACCTAAAAATCAGCCTCTCGCAGCTGCACAACGTGTCCTGCAACACCTTTCTGTAATTTTGGCAGGCTGGTCAGCTTGAACGGCAGCGCTGCCCATCTCTGCGGCTTCTCGGGGCCAGACAGCACCGGCAGTGCCCGACCCGCGGCGTGCGGGGGCTGTCGCGGTCTCAGGGCAGCGTGCGAGCTTGTTTCGCTCTCAGGGCTGTGTACAGGGTCCGGGTCTGTTCCGGTGCCGGGGCTGTGTCCGGGCCCCGGTTCGTTCCGGTCCCTAGGCTGTGTGCGGGTCGGTGCCGAGGCCGTGCCCGGGTCTGTTCCGGTCCCGGTGCGGTGTCGGGGCCGGCGATGCCGCGCTGCGGGGCGGTGACCGCGCNGTGGCGCTGCAGACCGAGCGCCCGCCCCGCCCGGCCCGGCCGCGCTCGGGCGCAGCGCGGGGACCCGCGGGTGATGAGGCACGAACACAGAGATTGAAATGTTTCTGTTTTCTTTCTTTCCCTGTGGCACGAACCGCGCACCGAGCCGCTGCTGGCACCCCGCACGCTCCCCAGCCATTTGACGGGTTTTTATCAGAGCACCCGGCTAAATATTCCGCAGTCTGTCCTTTACACCGCAGAGAAGGCTCTGCTTGGAGCCTTGCTTTTTTATTAGTTTTCCTTTCATTTTCTTTTTGTTTTATTATTTTTCTTTCTATTCTCCTTCTTATTTTTGAAGATAATTCCCGGTTAATTTTGTATGAAATTATTAATGCACCGTTCAGGCATTAATACTTATTTCACAGAATCACAGAATCATTTAGGTTGGTAAAGACCTCTAAGATCATCAGGTCCAACCTTTGACCGATCACCATCTTGCCAATTAGACCACGGCGCTGGGTGTCACATCCAGTCGTTTCTTGCACAGCTCCCACTGATTAAAAGCTCCAGGGATAACAAAAAGCTAAACTTTAGTTTATATTGCTTCTGCTGCTTGTTGAATGGCAGCTGTTACATCGCCCTTGTGGTCTGAACTGACAGCAGAATAAACCTCAGCATCTTAATTTTATGTTCAAAATAAAATCTTAACATTGTGCTAATAACCAAATATTTTATTCTCATACTAGTAAAACTTCTTTCTGTAGAGTTTTAAAAAATTTATTTTAAAGCTTGAGTCTTGCAGTGCTTGTTCAAGCAAAATTCTAATATTCTTGTTTGTTAGAATTGTGTTCAAGCACAAACAACCGCATGTTAATTGTAAGGTTTTTTTTTCTTCTTCTTTTTATCCTTTTTATTAATTTGCTTCTAGTTCATAAATATACATAGCTTCTTCTGGTAGCCATTTGGAAAACAGAAGTGATATTGGTAGATAAAAGAAATATTTGTTTATCTGGGTTCCATATAAAAAATGAGAACTTTTTTCAGAGAATTTATATGTGCAGACAAGGGCAGAAAAAAAATTCTTCATAATTGTGTATCTCATTTACCCAAAGTCTGTGATTGTATGTGCAAATTGAACTATTGCACGCACATGCTAAATTAGGTGCAGTTACTTAATTTGTATGTACAGATTAAGTTAGCCCAATTAATCACTATGATAGTCCAATTTTACACAATTGTGAATCCACTGACGACAGCTGAGTTGTTTTGCCACAAATGCTGAAGTAATGTTACAGGGAGATGGGTCCAACTTGTGCACAAGTGAAGCACGTGCTCTTGCAAAAAAACAATGAAAAATGCATTTTATAATGCAGTTATCATGGCTTCTGAGGATATGCTATTTATGAAAACCAGTTATAGCTATACGGTATTTGATCAGTTGCTGTGAAGACCCCGACATCAGAACCATGCTTCTCACATCTGGCCCTTTTGTTTGTGCTAATTGCAATGACGATCATGGATTCAACCTGTCTTAAATCTCAGATGCAGATTAAGGACATTTGTTCATAATTAGGATTTCTAAATGGATATCTGGGAAATGCTTCTTGGAATATTTATGGTCTTGTTCCAGCAGGGCTTCTTCTTGTGCACACACTCTCTGTGTGATGACTGCTGCATTTCTTTCAAACCCAGCCTAACCTGTGTATTCTCCATGCAAAAGCAAAGGTGGAAGCCATTGAAATTGGAGAGCAGCTCCATAAAAGCTGAAGTTTGTCACACAGAATGTTTTCTCTCCTTTGGGGACATGCTCTTTGTCAACCCAGTGGTGCCCCAGGTAGCCCTAACACGTGTCCTGACACATCCTTGCCTTCCCTTGGCATTGGGGCTGGAGCACCTCTGCCCCAGTGACCAGGTGGCCCAACACGTGCTCAGGGCTTTAAGCCTGAGCAGCTGTTACCCATGTAAGCATTTACAAGTATATTTAGGCTAATTCTTGCTACTGGATTTTTACCCCCACCTATTTTGTTTAACATATGTTGCCAAAATCCAGAACTCCTTTACTTGTAATATCTCTGATGGCAAGAAGCACCTGCTAATGCTCCCAAATCTTATTGGTACAGATCCCTTGGGCAACAGGAGCTGGTGTGACTGGGGACACTTGACTTCTACCACAGATAGAAGCTCTGTTCTGATGTGTCTTTTCTTGCTGGTATAATTTTCTGACACTCCTGGAGCCAGGAAAAGTACATGGGGAGTTTTACCATGGAGTCAGATGAAGCCTGGTGTGTTGGTGTTTCAGCCTCTTCATGTGTGAGCTGGGCTCAGGTTTCCTACCTGGTGCTTCGTGCTTGCTCATTAACACGGAACACGGTGCTCTCGATGTCTCTGGCTGGTTTGTTCCTGCCCTTGGTGAGCAGGCAGAGCTGTAAACCCATCTCTGTGAGGGACTGGACTATCATCACCCCAAAATGTGCAGGATGCCCCCTTTGCTGGGAGCCTGTGCCCTGCTGTGGTGGGAAACCAGCAAACCATGCCCACTGTGCCCTCCTGGGCTGGAGCTAAACTGAGCAGCCTGCTCCCTTGGAGAAAAATGAGAGAGAGGAAAAAGGCAGGCAGGATTGCAGAATATGTGTGACCTCTATAGTGTGTGTGAATTTTTTTAATTTTTTTTATTTTTTTTTAAACAGAGCTGTTTATGACCTGGTTTTGTTAATTTTAGTTATCCGGGCTGGAAAATGTGGTGCTGTATTATGCGACCTTGTTTCTTCAAGAGGACCAGTGAGGAAAATGGACAGGAAAGGAAAGTTTCGGTTAAAGCACGAAGAAGAAATATTTCTTCCAAAAAATATGATTTTTAGTATGTCAACATTTAAATGTGGATTGTTCTGATCAAATATTTACTGCTATGGGGAGCTGTGTAGAACATTAATCTTAATTTGTTTTTCTTTTTCTCCAAAGCAATGACTCCAACATAGCTAGGAGATCTGTGTCTTTAAAAATAAATAATGTAGCAGAACGGCATATTCCTTGGTACAGAAATGCTAGCCTGTGGCATCCTTTGCAACTACAAAGCAGTCTCGAGCGAACTTTCTTTCCTTTTTATTAATAATTCCCTAAATCAATGAAGAATCTTGAAAAGTTCCTCTTCACTTTGCTCCTGCACTCCTTGTAGCTGCGGCTCTTGCTTGTGCTGGCTCATTTCCCACCACGTATTGTTCATTTGGGTAAATCTGCGTGTGGAATTTTGGGAGCACAGGCTGCAACCTGCTAACTCCGTGTGCAAACACAAAGCCCGTTTTCTCTTTTATTTTTTTGGTCAGCCCAGGGTTTTGGTTTTTTTTCCTGAAGGTGGCAGTGAAAGAAAAAAAATAACTCCCTTTGAAGATTTAAGAATTTTATTACAAAACAGACGGACAAGTACTGTATTTTACCCATTTCCCCTTGTGCCCATGAGCGCTGACAATGAAAACTACAGCTCCTATAAAGTGCTGATCAAATTGCAAAAGGTGGCCTTTCCCAGCAGCCTGGCACACTCTAGCATTATCCCAGCTTATAAATAAACGGATGGGCTGAGCCACTTTGGCTTTTCTTCTTTTTTTTTTTTTTTTTCCTCTTAGTCCTTAGCAAGATAATTGAGGATCATAATGGTGGGAAAGGACTGCAGTCATCATTCGCTGCCTGTCAGGTATCAGTACTCATCTTCGTGTCATCCGTCACCATTGAACCACTCTGTCATCTTTCCCCAGCCTTCAGCGCCGCTCCTTCTCATCGTGTTCATTATCTCCGGCTCCGACCCAGCCCCCTCCCCCAGCCCCTGTAAATGCATCTTTGTGCGACTCTCAGTCTTCTGATTATGAATCGATGATCATGTGGTGTAAGAGAGATAGATGGCTTTTAGTTCCATCTTGTCTTCTCTAATTGTAAAATATTAGTTACATTAGACTGTGTCTTTTGATTAATGGAACTTATTTGGAGTGGCCTCTCCCAGCCCTCCCCCTTCCAAAGTCCTCCACTGACTTTTGAGAATTGAGTGATTTCACTTAAAGCAGACAAATAGGCCCTTCAGCAAGGAGATAGCTGAGCTCTAATATTGTGGGCAAAGCAAGCTCACGGAGCCAGAGTTGTGTGTGCGTGTGTATGTGTGTGTGTTTCTAAAGAAAGGCTTCAACTCTGCCTAGACAAATACAGACCATTTATTAACGTGCGTACAGCCGTGCTATTTTGCAAATCCAGCAATTCTTATAAAGCTGCAAAACAGGACATAAGGCTGAATGCCTTCTGAATTAAATTAATCTTAGATAGGAATTAAGAGCATCCTCGCTTTCACTTTGGATGAAACAGGTCAGTCCAGAACTTTGATGTATTAATGCTAGCATAAAGTGTTATCTTAATACTCTCTTTTATACTTACAGGACATATCATCAGCCAAATGTCTCTTCCTTGTACATCTGACACTGCGAGACATTCGTCCTTTAATACAAAATTTATCTTATTTGGCACTATTTACCTAAACATGGTCTGTTGATAAAGTCCTTGCTGTACAAATGGAAAGGCAGTTGACTAAATCCCTTATTATAAATAATCACTGTCTATCTTTCAGTGTAAATTCAAGGACATGTTCACTTTCAAGCTATCAGTTCAATTAGAAAAGGTCTATTCACTGTCGATGTCTATATCTCATGGAAATAGGAAAGCACAGTTAATAAACAAATCAAACTATTTTAAAAAATAGCACAGTGGATTATGAATTCTAGAGCCCATGCTGATGGTGACACTGTCAGGACACATGCTATACAAAAATGTATACAATGTTATCTAAATTTTTTATGCTACCTTCAGGATTTAAATCTGACCTTTGTGCCTTCCCTCCCCAAATCTTTGACATTATTTCAGAAGAAAATGCCTATACTCTACCATATATTAAAATTCAAAGAATAAGTTTGCACACGTATAAAATGCTATTTAAGCTTTTTTCAAATGACTTCTTTCTATTAAGAATAGGGAAACTGGTTTGAGGTTGTGAACAATTGTGTGTACAGTAAGGGCTTAGGATTGACACCTGCCCCAGAGCTGAGGAGCAGGAACAGGGGCTGCTCTTGCTCTTCCTGTAATTTTACTGTAATGGCTGGGGCAGTTTCTATGTCTGAAAGGCTTTCACCTGTGGTAGCCATGTGATTATAGAAAAATCTCTCTCTGCTCCTTCTGTAAGAAAGAAACCCTCTAGCCTTTCAGGTTACAGAAAATGCTTGAAAGTAGAAATCCAGAAAGCTGGAAAAAGTCCAGAAACCCACACCCCCCTTTGACCAAGATTTTTAAAATATATAAATATATTTTTATATATTGCACTGTGTTAATCATATCGTATGGAATTTAAAGGAGCTTATCCAGTGGCCTGGCTCTTGATACCTAGAGGCTCAGATGGAAGGGCTCTGCATGCAAGATCAGCACTGCTCGCCTCCATCCATGTGCTAGTCTGAGATCAGAATTTGGCTCCTGATGGGTATTTCCACACAGTATTTACCATCCTAGAAGCAGTGATTATATTTAATGGCAGAATTTCAGTTGACTTCTCAATATGTATTGAGTTGACCTTTAAGTTAAACCACAGATTAATTTTTTTTAGTTGTCTCTTTAAGTACATTTATAGACCTCTCTGTTCTCATTAGCATAATGGTAGATAGAGGCAAGTTACCTGCCTCAGATTATTTGTTGAAATCAGAGAAATTGCATCCCTTCTCCAGAAGGCAAAATATTTTGGCCCCCTCTAACCACTGTATGCATTAGTTTTGTTGCAAAATGGTTTTGGTTTATACACAGAGAAGCCCAAGTGGGTATCAGTTTGCTTGAAAGCCCAGAGCCTGCCATTGATTTCATACAAGTAAATCTGCTCCCTGGAAGTCAGTGGAAGTCAATGAAGCTTCCTTGGGACTGAGTGGCTCTCCTGCAGCAGGAGCAAGGCTTTGGTGTGCTGGGTGCTGCTGGCAGGGATGTTTGCCTCTTTGCTAGCTGACATGCTGTGATTTGAATAAGTTCTTCAGAGATAGGCAGGGAGCTCCTTGATTCTAAATCATTGAAAAAATACCCAGACACCTTAAATGGACACAGTGTCTCACTTCGCGTAGAAATTTGGACTTCTCCAATTTTGTTTAAAATAAAATCCTCGGTAGCATCTGTTCCTCTGCATACTGACTGCCACAGGAGCTGTTGGAAGGAGATTTTGGTTTGGTTTCCTTTGACATCTAAGGGTTTTGCTGCACATTCATCTTGCACCCTTTCCTGGCTGGCAACTTGTGGCTTTAGGGACATGGGTGACAGCAGCCTTAGCTCTGGGTGCCTGTAGTTGGTGTGTGTGTAACCCATAGAGCCACCAGCTGGCTCCGTGTGCCCCCAGTGATGGGAACATTCCCATCCTCACAATTAGCAGCCAGCTGTGAGCCCCACCTGCCCGCAGGAGAGCTCGGGATGGCTGCAAGTCCCCACACAGGTGCTGGGCTGCTGGACCCTCACGCACCCCTCGGAGCCCACTGCCCCTCTCGCACCCTGAGCGAACACCACGTAGAAATAAATGCAAAAATAACTGCAAAAAGGAGCACAGATTCACAATGAAACAATGGAATGTGCCAGCTTTTACCCCCAGGCAAATTTTCATGTCTCTTTTAGGAATCTTTGTAAGTAAGGGCCAAGCTCTGAGGCCCCAGCTCAGGGACAGCTTGGGCTCGTGCGTTGTGTAAGCTCCTGTGAATTCCTGCACAAATCTGTGGGGTGACTTACAGGCTTTGTAGTATGCATAACCTTCAGCATTTGCTGAATCAGGGCCTAAATACTGAAATATTCTTCAATAGTTCTGGCTCCACTATGAAACTCTAGAAGGCACATTTCCCTCTCAGTGTCTCTCCATAAGACCCATCAATGATAATGGAGTTACATTAGGCACATCTAAAGTTAATTGTACAGTTACCTCCCTCTTGGCCTGTTTGTCAAAAAGAATACGATAAAAAAACGTCCTCTGTCTTCTAATATCTATTTTGATTTGGATTTTGATCTGGCATCTAGGCAAAAGAGTAAAGACCACACTGAGAGACCTTTAGTAGGTGGGTCTGGATGTTTGTTAGCTGAGAGCCAGCGTGGGAAATGTTGTGTTAAGAAAATTTGCAGAAAAAATTCTATGGAAACCAAAGCAAAAGAAATATTTCGGGCAGGCTCTTCCTGTTAAAAATTAAGTGGGTGGCTTTAAGGGATGCTGATTTATTTTGGAGTGTGGGTTTAGAGGCATGCTTCAATTGGAAAAAACAAATTCTAATGTTCACTAAAAACTCAGGAATTTATAATGCAGAGAAGAGGTTGAATGAAACAGTAGATCCAGAAATTTGTCAATTCACTGCATATTAACAAATAAGTATTTTTAGTGTTTGTTTGGCTGATTTTTTAAAACACAATTTCACATTTAAATGTGGTGAGCCAAAATCCTCTATCCCAAACACAGGTCTCTGGATATCTTTATTCTGGTGTGCGAGCATATTGCTGGGGGATGCCAGGTTTGTCTAGGGATCCAGTAGCTTTGACATACTCTAGTTTACAGTACCTGGATTGTGCTCAGTTGCTAATGCGTTTTGCATGCAAGATCACTGTGCTTCAGCATGACAGCTAGGAAAAATGTCACTTTATTTTTAATTGCAGCAGGACTCAATTTGGAGGAGGGAAAAAAAACCCCAAATTTAAAATCGCATTCTTTGTTAGGGAATTGTTCTACAAGAGTCCAGTCAGAAAGCTTCTGGTACTTCATAAAGTCAGATTCCTCCCTGAGCGTCCCCGTGAGCTGCCGTGGAAGCCAGCGGGAGTTGCTCATGGGTACCGAGGGCAGCATTTTGCCCTTAGGACTGAATTTCCCAACTGACTATTCTTTTAGACTGTCTTTTGATTAACAATCTGTTTGCAGCAGGCTAAGGCCGGGGAGGCAGTGTATACCCCACTGTTCAAATCTGTGGCAAAATATTCTACAGAGAGCTACTTAATAAATATCAACTTGCTCCAATAGTCATTGAGAAATACCTCAGCAGATAGCAATCAATCGAGGGCTGAGTTGGGAAAAAAAAAATACAAAAGGACATCAAAGAGGTTCTCATTCCCAGTCTATTGCTCTATTTAAGGGTCCTATAATTTGGTGAGGTTGTGTGCTAAATAATTTGTAAGCCTTCAGAACATCCAGGTTATTGTTTGTGGACAGATGGTGCATCACATTTTATTGCTTATTCCTTCTGTGGTTTCTCATATGCAGGACTGATGTGCACTCTGAAGTCTTTGTTTCCTTGCTAAAATCTCTAATCTAAAACAGGCAATCAAGCACACAGACAGTGCTTCAGAAAGCATAATCATACTTTTAAAGGGGGAAAAAAACATTTCAGCTGCAGTTAGGAAGCAGATGTGTTCCCTGAAAATGTAAAAGGTTATCAGAAGTATTAAAATAGGGAAATAGACATGGAATTCGGGAGCACCAGGGAGAGCATGTATTTTCTCCCTGTACTGCAGGGTAGGTGTGCCTTTTCCTAGGCTACCTGCTTTGTAGCTGGCTCTCTGCGGAGCTGGTGTAGCGAAAGCCTTCGGAGACCGGCTTTTGCTTCCACCTTTCCCCTGAGATTGGCAGTCTTTGTCTTTTACAGGCAAGGAGCAGCCGTGTTGTGATCCTGGAACTGCTGGTGCCCCGAAGAGTTAAATCACATTGATATACAGGAAGGAAATGGAATAGACTAACTCTACTCTTTTCTTCCTACGGATTTTTCTTTTTATTCTGAAGATAGAATTACTGTTTGTAAGCATCTGAAAGTCATTAGTGGCTCTGCAGTCTGTCAGGTGCCGACGCAAAAAACTGCTGAAACTGAACGGGTTCCTGTGCGGAGTGCTGGGAATTTGTCATGTGCTGATGAGCAGTTATAATAATATATGAGCAAATCACAAGCATTCTGCAAATTAATCAAATTTTTTTTTCCCTTCTCCCTTGTCTCTGGGAGAGTGGCTTTGCCGGCAGACGTAGGTGAAGCAGTTTTACTCACAGATGGTAGCTCTGGCATCAGATGGAATTTATATAACAGTAATTCTGATTTCCTGCCAAAGTAGCACTGAAAACACCAGGGAGATTGTACAAGACAAGTCATGTGGTTTTGCTGAGGTTGTTGTGGGAAGTTTAAGGGGGGAAATCTCAAATTTTCCTCTTTGCATTTATTGTTTTAGCCTGAAGGGCCAGAAATCGTACACCATTCTGCCATCGGCGAAATCCAACACATCTTTTTTTATGAATTGCGCTGAAAGAGTGCTTCCCAGCTGTTGGAACTGCTGGCGGGGAGGGAGCCACATGACTCCTCATCCTTTCCCTTTCCATACAAGGATTAAAGAGGGGAGGGTTCAAAAGGTTGCTGCACTACATGTTGGAGTGAGGCAGGGTCTCCCTTCCCAGGAAGCGATGCCATGTTCACTTAGGTTATACTCCCTCTGGCATAACGAAACACGGGGGGGTGTTCAGGGCTTCGGAAACACACTGGCAGTGGGTCTGCCTCCTCATTAAAATGGGAGGGTTTTCAGTGAGGTTAGTCGGGTAGATTAAGGCTATTAGTTGTGCCTCTGATGACATTTCCAGTTTGATCAGTAGAAAACAGACACGTGGGGGTTTTTTTACCCGTTAAGGTAAGTGCTTGGTGCACTTGTTATTTGGCTTTTGCTCAGATGAAACATGCACTGATTTGATGGCAGGTCCTATCCTGACTCAGAGCAGCACAGATCTGTTCAAGCCACGGGCTGGCAGCAAGAATGAGAGAGCAGAATAAGGCCCAGTGGCTTTTGAATTGGATCACGTTTTTAAAAACAAAAGCAGTCTTCCCTGGAAAAATATGATGGTGTTTTTATAATAGCCACATATTGAGTAATGCATGGAGCATCGCAGGACTGCTGTGACACTAAAAGAAAAAAATAGAGGCAAGCAGAATGGGAGAACTTTCAGGGCTGTTTTTAATAAAGAGGTGAATTCTTTCTGCAGTAGGAAAAATGATAAAAAGATGGCGTATCAGCTACATTATGCAACAAAGTAATGCTGCTGTGTTTTTATAATGTAAGGCACTGCCCATTTGTTTTGGTTTACGTGACTGCAGTGAAATAAGTGGATTAGACTGAAACTTTAGCATGCTTCATTGCAGCTGGTTGCAGACATCTGTCATTCCTCAGCCATACATTCTGGATCATGCCAAGAAGAAAAAGCAAAGTCTGACACCTTTCATTTTAGAGAGCCTTTTATAGAAAAGAAAAGGAGAAGGGGAGAAAGCATTTCCTTTGTGACTTGATAAAAAAGACACTTTTTCCGTGACAACACCAACAACACTTTCCAGAGGGAGAGGTCCTGCAAAGTTAATGCTCAATTTACTCTTTGCAGTCCTTTAATTTTACTGTTTGATCTCCTGGTTTGTTGAATGGGATATGATAAAAATATGTTGGTTTATTTTTTTACAGAAACATTAGCTATATGTACACCTACATCAGAAATGTGCCTGGTGAAAGGTGGGTTGCTGTGAGTTCCCACTCAGGCTGTGCTCATGGTAATTCTGTGCTGTGATGGCACATAATGCAGAAGCATTGCCAATAATGAGTGGTTCTGAGAACTCCACTCACCAAATCCCATAAACAGATAATAGTGATGTTTTAGCAGAATGATTAGTGGGGTTGTGAGCTACTCCTGGATAATTTGAAATATTAGCTATTAGTGAGCTAGATATCTATTTACTTAATGTGTTTTGTTCTTCTTCAGTCTCTCTACTAACACGACACTGGAGTTAGAGAATCATGAGGTACATGACAAGTGATAATGTGACAAAATACCATCTAAATTACCCCAGTTACGTGAAAAAGCAACAACGAAAATGAAAGGAGAACATGGTTACTCTAAGTGACATCATACATAGAGAAAACAGATATTCTAGCTTAAGGGTCTCACTTCTGCAAACATTATAGCACGTGGATAATTCCATCCCTTCCCACCCAGGTGATTTATGGACCGTGGAGCTGGTGGGGAGCCCGGGTATCCTTACAGGGCTGTGCACAGAGGGGCAGGCCTTTGCACGGCTCAGGCTGTGTGACTGTCTGGTTTGACACCAGCTGAGGATGTGACACATCCAAATGTCAGCAGAAAAGATTTAGAAAGCTGAGTGTGGGATTTTTAAAATTCCATTCTGCCAAATAAAATAAATAAACTCAAGACAGTTGCTTAGAGTGAAAGATAAAATTCTACTGTATTTATTAATTGCTAGGCAGAATAAAGGATATTTGGTAGCAAAATACCATCACTAACAAGGTCTTTCCTATTAGCTTCTGAATTGAATGTTCTCTTTACTAAAATCCCAGTGCCACCAGTATAGCATTTATTCTAGGAAATCATAGGTACATTAAATTCAAATACAGCTTCATTCAAGAAGTCGTAAATGCTCCCTGAAATAATAAATATTTACTGAGACAATTAAAAAATATGACAGAACATTAGCGAGAAAACTTGTGAATGACCTAGTAGGAAAACTGAGATATTTTGCTCAAGGGGGTTAGAATGGGAATATAATGTTATTGAAGTGATTAAAACAAGTAAAGGAGTGAATAGACATAGCAATTAATTGCAATATGTAAGTAAAGGCAAAGGTGGGACTCTGAGCATGTAATTTTGATGATCAGAAGTACTTGGAGTTAGTTAATGTTAAAGAAAAGTCTTCTATGTACCTTCAAAATGTGTTTCTTTAGTTGCAGTCTATATGGATCCCCAAAGCATGAGAGAAAGAGGAGGCTGTGAGGGCTGTACCCTGCTCACTCCCTGAGCTCAGGAACCTCTGCCCTCGTGTGGAGGGGCCCAGGCTGCAGAGATGAAGGGACCCACCAGGGTTTGGGAGAACAGGGATTGGTGCCAGAGGGGAGGAAATGGCTGGAAATGAAAGCTTGTCCAAAAAGACAAGCTGCTGTGAGTTTAGGATTGTGAAAAGGATTATGATTTCTGTAACCATTTCCATTATGACTTTAGTCAGAGTTTGCCTGCTCTTTACAACAGGTATCTAGTGCCCTTGATAAGAACTCTGTCCTCTACTTATGTGTATAAACCAAAGTAAATAAATATGTAAAATTAAATGTAATTAAATTTCCCAAAGCATGGGACAATGGTAGTCTGGCATTTCAAGCTCAATCAATGACAGCATTCCCACTAACCTCGTTTGGAGCCCGCTGAGGCTCCGGGCTCGTAACTCATGTTTGTCATGTCAGAACCTGAACTGATGCCACTGTGCACAGGGCACCGTGTGTGCACCCACCCGCCGTGGTCTGAGACACACAGAGCCTGAGAAAGCACAGCCTTCTGCCTTCATCTCAGAATTTTAGCTTTACAGAGTTCCCATAAAGTTTAATATTTGTTTAGGAAGACCTTTTCAGCTATTCTGCTGAGGCTATTCCTTTCTTCCAAGAAGAGATCCATTTCTCTTCTAAATCAAAAGTTCCTGTGTGAATAGCTTCTTCTGGAAAAGAAACAAATTCTGTGCTGAGTGGCTGGAGCTGAGTAATTCTGTTGTTTTACCAACTCTGCAAGAAATGGGAAATGTTTGTTTTCCCAGGACTTGCAAGTCTGTGTTACACCATCAGTAATTTCACTGGCCATTTCCTAATTCCCTTGTATTTAGTGCACTACAGATGGCTAACAAGTTCCTCACTCTACCTCCAAATAATTATAATTTCCATGTTCCACATACCAAAGGCAAAAACTGTTAAATTAGTGATATTTTCCATAGTTTTGTGAGTGATTCCTTCAGTAAGGTAAAACCATATCCATGAAGGACAACAGTAGAATTTATCAGGAGTGCCCAAGTGACTGTTAACCTGTCAGAGCAACCTGCACTTGGCTGTTTTACATAGCAGGGCTGATTTGTTGGTGGTTTTTACTTCTTTTGCTTTTAAAGGAAACTTCAGTGTGTGATAATTAGTGATTGTAGCCTTTTGAGACAGGAATTGAATAATTACTGTAAGAACAGTTTTTATTTTAGGGGGAATGTGTGAAATTAATGTAATATTTTAATAATATGTGTTAAATGCAAAGTGTAGCACCAACTTTTGCTTTTCTGTGTCATCATTAAACATTTTATTGCACTCATCAGCAAGCTGAAATACTTATTTGGAAACACCAAGCACTGTGTAAGGCACTAATTTAAGAATAGACTCCACCTTTGATTACATTTCAGAAAAGCCATGTAGGTATCTGAGGGTTTAATTCAATCCAGTGATTGAAGTTTTGTTCTTCAAGTAAAAATCTTTGATAAAATTAGTTACAGATGAGATCTTTTTATTTTCCAGCTCTTCTGCAGCCAGTGATAGTTCAGTGAATTGCCACCCTGCTGTTGCAGGTGCCCATACACTGAGTGTTCCTCTCTGCAGGGACTGCAGTGTCTCGTGGTGGCTTTGGGATGGGTGCTCACCTTGGCATGTTTTTCTTTTTTCCAGACAGCCTTAATGCATTTATTTCGGGTCAGGCTGGTGGCCGTGTTTTGTCATGTGCTGAGTGTTCACCCCAAAGTCATCCTCCCCTAATTAAGATCTTTCCAGTAAGTCACAGCAAGAGAAAGGCTCTTCCAGGTGGCAGTGCGTGTGTTCGCACCTGAGCGGCTCAATATGAGTGAGGAGGGATTTCAGGAACCAGACTGGTGCCATGAGCAATTCCTCTGATGGCCTCTAAGGACCCTTTGCAGGATTGAACCTGGTGGTGAAGGAATTCAGCTGAATGGAGGGTGACCAGAGGGTTGTCATTCCTTTAGGAGTCCCAGTGGAAACATGTAACCCAAAGATTAGCCTTGGTAGCTGGACATGTTCCCTGGCCTTCCTAAAATCCAGATATCTCTGCATTTTTTGAAAATGTTGTTCCAGAGAAAATCACCAAAAAAGCCTCAGATAAGGGTTTTTGGTTTTATGACTTTTCTTGGTCAAAATGAAATAGAATTTTTAACATTTAATTTTGGGGTTTTTTTGTAATCCAAGTAACATATGAACTTCACAGAATATTGAAATTTTCCCAGAAGATCATCTTGGTTGGTCTTGGACCTGTGCGTAAATAAACATATACTTTTCAATTGTTTTATAAAAACTTTTATTACAGATACCAACCTGATTTGGTATATTTTAATCTGTCTGGTATTTGGGGAGTTTCATAAAATGCATATTTTGAGACCAATAAAGTGGAATGGCTCAATCAGAGCCATTATTGTCTATTGGACAAATATATTTATTCAGTATTTTCCCATCCATACTGTTATGCTCCAGATCCGAATGGCTGCTTTAGAGCCATTCTGCTCTCCTGGGTAATGCATGCAGTACTTGGGATGTTTGCCGTGGATAGGAAATGTATTTATGAAAATTTATACGTTAAAAAAAGGAAATTGCACTAGCCAAGATCTAAATGAAAATAGTTTTCCTTTCGCAAATGCCTGTTATTATGCTCTAATATACTTTCAAACGGCACTGTTCACCAAGATGCCTGGGACCTGGAGGCTGTGGTCTGAGAGAGATGTGAGCTCAGCCCAGCAGTCACTGCCAGAGAACAGGAGATGCTCAAAAAGCCTCTCCTCAAACACACAAAGCACCCGGCCATCGCTGCCTGCTGTTACTTCTGAGGCAGCACGCACTTCATGTGCTTAGAGATGATTGTACCTCAAATACAACCTTGTGTGGGGAAAAAGGATTCAAAGCAGCTCTGGGGAGCACCTGGGGAGGTGGGGGCTTACTGAAGGTGTGAGTGCAGGCTTTGCTGGGCAGCAGATGTGTGATTACATGGACCATTCCACCAGCAACGTTGTGGGACCAAGCATCCCGGAGCAGCAGGCAGTGCCCATCCATCCTGAGCCACTGCAGCCGGTCCTGCTCCAGTGCCCGGGCCTGGCCGGAGCTGCCCTCGCCGTGTGGGGTTGCTACAGTGGCCCAGCAGGTCGAGTCCAGACCTTTAGTGTCCAACATCCCAACTAAAGAGATTTGTTTCCGAGAAATTCAAGCCTTTGAGGCTTTTTCAAATATCTCTTTGCGAGGGAATAATTTGTTTTAAAGAGGTAATTGCTGTTATTTTTGATTTTCACCAAAAGGATTTTCTTAAACCAGGCAAAGAAATCTGAAATGAGTTTGCCGTATTGCATCTCAGTAAGTGCTATAGCCATTGGCCATCTAAGGAAAAACATTCTGTCAGATAATCATGGCCATTTTTGCATTTTAAGGGAACAAATGTCATATCTAAGAAACACATTTTATTCAGAACTTAATTATAATTTATAGTACATTGCACAGCATTTGTTTTCTGTTCATCATGTTATTGCTCTTCTGTCTTTTCCCTAAATTTATGCATTAAATCGTGTGTGTGTGTGTCTGTATGCGTGTATCTGTGTATATATGTACACATATGCAATATAATACAAAGTGGTGTAGTGGGGACAACAGACGGCTTGTGTGTGATGTATTATTGGCATTTTTCTTTCAAATTACCATTTTCTTGCTGCTTTGGGAGAAAGCCATGATTTTGCTGTGATTAGTACACTTTTAACAATCTGGAATAAATTCCTGATCTTATTCATGTGACTAGTTCAATGCCCATTTTTACGTTTTAGTGCAAACCCCTACATATGTGCCTGTAATACCACAAAAATAAGATGTTTCTTTGTGGAAATTTTATAGAATTTGGATGCCGATCAAATATTTTTAGAAGTGGAGAATTAATGCAGCTTGACCATGTAAATGATTTTTTTAATGAAAAAGACTTTAGTATTCATCACTCTTTCTCTCTCTCGTTTGTGTATTCCTTTGTGCTAATCTTAAATAATGGATCCATATCAAAGTTAATAAATTAGTAACTATTAGCAGTGTTTGGATTACAGTGAGTAACCCAGTGCCACTTCATTGACATTGACTTTTTATGTGTTCCAATAACACATTTTGAGTTTTAAAGATTAGACAAAGCAAAATACGGTTTGGCATGTACTTGAATCTTTAACAACCCTTGGGCAGTGGCTTTGTTTAAATCCAAGGCCCTTAGCTGAGATAAACTTTCATTTAAGTGGCCCTAAACCCCAGACTGAGATCCATTTCTTTCTCAAAACCTATGGTTTCTGACTGTTCAGCTGATGCACCAAGTTGGGCTGCATCAGCCACGCCATGTTATGAAACCTAACGCGATGTGACTGATGCAGCCTGACATGAAGTGTCACAAAGCAACATATCACATCACAAACTTGAAAGAAAAGAAAACAAACTTTACTCTTTTTTTTTCCCCTCAAAGCCTAAATTAATGAAGCAGCATATATTTTTAAAAAGGTGGACTAGTTTCAAACACTGAGGGATTTTTCTTAATTTGGGCCTGCAGAAAATTTCTCCATCCTGGCCAGAAGGTACTTCTTATCCACGCTCCTTGTGCTCCCTAAAATTCAGTCAAAACTAGAGAAGATGATGAGCCTGCGTCACCTCAGCACTGCCACCCTTCCTAGGTCTGATCCTGGGAGGTTTAGATCACTTCTAGAGGAGAAGCTCCAGCAGGTGCTGGAAGTGATCACTGCTCCTGGGGAAATCCATACATGCTAAAAGTGTTCTTTGAGTCCAGCCATCCTTGTTGTCATTTTAGATAATTTTGATTATTATTTTCTGCTCTTCCACTTCCTTAGAATGTCAGCTTCCACCCAGAGGATTGCATCTCTCCACATGGTCAGTCACAGACTTCATAAAACATAGCTCTCCAACAGGATTATTTCAGCTGCAAACAATACGTTGTCCTCTAGCCTCAATTTTTGATCAGAGAAAGATGCACGCCATAGTTTGCCTCCCTAGTCCACCCACTTTCATTCTGATTCTTTTTACTACAATTGCAATGCATATCACATCATCTCCTGAACTATCAGGAAGATTCCTTTCTTCTCTTCTTTTTCTTTTCTTTTCTTTTTTTTTTTTTCTGAAGGGCTTTCATATAATTTTATTGGGAGATATATAGTGGGTAAAACACATATGAACTATAGCTTGCTAAGAAAGGACCTACCAACCACTGCTAGATAAAGCATTATAAATTTATTGCCAACTTATCTGGGAAGGGTTATTTTAAGAGCCTGCTGCCCACAACAAGTTTTGGAGCTAAAATTAATGAATGGGGATACCTAAAAGAAATGGGAATTTTCCTTCACCCCTTAGTTACAAGCAAATTGCAGATATTGTTATCTTTGCAAGCAAGAATAATCTCTACTTTTTGTACTACTTCTGCTGTAAACAATGTACCACTTGCTTTCCTATGACCCTCACTCTGTATACATATTTATATATTATTCATATTGGATTAAAAATGAATGTGCTCTTTACCACAGTTGTACTGCATAGTGACAATACAAATTAACTTATTGTGTACTTACTTTTCACAAGGCAGTGATGTGAAATTTTGATGGCCTGAAAAAGTAAGTCGTGGGGGAAGCAATGCAGAACTGAATCCTTGTAGGTGCACTTTATATTGTCTGATTTATTAAAGTGCCTTGAATTAATAAATGACATTCTCTGCATGGAATTTTGAACACGGGTTTGAACTTGGTTCAGTGGTGGGCAAAAAGAGTTTGCTTTTAGTCTGGTGCATGTGAGGTGGTTAGCTCCAGCCATGTTTTGTGCATTCCTTGCTTAGAATTTTTTCTTTACAGGAAAGAATTAAGATGGCTGTTTATTCAGAGCTGCTTGTGGGTAAAGCATTAAGAGCCTGTTGGTGAGATCATAGCATCATGGAGTGGCTTGTGTGGGAAGGGATAATAAAAATAATTCCATTCCAACCTCCTGCCGTGGGCAGGGACACCTTCCACTATCCCAGGTTGCTCCAAGCCCTGTCCAACCTGGCCTGGAACACTGCCAGGGATGGCACAGCCACAGCTTCTCTGGGCAACCTGTGCTAGGGCCTCACCACCCTCACAGGGAAGAATTTTTTTTCCTAATATCCAACCTAAACCCACTGTCTGTCAGTCTGAAGCATTCCTCCTTGTCCTGTCACTCTAGGGCCTTGTAAATAGTCCCTGTCCATCCTTTTTTCAGCCCGTTAAGGTACTGAAAGGCCACAATGAGGTCACCCCTGAGCCTCCTCTTCTCCAGGCTGAACCATCCCAGTTCTCTCATGCTTTCCTTACAGGAAAGGTTCTCCATCCCTCTGATCCTCTTGGTGCCTCCTCAGGACTTGCTCCAACAGCTCCACGTCCTTCCTGTGCTGGAGGCATAACGTGCATAAACATGCACATTGGAGGGTTTGGGGGGAGGTCACACTTCTGGCAGCCTTCAGCTTATGAAAACAAAGGGTGACGGGGAGCTTTCCATCCTTGAGGAAGGAAACGAGGCTGCATTCCTGGGGCAAGGGCTCAGGACACCGAGTTTCTTTCCCCTGGGAGGAAGGCAGCATGTTTTGGGGGACTCAGCCGCTTTCAGGTGGTGGTGTTGATATTACAGTAAAAATGGCAAGTTGTTTGAGCAGCCCAGGGCACTAATGCTGGTTCAGGTGAATTCACTCTGCTACAGAGATGCTCATGCTCCTGTGCCAGCACCTGCCCGTGCTCCCATCTCTGCTGGGAGGACCATGGCAGCATCTCCACTCCAGTACAGGCAGCATCAGACCAGTGCACAACAGATGTCTATTTGTTTGGCTTGTAAATTCCCACCTAAAACCAAGGGGAGAAGGTCCAGCACCTTCCCCATTGCAGGAAGCATAATTCTTCTCCTCTGCTGCCCCAGCATCTCTTTTATGCCTGCTAAGTAGTACCACAGCAGGAAGGGAAAATGTGCTCTTCAAATGTGGAGATAGGGTATTGTTTTTCACTTATCCTGGCTTTATGTAGATGGTCTGGCACATTTATTTATTCATTTATTTGAGCAAATTAAAGCAAGCTAAGCGCATTTGACCTCAGATGGTCCTGGTTTAAGTTAATTTGAGAGACAAAGCTCATAAAGTTCCAGTAAAACACATCAACAACTTCCCAGCATAGGTTGAAATGTGATTGTTGAAACATAAGCTCCAAAACCAGATACAGCATGGAGATTTGAAGTCACAATAATCTGAAAAATATAGGAGAGCATATTGATAAGCCCTACTGAGAAGTGGTATCTTTCATTCATGCCTTTGTTACACGGTCGATTGCTGTTTTATCCACAAGAAGTGCATCTATCAGATTTTGTGCATTAACATTCCTTTTCTAATCTGGCTTGGACATTTTATTTTAAAGCTGATGATAACCTTGGGCCCTGGTCCAGCAAACACTTACATGCTTGCGTATCTTTACTCACAGGAGTAATCTCGCTGGAGTAAATGTTTGCAGGTTTGAGGCCTTGGCTATCTCAATCCATTATTTCTTTCCATTAAAAAGTAATCTGTGCAATTGAAATAAAACATACAATTCTTTACCCAGAAACCCACCCAAAGACAAAGTGTGTTTATTAGACTAAGGGTCTGCACATTGTCATCCTTGAATTGCACTTCAATAAAAAAGATAATTAACAAATGTAAAAGAAGACAGTTTCGTACTCTCTGTATTTACAAGAGTTTGGTTTGGATCGTGGGCTGAAGGATTTACAGCTGGGGCTGAGGAGGGAGATGGATTAGCTGCACTGCTCTGGAAATCCTAAGCAGAGAATTTTTAAAGTGCAGTTTATTGAGGAAGGGCACAGATTTCTTGTTCTCTCAGAGGCCACTGAGCAATGCCCCCTCCCAGTAGGAGAGGGGCTCCGGAGTGTCCCGTTTGTCCGGGCTGTGCAATGTCCACGGGCTAAAGCAAAAACTAACCGGGCTGTCGTCTGTCACGCAGGTCACCGGCCTTTCCAGTGCAGATACTGCCCCTACAGTGCCTCTCAGAAGGGAAATCTGAAGACCCACGTGCTCTGTGTCCATCGCATGCCTTTCGACAACAGCCAGTACCCCGACCGCAGGTTCAAGCGCTCCAGAGTCGACTCGGAAGCTGCGGGCAGCGCGGAGGAGCCGGCTGCCAGGGCGGGGAGCTCGGCAGAGCTGTCCGAGGAGGGCAGCAAGGCCCAGGAGTGATGCCCAGCGGGTCCCGCCCTGCTCTGCAGTAGCCTTTTACCCCAGCTTGGGACGCAGGGTTGGTGAGGGCTGGCTTAAACCCCTTCTGAGGAAAGGGATGGCAGGCAAGTTCCCAGAAGGGTCCAGAATGCTGAAAACATTCAAATATATGTATATATACATGTACCCACACCAGTATATATATATATATTTACAGACACAGAGATATCCAGTCATACCCACATTGAATATATATCTACATACACACATGCACACAAAATACACACATTCCATACGTGTGTGTGTGTGTGTAAATATATATATTACACATGTGAAATAAATTTCCAGCCCTTGAAAATGGCTGCTAAACAGTTACCTGGCAACTAGTACTTCCAAACAATGTAGGTGGGATAATAAAGTGATTTAAAAATGTTCGGAGGTCGTTAGTTATTTAAAAAGCAGGGCAATTTCAAACTTAAAAGTGGTCTTTGTCCAAAAATAATGCTCTTAACAGAAAAATGATACCCTCTAAACGATTTAGTGTTGCCTTGAAGATTGAGGGGCTGTGTTTTCATTGTTGAAAACACCTTTATAATATGACACCAGCTGCTGTCATTTGCCTAGCATAGTAATGAGATGTCTTGGTAGACTGCCATGGTGCCAGTCTGACTGGAGCTGTCATTGCAGAGAAAATCAATTCAAGTGGTGTTGCAACTGCAGTGTAGGAGAAACCTTAGACGGCCCATAAGCTGGGGTCAGTACTGACCTATTTTGAAAAGTATTGTGATATTACATTTTCTTTTTTTTTTTTTTAATATACAGCCAAATGAATCAATGGTTAGAAAAAAAAAAATCTGCAGCCCAATGTGTGATTGCAGATTTGAAATGTAATTCCATTTTTTGTAATCATCTTGCAGTATTGAGGGAAATGCTTTTATTCTTCTTTTTTCCTTGTTGAAGAAGTTGCTATAAATGTAGAAGTACAATATATAGAAATATTGTTTAGTGAAACTAGTCAGCCTTATCTATAGAAGGTGCTGGTGAGAAACAGAATTTTATTACATAGGAGGTCAGTAATTTTTTTCTTCTCTTTACTTGTCTTATTGGGTTTCTTTCAAACTTCCTTTCAATTCCTTTTGGTTTTTTTTTTTTTTTACACCTGAATGAAGGATTCCCTGGTCATGGTTAATTTTCATGTATTAGTTTTTGTAAGTGTTACAGACATAGTGCAGAAGTTTCTTCTGGAGCAAGCCCTTATAAAGTAGCTTGACCTAAAATATGAATCCAAACTTTCTGCTCTTTGTCTCTAATGAAAAAAAAAAATGTTTTAGATGATATTTCTTTGGTTTTGTAAAACAAATGTGTTCTATATTTTTGCAGACTTTAGCTTTTTTACTGATTGGATGCTCCAAATTTAGTAAGGTCTTTGCCACATAGGAAGCTTTTGAGAGACTATAACAAACGACATACAAAAGTAAGAAAAATAACTAAAGGTTTATTCTGAAATTCTCTGAATGGCATAAAATTTTATCCTTCTAATGTACTTCCTTTGATAGAAGCAAAATTGGTGCTTTTTATCGTGATGGTAGAGAAGTATTAACTTCTTCTAAAGCAAAATCATCCAGACTTAAAAAAAAAAGAAAAAAGTTTAAAAAAAAGTCAATATTTCTTTGCAGGCTGGGAGCACAGAGTAAAACCCCAGGGCCTTAAAACTTCAGCTCTGCCTAAAGCAGTTTACAAAAAATACTAAACTGCAATCAATGTAAATAAAATTCTTAGCGCTACCCTGAGACTGGAAAAAAAATCTCAGGCTAATAAGGAATACGGTTTGCATATGCTGTCGGAAAGGATGTCATCCAACTGAAGTTTCAGTTTAAATGAGGTCACTGTGTAACTTGGACCCATCTGGCACAGAGCAAGCTGCTTTTCTTGTTTTTCTAGTATAGTTCTCACTGCCTTACTTAAATCGAGTTGATAAACTTAATGCAACTGTTTCTATGATCCTAGATAAAGGATTGAAATGTTATTGAACCTTTCTGACTGTAGTAAGCTTTAGGATTTTAACTGCACTACTGTGTTTGGTGACTGTGTCAGTCGCTTGCTTTGTGTGTTTGCGCCGCCTTCGGTATCTTAGCAAAAAAAAAAAAGAAAAAAAAGAGAGAAAAAAAACAAAACCACCCCCCACATTCCATTTCTTGCACTTTTTGAGCTCTTTCAGTATTCTTTTGTGTCTTCTGAGCATTTTCAGATACGACAGGCAATAATTCTGTTTGTGACACTGGAAACATCTCCCGCTCCTTGTGATGTGTGTGTTGATTCCATTTGGTCGGGTGCTACTGTCCCTATCCTCCCCTCTGACATAGCCCTTTTTTCCAGAACATTTGTAACTTGTAATACAAACAAGTGACAGCAGCAGTGATGCATTGTCAGTTTCTGAATATCATCATGCTTCTCATATCTAAACATGTCAAGTTTTTTCTCTGTAACTTCTGTAGTCTGTGATACTGGTCATAATACTGTCTACATTCCTACACAAAGAAAAATTTCTATCTTGGAGGAAATCTGAGATCAATAGAGTAGAGGATTTTGTTGCTATGCTTGTAACAATTAGAAAACTTTGTATTTAAAGTTTATTCTTGGTCATTATTTATTATTATAATACATCAGTTGACAGAACTTTATTCTGGTATAGAAGTATTAAAAGTTGTTTTTTCAGCAATGACTGTTTTCTTTCTGCTGTTAGAATAAAAATGTCTTTGAAGCAGTACAGTTTTATCCAGTGTTTTACGCAATAAAACCTCTACCTCTGAAAAAAAAAAGTTTTCCTACTTGCTTATGTTTATTAGGAACAGTTAAAACATTATTTTCTTCAGCTTTGTCAGATTTAAAAAGAAAAAAAATTAATGCCAGTAAATTCACAGTTGTTAGGCAGTTACTGGAGTGTATTATGCTGGGTGTGTGTGCTCAGTCCACTTATTAATCTGAACAAATCTATATACAGTATATACAGATATATATTATATATATTGTGCTTAATTAAAAGACTGTGGAAATCTGTTTTAGCATGTAGTAATAATTGTTTTATATACTACTACTTATGTACTATAGAAAAAGTCTTGGGGTCTATCAAGCTTTGATTTGAAAGTGTTTGAAGTGTGTATCATACACTATGATGTATAAAGTCATGTTTTCACATTAAAAAAGATTGTTTGTATAGATCATATATTTGGCTTTAGAAAACTGTGAGGTTTATTGTCATGGTGCATGTTAAGAAAGCTGCTCACACTTCAAAGAATGTACAAGAGCAAGAGTGCTCCCATTCTCCTGGGTGAATCTTTATTCTTCCCCTTTAAGATTTTATCTGCACATTTGAAAGCAAATAAAATAAAGGATTTTTCACTTAGAAAAGTAAGGATGATTAACATAAAAAAAAAGATGCACCGAATCTGAGAAACTACAGCAAGTATGGGGAGGAGAGAGTAATGTGGTCTTGCTCCAAAAAAAACCTTAGAAAGCAAACAGGTTTCAAAACCAGAAATTTTAATATTAAATTAAGCCAGTCATACCCACAATAATAAAGTTATATTCTAGCTTGCATTCTTCAGAAGGAAAAGGTACAAAAATTGTCAGAAGGGTTAAGAATTAAAGCATAGAATCATATAAATTCATTTAGTCAGTGGCTGAAACTCACAGTGAGGAGGTGCTGTTATTGGTGAACTGGTGGAAAGTCTCTGCAGCCAGGGGAGTCACGGAGCTGGTGCCAAATTCCCTGGTCTGTGGGCAAATGTCACAGATCTCTTCATCCACAGAGAATAAAATCTGCGCTGCAATGCATCAAATTTTAATCAAAATCCAAGAAGTTAATGACAATTTTTTTTGTCACACCCTCTCTTAACAACCCTTCCTAGGCACAAAATGGCAGCATGTAAAAATGTGTCTTGAGGAGGGATGAGCTCCAGGCTCAGAGCTGAACTCTGCCTCACAACAGGATCATTGTCCTTTCAGGTAATTGCTGTGCCCTGGATCCAGGGAAAAAGAATTGTCTGGGGACAGAGTGGTGGGGGGTGTCTCCCAAAGATTTTCCTGCCTTCTGGTTTCAGTAGACACTAAAGGAAAATGTGAAAACCTAATTAAGGAGCAATGAGCGTCTCATTGCACCTCCACAGAAATGGTTACAGTCTCCTTTGTGGTCCTGGACTTCTGCTGGGAGCAGTGCGTTACCCTGTACGTACAATCCTCTAGGAAATCTAAAAATGGCCACCAGTGGCCATGTGCCAAGTGTGGGCTTGCACCACCTGGGAAGGCAGTGGGAAGAAGGTCTTAAAGAGGAAGGGGCTGTCTCACTGAAGTCTGTGGGGTTTTGTTTCCCACAGCCGTGGGCAACCTTCCTCACACAGATCCTGGGTGTCCTGAGTCTTCCCACCTAACATCAAAAGGCTGCTCCCAGCTCTAAGATAACATTTCTTGTTGAAACTTTTATAGGGACTTTAAGCCCTCTGTCTATTGTAATTTGGGAATTGAATATTTCCCCTCTCTGTTTAACATCTGTATTGTAACAGTATATTATAAAAACCTCACCTTGTGTATTGTAAGCATGCTCCCAGTGAAATTATTCGTAACTATTGTGATTTCCATTTCTGAATATCACTGCTTGGCATGATCCACCACAGTATGTTTCCATCGGGAAGCCTGGGAGGGGGAGGAGGGAGAATAAAGCTGTGGTGTAATGTCGTATTAGAAATGTCACCCAGCTGAGTGTTCTTAGGGGCTGCGAGAAGTTCCGTGGCTTCTCACCTGTTGGTATTGTTCAGGATATTGTTTGGGGGCTTTTTGTTGTGGTATTTTTTTTTTTTTTAACCAAAGGTTCTCAGTGAATAGGGAAATCACAGGAAAAGAGGAAGAAGAAAATTTAAATGATCCCAGAGTGAACTGTTTTGCTGTTAATACAGAAATACAGAGCAAGACACATTTAATGGGCTCTATTTTTTATTATACTATGCTGAATAATTAAGTTTGAGGCTAAGTGTCACATAGATTTATCTTTTAATTAAAAAAGCATGGTTCACGCGTATTTGAGTGGTAGTCCAAATAAATGCAATATAGAAATTTATGTTTGTTTATCTAGGTGTTAATTACCTAGAGATTGTTCTGGATTACTTCTTTTTATAAAGTGTCATAGGCTCATGTCACAAGTAATAAAGCTTAACAGTGGAACCTTATCAATTTGCTAACTATAACGCTAGTGTGACCTGGAGGAAAGGGGAAAAAAAAAACAACTTTGGAAAATGTTCTCTGCGTGCACCACATTCAACACATAAAAACCACGCAGTGAACAAAGCAATCATTTTTAAAACGTTCTCATAAGTAAAAGTACAAATATATCTTCAGTGTTTTACAGCCCTTCATATATGTAATTATTTATATAACACACTGTTATTTATGCCCGTGTACTACATGTTGTGCAGAGACAGACATGGTAAGCAACAAAATGTCCTTTACCTGGTGGGCAAGCTATTCATTTAATGTACAAGGTAACACTTACAAAGACTGAACACCATATTTAAAGCAAGATGAAGCAGATGTAATTTTCTTAAGATTTTAAGGGTTTTACAGCATTGCTTTTAGCCAAGAGGACTGGGAAGGCAAACTGAAAGCTAAAGATAAAAGATCATGAATTTCAGTGGCACAAACGGAGAAATTGTGCACAGATGTAAATTGTTCATCACATTCTCTGTCAGTCTGGATTTTGCTTTGTTTATGACTAGAATTTATAATACTGATCCATGAAGCCACGTGGAAGGATGCTGAGTGCAGGCAGAGAAGCCAAACTCGACGCACTCAGAAGCTGAGGGGCTCTCCACTGCTGCTGTAAATCAAATGCCATCCACTGTATCACCCCAGGGGGAAACCTGCCCCCAGGATTTGAAAGACTGAGAAATTTTTTTATCATAGGTGCAAACCCTCCTGTCTTTAGGATCAATTATTTATGCTTTTCCTAGAATTTTGATGATTTAAAACAATACCAGCCCTGCATTTTGTAATAGATGCACCTGAGAATGTTCATTTACTGATATTACAAAGAAATCCATGAAATCACCAGTCAGTAAATCTTACTTGCTTCTCACAACATGAACAAGGCTGGGAGCAAGAGTTCCTTCTATTTATTACACATCAATTATTTGTACAGACAGACACCTCAAGCTTTGCCTCATGTGCAGACAGTAGTAGCAGGTAAGTAACACCTCAATAGATGAGGTTGAAGGAAAATTTGATCTTTAAAAAAAGGTGCTGAACATGGGATTATGAATGAAAACTGAAATGTTTTAAATTTTAAAGGACTGAAATTGATAATCCTGTTTATGTATATGTAATGACTTTTGTGTGTATATACACCATCATATACACCCTGTAGTTTTTCTTTTAATAGGACCCTTCTTTAACCCGTTAACTCCAAAGTGTCCTGAAGTGTCTGATTTTCCACACCTTAGAAAAGCCTAGTAGTGGATATGCAGCATTTCTGAACATCAGTGAGGTACTGAGGAGCCTCTAAATACGGACCAAGGGGTTGAAAATCTGAGCCATGGGATGTGATGAATCCCTTAAACTCCTGAAATTTTGGCTGTGTAAATTTTAAATAATTTGATGACGGATCAGGTGTATTCTTAGTGAAGTTAGAGGTAAAAACCACCTACTCTTTGAAAGAGAGAATTTGTGGAGAGAACTAGGTCTTCAGTTGTGTGAGACACTGCAACATGGAATATCTGATTTCTCTTTAGGTTGTGGCACTGTATTCCTTATTATTTTTAAGATTTTATTCTTGGGAGATGGTTTTCTCACTTGTTTTCTATTTGAAAGAAGCTGATGCACAAATGACTGAAACACATGTCGAGTAATAAAGAAAAATGGAGCTATTAATCCCAACAGAGAAAATCTCTCTTTTGTGGAAGGCCTCTCACAGAATATCTGTGACTGTGGCACATCGTTCTCTAGGGAACCACTGCTCCTGATTTGTGCTTGTCCTGGCTGTGCTGCTGGTTTTATGCCAATGCCCAGTGCCATGGGAGAGCATTCAGTGAGGGGCTGCTACTGGGGAAGGCAACTCACATTTTTCCATAAAGAAGAGTCAGTGAAAAGTGTGGGTATCTCCAAAGCTACTGGTGTTCAATCAGTGTTTGCATTGCTGTTGCTGTTGCAAGCAAGGTGTATTTTCCCTGTGGAGCACGTGTTCCTATCCGTACAGCAATTGCCATCTGGGTGTTTCCTCTCAAGATGTACTGGTGGTCCTGGCATCAACAAACCCAGCTTGCCTGTACACTGAGGAGGAGGTTCAGTTTCAATTAGCTTTGAAACACTGAAAGTTTTGTTAATTTTATCCTAAGCCATTGATCCAACCTATTCTTCCAGTGAGCTAAAGCCTCCAAATGCTATTGATTTATAGGAGAAACACCTTGATGTAGTATTATATGTGTTGATTCTTTAACACCTACTCCTTCCTGGGTGTTATGCCAAAACTTTTCTGATGTTCAGAAGGAGCAGAGCCATGACCTGAGTGTCTTCTTGGTGGTCAGCGGCATTTTCTTTAGAGGAAACACTGTCACCTTCCCACAGCCTCATGGCCATGTTCAGTGCACTGCAAGGAGTTCAGTAATCTCCACCTGAGCAAGAGTCAGTTGAGCAACCTCATGCATTTGCAATTAAATCATAAATGCTTAAACTAATGCAAAAAAAATTGACTGATCCTGTCAATATTTCTGTTTGACAGAAGTGGCAGGACAAGTTGGAGAAGCTGCCCAGTGCTTTGGGTTCCTGCTGGATGGGAGGACTAAAGGTGTGCCTTGCCCTGGTGCAACTCCTTCTGCTTGATGATCTCCAAGGTCTTTTGCAACCTAGTTGATTCTGTGATTCTGTGCTTGGGTAGGTGATCTGCTGCCCATGCTGGCCGGTGCCACCCAGCACTGTCACACAGCCCGTGGCACTCCAGATGTGACAGCAATCGCCTAAACACAGTCAGTGTAAGGAAACATGAGGCTGTTCACTTAACCCAAATTGGAGAACAGTGTCTCCACAGAACACCCAGCCCTCATTTCTTCCATTTCAGACCACTGCTAATCTCCAGCTAACATCAAAAGCACTAGGGCTGGGGGGCAGTGATTCTCAGTCCAGTGAGAATGGAAAAGTGAGATAATGTGGGACAGCATTTGACTCAGAGATGAAAATCAGTCCTCATTAAATCTTTATTTACAGTTCACACTGAAAATAGTTTTACTCCAATGCTTCCGAAACTTTTATTTCAAAGAAGTACTGCACTAACTGAGAGATAACAGAGTAAATGCTACATGCATGTGTATGCTTTAGTCCTGTATGTGGACCATGTCCTCACCTGCAGCACTCTCTCAGACCAAGTAGGCATCAGCCAGCTTTTGGCTGCAGCCAAGGAGCACACAAACATTTTCCATTTTATAAAAAAAAAAAAAAAATCAGAATACAGCACATATTGTTCTAACTCTACTAATTTGTCCTGTTTGGTTGAATAATTTCATCCAAACAACAAAGGGTGGAAATATGAAATGAAGAACTGATAAATCACTCAAGTGCCAAAGACCCAGCGCTGCTTTCAGAGAAGGCTTCAGGTCAAAGGAGAGAAATCTTCCTGGGGAAATGGCAAACTGCCAGGAATGGGGAGAGGGGCTCAGGAAGGGGCTTCTGCAAGTGAAGGGAAGGTTGAGCTGGCCCAGGTGGGACTGCCTGTGTGTCCCTACATGTCCCTTGCCCTCGGCAGGAGCGCTGCTGAACCATGGCACAATAACCCAGGCACAGTGCTGAGCATCCGCTCCTGCCTTGTGCCCCAGAGAGAGCTTGAGCCTCCAACAGCAGAGCCAGCCCCACTCCTGCAGGGCAGGTCCCATACTCAGCTGTGTCCCAGCAGCGGGACAGAAAGGCAGGAGAAGGAAAAGGCAGAAAGAAGAGAAAGGGAGCCATCAAGATCATCTTTGCCTCTCTACCTGTAGAGATGCAATCCCTAATTTTCATAGATGAGGAAAAACAGCCTCAGCATCTAAGTATTTGAATTTACCACCATGTTTCTTCTGTGAAGCATTAAAAAAAAATAGGCAAAATATCCAACAAATTCAACCTACAGTAAATTTAAATATTGAATTGTAATGTTTGCTTGGTTGCTATTTCTTAGTAGCAACCAATGTCTTAATCACTAGTATATAATTAGATGTCATTTTGGAGCAATTCAAAATCAAACAAAATCTCAACATGCTCTGAAGACGTTGTGAAAGTTTACATTACAATTAATTTATGATTACTCAAATGTGCATCCAGTGATCTTAAGTCTTCCTTCATACATTACAAAGAAAAAAGACTTCTGTTTCCTCACACCTTAATGCCGTCAGGCCCTCAGAAATAAGGCTCTCCTTTCAATAAATGTATTATTTAAATTCTGTTTAAATAGCTGAGCATGAGATGAAGAAATGAGATTAATTTGATAAACTAGCCCCTGTGTATCCTTTTTTCTCTTCTTTTCCTTAGTGTTTTGGGTTTTTTTGTTTGTTTGTTTGTCTGTTTGTTTGTTTTTTGTGGTTGTTGTTTCCATAAACATTTTTTTTTAATTTGCTGTCTCTTCAGCAGATAGAAGACTAAGGTGAACCGGTATTATTACATTTCACACCAACTCACTAGAGCCATGAGTTAATTTCAGCAGGTTTTCCTGAAGGTGAAAAGAAGTGCACAGCCTTTTGTCCCAACAGTGAGCCAGTGCCATGAACTGCTGAGTGTTCCCAGACCTGTCAAAAATCAAAGGAACAAGGATGGCTAGCGAGTCATGGGAAATACTGGATGCATTAGTGGATACAGCCAATATGCTGAAATATGGTTGTGTAATAAATGTACAAGCTGTTGTACCAGGACACAGCTACAGTAATCACAGTAAGTAAAGTTTTAAAAGCACTCACGCTCCCATCCTTTGTTGGAAACAATGATCGTGTACATAAAAAGGTTAACAAATGGCTACACTTCACTCCTCTGCATCTGCACCAGAGAAAACCTTGCTGCTTCTACTATAACAGGCTACCAGCTGATGTCTGGTCTTGCTCTTAATCTATGTATTCTATACATCCAAACACAGAACATGGAGGAGGACTATTTTGGGTGTGAAGTGAGCAAGTTGTTTTATGTTTTAATTGCCCATAATGAGCATGGCAAATGCTGAAAGATGCAAGGAAGAGTCTTGTCCAATAATACAGTTCTTTATTACCTTTGGATCCATCTTCCTAACTATTTTGAGGATGTTGTTAGCAGAGGAAGGCATATTTTTATTTAACATATTTATTAATGAGCTAAAGAAAGAAAGAAATAAACACACTAATTGCATTTGCAAATGACAGTACATTAGTAGCTATTGCAAACATCACTGAAGACAGAAATAACAGTGGAAAATATGGGCAAGAATAAAAAATATTAACCTGCAGAAACACAACTGCAGGTCTGAAAGCAAAATTACTCCACATTTATGCATGCCATAGTAGAAAGAAATGCAGAAGCAGTAAAAGTTAGGGGGCTGGGGCAGGCAAGAGCACACAGCTGAGCTCCCTGGGGGCGCAGGTGGGAGCCCTTGGGCAGGGGTTGGGAAGGGTGTGGGAGTTTTGAGGGACAGCAGCAGGCACCTCGGTGTCCCGCACTAGCAGACAGCATGGGAAACGACATTTTTGCTTTTTTTAAAAAGGAGAAGCATGAACCCCTTGTCTTGAGTTTAGAAGTGTGCAAAGAGCAGCAGCTAAGCTGAGTGGTCCCAGAACGCTGGGCTGGGGGCAACTCCCCATGCTGCCCAGGTGTGGGCAGTAATGCAGCCCCAGTGATAAAAGGGCGATAAAAGCTGAGCAGACCCTCGCTACTGGCAGAGATGTGCCTGGGCTGCAGGGCTGTCCTGCTGGTGTGGAAGGGGACAAAGCAGCTGCTCCCTGGTGTGGACCCTCCAGAGATGTCACATACGCAGTGAGTAGCTTATACCGGCAACACTGCTAAGTGCCTAAACACTAAAATTAAGAGGGAAGTGAGCTATGTGTAGATGGTCTGAAAGATTCCAGGAGCAAGGAGATAAAACCGAGTAAAGACAAACTTCCCAAATACAGCTCTTCCAAACTCTTTAATAAGCTCCCTGGAGAGCTGGTAGATGTGCAATCACTCCAGTGACTTAAAATTAGACTGGATACAAGAGGGAGTAGCATGCCTGTGCCTGAAGGAAAAGGGGCAGAGCCCCCTGGTACTGCTGGGCTCTGAGCTCCCTCTTGGAGGAGGCTGCTGCTGCCTGGTGTGGGATGTGCTGTGGGGCCGGGGTGCTCCTCGCTCACCTGCCTGCCTGCTTTGGGGAACACAGCTTCACTGGCCTAGTTGTACAGCTGCTGGTTATTGCTGCTTAATTTCACAGAAGTTACAAACTGTAATTAGTTAAGACCTAGCTAATGAGTTATAACACAGGAAGCAACCACAGATGCCTATATGCCAGTGAACCACAGTGTTGTGTGCCATCCTTACCATGTTAATGATTTAAAAAGAAACTGGGCCTCACCCCCAGGCCCCTGGAGCATGAATAACCTGGTACAGCTCCTTTCCCTGAAATGCTTCCAGAGGCTCTCAAATCTCAGCCTTCTCTGTTTCGGTGGTGGTGTGGGGATGCTGTCTGAAGTTTTAGCAGCTGTGAGAGGGAACAGGCTTGCTGTCCTGAAGTAGTCCCTTCCACCTCAGGCTGGGGACAGTGTGTGCTGCTGTGACAGGCTGTGATGGAGCTGCACATCAGCTCTGGAGCGCTCAGTGGCGGAGGCAACCAGGCCCGTGCCCCTCGATGGCCCCGCGTGAGGGGTGGCAGTAACAAGGCCCGTGCCCCTCGATGGCCCCGCGTGAGGGGTGGCAATAACGCTTCCCGCTGACACCAATCACCGCGGTGACTTTTGCTACAGTGTTACTTGCGCAGTGGCAATTCAATTGAAACTGCCACATCAGTTTGCATTAGGCCACTTAGCAGCTGATGTGGTTTCTCACTAGCACAGCAAAGGGAAGGGAGGGTGGCTCTGGTGGAGCCTCTGGGAAGTCAGGTTTTGAACCGGGACTGGGGTCACAACTGCACTCAGCTAAGGAAGTTCTAAGCTGGCTGGTTGGAAAACAATTTTCTTTGAAATTTCAAGTTCAAAAAGGTTGTTTCCCCCCTACTAAAAAGTGGTAAGGTGGTAGCCTGTGAGACTGTGTAGCTGGAGCAGCTCTTCTGAGCATCTGTGGTGTCCCCAGCACACCCAGGGCTCTGCACCGGTGTCACAGAGAGCAGCAGAGGTAGATGGGGATGGGATCATAGAGCTCTCACTGCCCAGACCTTGTTGGGGAGATAAATTGCCATGAGATGGGCATTTGTCCTCAGTCCTGCGTGCTACCTGTGCAGGAGGAGGTGTTCCCTGCAGCTCAGGGCTCTTGGTTTGGGGTCAGAGCCCAGTTTGTGTCTGGCGATGGCCACGGTCAGGCCCAGCTCCCCGCCCCATGTGTGCTCTCACCTTGAGGTGGCAGGATCAATATCTTATTACCTATGGCCCTGCTTCTCCAGAGCCTTACATTCTGTGGGGTTTAATGTAATATCCCCACTCTTTAAAATTGCAATATCTGAAACACTGATGTGAGCAGCATAAATCCATTTTTGGTTTAGTGAGGTGAATTAGCTAAGCAGCTTTATTTTTTCCAGTTGTAGAATTGTTCTAATGCTTCTTTTGACCAGCCCTGGTTTAAAAAAGTCTTCATCTTTAAAAATCCAATTTTACAAACAGTTAGTCTTTAGTGTGGACTGTTGCTTTTTAGTAATTTGGGGGGAAAAATTAATGGTTGATATATTTAATTTTCAGACACAGCTACTGCATATTTAAAGTGTCTTTTTTTATAATTTTATTGTCAACAATATAGGTTGAACACTACATAGATATTGCTCTTGCAGGCTTGTAAGATTAAAATCACAGTATTTCTGAAGGGGCTGTTAAAGTGTCTCTGGAGCTATCTGCTACTGCATAGCTCTGAACTAATTCAATGACTATGTGCTTTAAATATCAGTACAACAACTTTTTTTCCAACTAGACAGAAAGCTTCAAATTTAATGTTAGTATTCTTACTGACCTTGAAAGTGGGGCTGACCATGCTTAGCTTTTATTTTGTTTCTTCCTTTAAATATGGCTAAAGAGCAAAGGCTCTGAATCTGTGTAGTGTAACTTGAAACTAATGGGTAATTAATGTACAGTCAGATCTGTAGTAGCTCCAGGGTTCAGGTACCTAGATTTTGCCTTTCTTCCCAGGACCTACTTTTTTTGAATCCTTTTATATCTGTCTCTCTCACTTACATGGGTTAGTGTGTGTTTAAGCTGTGAATAATGGTTGAATTTATTCCTGCATGGGCAATACCATATTCCTTTAAAGTAGATCATTATTCTATATGGAATAAATACTGTTATCCAGTTGATAGGCTTTCAGGCTAATGAACCAAAGGCTACCGTCTAAGAAGCCAGATAACAAGACATGCTTCTCCACTGGTTTCTTCTGATATATTAATTAATGAAAACCAAGATCCCTCTCTGAGAGGGAAATACACTTCTGCAGTTCCTGTCTGGTTTTGGGAGTTTTATTCACTCCTTAACACTCATTAATGTGCATAGGGGAATGAGTCTCCCCATGAGGTGGATAATGGAGAGCTTCTGCCTGCTCTGGGGATGTCTGTGTGAGGGAGGCAGCCCCTGGGAACCGTGCTGGGGAGCAGCCTGTGGGCAGGGCAGGCAGGATTCCAGTGTTCCCAAACTCCCCTGACTCTGTCCTGCCTGACCCTCTGCCGAGCACAGGAGGTAGAAAGCAGCACACTCCTGGGCAGGTGAGCCCCTTCCTCAGAGGTGTGTGCTCGGCTCACTTGTGAGAGGGGACCTCCCAGCACTGGCCAGTCCCTCCAGCAGCTGTGCAGCCCAGGGTTTATGCCTCTGAATCCAGGAATCTGGCTCTTCCTCATCTCTGCTTATAGCATGGTCTAGAGTCCTGCCAGTTCTAAACATGAGACACTCCTAAATCTGGTTTAGGACGCATGAGATTAGGTGGAAAGATGGGAAGTATCTTTCTTTTTTGACCCCTTAGGATATACTGACTGCAAGCTAAAACTTCCTTGCAACTGTCAGCTGGTTGACTACCCCCTCCAAATAAAAGTAGGTCTCAGACTTGGGATTTAAATAGATCAGTGCTGTGGGGACAACTGATTCCCAAGGTATGGTGGCATTTATTTGGAGACAGAGCAAAGAGCCATCTGTGGCTTACAAGGAGGGAATGTGTTCTACACGCATTCTCCAGAATAAATGGCTACCAGAATATGCCGCAACACAATTGCGCAGAGGGAAAGATTTTGCAGCATCTTTTCTATGTTTTCCCATTCTGAGGAGTTTTCTGACCTGTGGCAGGCTGCTGCTTCCTTGAAGATCACCTCAATTCCAGGGGGTCTTTGAACCTGAGGCACACTCCAGCAGAAACACCTGAAATACTCTTTGGTGTTGGCATTGCCCTGTAGCTTTCTGCTTTGTGTTGTGAGTTATTCCCTTTGGAGTCCAAGTACTGAGGGTTATTACATCTTTAAAGGCCTGCAGAGTTTGAGGAAAAGTAATTGGTTTGTTGCTCCAAACCTCTTGGTGGAATTATTGAGAAAAAAGCTTTTCAACTTAATTTTCTATCTATATCTGGAGCCGTTGGCATGAATTCAGCCTGCACCATATACCCACAAGCTCTGTGAATGTGTGCAACTGAGTATTACTAGAGCATATCTAGTTGGGATAGCCAGTAGGACTCTTTGCAAGGTGCAAGACTTTTTCACTCTGCAGAATGGCTGTTTTACACACTACATGGCAAGTCTGTTTTTCATCTTTACTGGTCAAGTTGTTCAATTATAGCTTTATGTTAATGCAAAAGATAATTAATGCTGTAAGTTAACTATGTGTAGTGCTTTCCAAGAACAAAGGGAACTAAATCCCAAACCATATCTTCCTCTCCTGTTCTGGCTTGGTGTAATTCCTTGTTTATTAAGCTACAGAAGCCTGCTTGTTTCATGCTACAAAACTTCCAGGTTTATCAGCTGTGGTGGGGAGCCAGTGACACATCTTAAAGTTTTCATCTACCTCTAAGGTCAAATGTGCTGTTTCAGCAGATTAAAGCCTGAGCCCCTGGAAAGAAAAGCCAGGGGTTTGTTTCTGATGGTTTTGCACAGGCTGTCTGCTGCAGTCAAGTGCCAACCTCCCCCAAAGTCCTCTGGCTCACACACCAAGCAAAGCAGGTGCTCTGCAGTGACAGGACAGATGGGGTGAGTGTCACTGTGATGTGGCTTTTCTGATGAGTCATTGCAGAGGACTTCTTGGGGACAGAATATGTAATAAGTAATAGGTGAATGGTGTGGTCCTTTTTTCCAAAGTTTCATCACTCCAGTAGGAAGCTCTAAAGTGTGATGCTCAAACCAACAGCTTTAATAGTCTCAGTTTAATTTGTTACATCCTCTCACCAAGTCAGATGGATTTTGACCTTTTCCCTTGCCTTGACAGCCACAAGCACCTGATTTGTTCTGTGTGGGGCTTTTAATGGTTCTCTTGTGTCCTCCTCAGTGGGCAGGAGGAAAACCATGATGGGTTCCTCAGTCCTGCATTGTCCCCAGGCACCATCTGGGAACAGAGGGGACAGCTGGACCATGAAACACCCCTAAAAGATGCTGCTTAGTCAAAGCAGGGGAAACCTAAAATCTGTTTTAAACACCCCTTGCAGTTCTGAAATATCACGTCTCTTGTTTAAGGCCTCTCCCAAGTGCTTCAGCCCTTTCCTTCTCGTGCTTTTCTTCTCACCAACATGAATTTCAGATGGTTTTATCAGATCTATGTCACAGATTCAGTTTTCCAAGTTTTTGTGCTAAATGACTTGGCAACTCTGGTCTTTGGATAACTGGCTTGGAAAGGTGGAATTGTAAGGACCTCCCAAGTCCATCTCTCCTACTGAAATTTAACACTGCAAAAAAATCAGTTCATGATTTTATCCAGTGAATTACATCTGCTTACATCTGTACTTACAGTTCTAGGTAGAGGAGATCAAGCAAATCCAGGTTAAATATGCCCCTCATTCTGACAGAACCTCTCTGGACCTTTGCCAGACTACCATCAAAGGGAAGCTTACTCCTTTGGGGTCTAAACCAGCCTGCTTTTCCAGTGAGCCTTACTGATTGAGAGTGGAGCAGGACTGAGCTCTACAGCTGCAGAGCTGATCATTTCATTTGATGTTATTGAGAAAAAATTTGAGTAAATCAAAGACAATGTAGATACTTTGGTAAAACCTGGTTGGCCTGTTTCCAGATACTTTCCTGTGTTTCATTAGACCTGGGTGGGGATTCCTCAAGAAATGGTGATTTCAAGTTATCTTTCAATGTTCTTCAGCTGTTGAATCTAATAAACGTTTTAAGACGTGACAAATATGTGAGGAGCTTAGTATCTGAGAAATCACTGATCCATTAGTCCAGATATTGGAACTTGAAGCAACATGCAACTTTCTGCTTCTGACTTCCATTAAATGTGGCCAAATTGTATTAGATCATCATCCATAATTAGGCCAATTTTTCCTAATCTTTGTTGAAATGGGTTCAGTCTGGTTTACAAATGAACACTGAGGGGGTTTCTTTCCTTTTTTTTTTCTCTCCCCTCCATAGATGCAAGCTTTCCACTGCCCGGCAATACATGAATCCATTCAGTAGTAATGCATCGCACATGCTTCACATTTAGGTAGCTTTAGCCTTAAATTATTATCTCCAGGTTTCTGTTCCTCCCAGTGCATTACACATGTGTGGTGTAAGTGTTTCTGTGTGGTAAAGCAGCCAGTAGAACTTTTTGCTGCCCTTGTGAACCTCTGCTGTAAGGTCCTCAGGACCTGAGGACTGCTTAATGCACCCATGTTTAAGGCTAATTGTTAGTTACTACCCAGTAACTACAGCTTTTGTTACACCCAGGCAGCTGAGCATGCACCTGATCAGGTTACAAACTCTGCCCAATACCAGCGCTTTTCCTGCACTAGATATTCTTCCTCATACCTAAATATACTCATACAAAACACTTGTTAGGTCACTCTAAATGCTGAATCCTTTCAGCAGTGACACAGATCTCTTCTGATGCCACTCTTCAATCACTCTTAATTACTACTCAGTCTAATTTCAAGGTCTCCTTAGGTGTTGGTATTAGCTAATATTCAGTAAGTAAGGCAAAAGATAACACTGTCAGTCTCATTTGCCTTTCAAGTTCGTATCTCTCTTTTCCCCACAGAACACAGTAGGGCTAAAACCTTCTTGTTTAGCTTGGGGCAAAACACACCCTGCAAAAGCTGAGAAATAATCTAATTTTTTCAATGAAAGTCAGTGCCAGTCAAAGAAGCTTTTACATACTTACAGTTAGGGTACATCAAAAATGTACAAATATTGGTAACCCCGGTTTATCTTGTACAAGATTCTAAAAGAAAATTAAATTAAGGGAGGATATTTGTGAAGTCTTTGAAATAATGAAGAAACAGCAAATACCGCTTCATTTTTATGTTCTGAAGTCACCGAAAATGAGGAAATTATTGTCACTTTCATTGGATGACTTTCTTGGGTTTTAACACATTAATATTTACGCTGCTCAATTGTCTATGTTATAAATAGCCTCTCAGAAATCTCTGTGGGTCCCTTTTTAGTTTAGATATTTAAAACATAAGTAGCCTGAAAGCAGCTAAATATCAGTGCTACATGCAACTTCATCAAAAGACAGAAAGAAGGTGCTCAAGCACTGGATCTTCTCTTCCTCCCAGGAAAGAGTTAACACAAAGAAATAAAATCAGATATGTGTAGCCTCCAGACGTCCATTAAAGTGCAGAATGCTGTTTTCTATCACAGATTATATGCCAGATGTTCAAACTATCTCTAATCATTGCAGATGTAATGGAGTAGAATGTTGCAGTTTGTGAGTTTACTGGCATTAATTCTGTATACTGCACAAGGGAAAAGATTTTAAATATATAATTATATCTCATTAATACTCAGGTTTTATTTCCTTTCAATGGAACAGGACTTATTAAAGCAACCATTTACCGCATGTTTTCTTTTAGTGTTTGGCCCCAGCATAATCCTGTGTGCATTGTACATGTAAATATGTACTAACCTGAGTATATGGAAACACACACTACTGTATATAATTCCACTGGTATAAGCCCCCACTTTTTATATGCATGAGATGTTTTCATAATGTAAATTGACAAGGAAAAAGATCTTACTTATACAGTACTGGTCTAACCACATGCTATCTTGTTAATGAAGAACTGTAAAAAAAGCATATTTTAATGATATTTATTCAGTTATGCTATGAGAAAACTGTGCAGTTCTGTGACATGTTTTAGGCTGCTTTCTTGTCCTCTGACTGCTCCAGCCGTGCCCCAGTACCAAAGGCAGCTGTTACAGTGAGGAGAGTGACTTGCTGAGGATGTTCCTCACTGCTATTCAGTATGCCAAGTGTGGGAGAGCTGGTCCTGCTCTGCCTCCTCCCTTGCCCTCAAACACACCCTGTGTGAAGGGACACTCCTGCCTTTTGATACTTCCTTTCTTCTGTCCTTTGTGTCCTTTGGGCTCAGCTTCCATCAAATGGTGTCCGCAGGGCACAGCATTTCCTTTGTCCTACATCCTCTGCTGGAGCTGCCTATCCAGTGCAGAGTTCAACCACATCTGAGAGAGTCTTTTTACGTCCTAAATCTATTGAAAACACTGCAAAAGTGTTCATCACTCTCAGTGAGCTGTGGACTTTGATGGCCTCTGAAGTCAGAGGCAAAGCTGTGAGGGTAAACTTCATGAGGAAGTCCCTACATCTGCTTTCAGACATAGAATCTCAATTATAATTTCCCCAGGAGCCATCCCTACTTTGGGTGATAATATTTGCCTTGCAGTTTTACCATGTAGCCTCAACCTATGAAAAAGTACCCCTTGTACCAAATGTGGGTCCTTTCTGGGAGCTGTTTCTCTGGGAGCTCTGTTGTCATTGTACCCAGCAGCTCCAAAAGCACTGACTTTCCTTCCCAGCCCCACAGAGAGAGCAGTAGTAATCATGATCCAGTTTTCCTGCTGGAGGCCAGGAGCCCGGGAGGCCACAAGTGACTTTCCAGAGTCCTTGCCTGGGTCTGGTGCACAGGGACTCCTGGTGCTGGGGCTCGGGTGCCTGCCCCCTCCCACAGCTGCCTGGCAGCCTGTGTCTTGCTGAGGCATTAAGGCATCATGATTTGAGTAGACTAATGTGGTTCAATTAACTTGGTTGAATCTCAGTCCAGAGACTTTATTCACTACAATTCAGCCCAAAGGTTTTGTTCCAAAATACCATGGGCCTTAATGTGCTGGGGAGCCTCAGTGTTGTGCTGCAGTACTTGGGTAAACATTTTTAGTGTTTTGGTGTTCTCTATATGCTGGATATAAGCACAGGGTTCCTGTGGTTTAAAGTTGTTAGGGCACACACTACTGAAGGACAGGGGCATTTTGGCCAAGACCTGCTGGGAAAATCTTAGACATGCACATAGCACGTGTATAATTGTGCCACATTGCACTGTTTGAGAAAGCCAATAGAAAGAATCCTGCAAACAACTTCCTTTCTCTCACAATTTATTGATTATCTTGCCTTTTCAAACATCAAATAAGTTCTTAACTATTTCCTTGAGAGGTAAGCAGCTCTCATATAGTGTGATTTAGGCTCTGAAGTTGGCTGAGCACTGCCTGGATGCAGAGGCTGGCTGACGTGGAACTTGCTGCTGGCCTCTGCAGCTGTCTCATCACACTGATTGCTTTGACTGGGAAAGGAATATCTTCATCTCAATAATGTAGTTTCAGGCAAGGGGTACTGGGTAAAGCTCAGGTGTATTTAGAGAAACATATATGTGTGCAGGCACTACAGTCTTGCTGCTGATATTTTAGCATGATTTGTGTATGATGTGCTTGATTAAAAGGAAAAACTGGCAATTTGCTCTATTCAGTTGCATATGGGTACTGTTTCTAAACATAAGTGTCCAGGTGCACACAAACTGAACAGGCTTTGGAAAGTCACCAGGTTTCATCCAGACACTTCAACTTGAAAGAGGACCTTTTCAAGCACACGATAATTTAGGTAATACTAATTGTGTAGTTATATACTAGATAAAAAAAGTAACAGTACATGAGCCCAGTGTAAAATGGAGATTCTCTTCAAGATTATTTTTATCTGTATTTAATTTTTTATGTTTTGAGATGTGCTAATGCAATGCTTTTACACTAAGGCCTGTTTTTATGAATTTTTGTGCCATGTGCATCATATCATACACTATATCTAATAAAGTAATTAACAGATGAGATATCAGGAGAGCCCATCCAGTGAATTTAATGAGTTAAATAGTTAAAACATAGAAAATGTGACAACTTGAGCATGGTTCCATATGGTCCAGAAATGCAGAGCATCAACTGAAATCTCTCTTTTTAGTGGTGCACAAGGATTAACTCAACCAGGTAATTTGCTTCAAGAGTCAACAACACTCCTTGTCAAAAAAATAAGCCAACAAAGAACACCAGCAGAAAACCACCCTGGATAACAATCTCAAGAGCAAGGAGGTCAGGGATGGTCGCCTGATGAAGACCTGCAATGGCTGATAAGAAGAGAGGGCAATTTTAAAATCAATGCAATATTTCCTGGAATACCTAAAATCATTCCTACTTTATTTAAAGGGATGTTTCGTGGGTAAATAACAGATCCCTTCCTTACATGCCAGCCCTTCAGAAACAAGGCAAAGATGCGAGACAGCAAAAAAAGGTCTCACCATATCAGCACACAGGATGATGGACTGCCCCTCCAAGTGACACTTTCATTATCAGTAAATTTATGTTCCTATTTCAGTCTGTAATAATGACCATTCACAGCAAAAGCATGGTGGCTGTTAATGGACAGGAGTGTGGATAAAAATTCATTAATTAATGTGGAATTGAAGCATTTCCTCCACACACTTCGAGCAGCCAAGTATTTCACAGCAGATCTTGGCACCCGAGTGCAGGTATAATAATTATACACAATTTTCAGTGATTAAAAGGTTGTAAAGTAATTTTAGATACATCTCAAAATTATTTATCTTATAAATGAGGATAGAGTGAATATGAGCTGAATCATAAGTACCACTGTTCAGAGCTGAGCTGAAGAGCTTGCAGGGGGGAGATTCCTGCTCCTCAGCAGAGCTGTCTCAGTGCACCTCCATGGTGGTTATCTACTCATCATTTCTGCCTTTCATCTTCTGAAAAGCCAGGTGACTCTGAATAGTATGATTTTCAAACATCTGTAAGATCTTTTATGTAACAGTAATTTAGGCAGTGATGTCCTGGTTCTAACAGTATGGTGGCCAGACTGATAACCAGCACACGATTGTCTGCTGTTGTGGTGAGGACTGCAATTCGCACGGCACTTTGTCATTCTTCTCATCAGATTGTGTTTTATTCTACCAGAGGTTGTTTTTCTGCTCCTGCTTCTTTCCTTGTCAACTAAAAAATGTTACCACACTGAATCGGATGGGCAGCCCAGCTGCCTGCCACTCGTGAGACCACTGCCTCCCCTGTAACTGAGGGTTAACCTCTCCAGAAAGAAGAGAGGTCCTCTCTGCTTTGTCATCATGACTTAGGCAGGGAGATCCCTGGGAAGATGCCAAGGTGTGGTAAAAATGCCTATTTGGAAATAATCCTGTGGGTTTAGTCCTTGTGGAACTTTTATCTTTCTTCTGGATGATATGGGCTACAAAATTGTTCCTTAACCTTTAGAGATAGACTACAAAAATAGGCCTGTCATAGTCCCTGGGCTCTGATCCAAATTATTTCAGCATGGCACCATAGGCTACGTTAGACACCAAAGGCAGAATGGCTTCATTTCAGTGTTAAAGTCAATGAATTTATGGAAAGACTGAATAGTCTCCAGTTGGTAACCTGAAAGAAGATGGTATTCTAAACTTCTTTGGGAGTTGGAAATGTCCTGTCTGTACCTGCCAATCCTAAAGTTCAGGAGCAGACTGTATGTCCAGTCTGCTTTCTCATGAATTCTCACTTAGCTTTCGAGTGGGAGAGTGAAACCAAGGGATTCATTAATGAACTCAAGAAGCAAATGGACACTGTTAAGGGGGAAGGAGAAAAGTATTTCATTTGGGATCAACTGTAAAAATAGCCACTTCTAAAACACATTTCCCTAAACAGGAATATGCCATCTCCCTGAATTTTAAATGCAGACAAAGCTGTTAGTGTCAAGTATTCTCCTTGTGTCTGATAAAACCAGCTAGCCTTGTCCTTTGTTAGCTTAGCATGATTATACAATGAAACCAAGAAAATATATGATATAGATCCAAATATAACAAGGTACTCAATGTGTTACATCACTTCAGTCTTAGGTGTTTTCTACTGAGTGGAAATGTAATGTTTTTTGGGAATTTCTCCTGGTGTGACTGAGCTAGTAATAGTACAAATGTGGTGGGGGTCATAAAGCTGCTGCTCACTTGGTGATCTAGAGCACTTATTTTTGTCACCTCTGTGGGCTCAGGTCACTTCTGAGCCAAACCAGCTAGCAGCTGGATGTGTCAAAAATATAAAATTAGGCTTAAGAAGGAAGAAAACAGTTTAAAAATGCATTGCATCAAGCCGAAAAGTAGTGTTTCTCCCCTAAGACCTGAAGATCACTGTGAATAGAAGAGGAGGTTGAATTTGGGGGGTGTGGTATTGATCTCTACAAAAATCCACGTATCTTAATGTAAAGCTACCAAGAAAAACCTTAGCCGGACGCTGCACAAAACTTCATGAAATGAAGAGGAATGGAGCTCCTGGCCAGAGCTCAAGGGAACATTGTAGGTCTCAGATTTGATAGTAATTTCTATCAAGCACATGCTTTGGCTTTTTTTCCCTATTATTTCTAGAAATTAGAGACAGAATTATGATATTTAATGACTAATACCTGCTTATAACATTGCCCGTCTTTTTTTTTTAAAGGGTATTTACTTCCCTCCACATTTTTTTTTGGTAGAAAATTTAGAAGACTGAATTCCATTTGTAATAATGTAAAAAAACTCACAAGAAGGGAGATGCAGGATTTACTTACTTGAAAGTGGAAGATAGCTGTTCCACATAGCAAAGATATAAATTAAGAGGGCATCTGAGCTCCCCAAAATCATCTGTTCATATCAACAAAGTGAATATTAATGAAAAACAAAATTGAGTTCTTCCTGTGGTTGATTTTCATCGCAGTACCCAGGTAATAAAAATGGCCATAGAAATTGAATCCATCAGTCATTAAAATAACTTTGGCTTCTTCTCTGTAGCAGACAAGCACCAGTGCTGCCTGCACAGGCACAAGGCTGTTATGTGGAGTCTATTTGGACACTTTATACCACGTAATGGAAAGGGAGGCAAAAACATCCAACTTCTGCTGTCCCCATAACATAATCCAATGCTGGTGAGGAAATGTGCTTGTTCCAGAAAGCACATTAGCACAGATCAGTCAACCTTCCTACCTTGGCTGTCTCTGCTTCGTGTGTCTGTGCAGTGGGGTTGTGCCCTAGAAGTTAATTGGATCACTTCATCCCTGAGACAAGACCAATGACCACACAAGGACTTAGGCATCTGAAAGAGGCTGTAGGCATGTATGTCAAAATGGAGCTCTACAAGGCTCCTGTTCAGCCTTTTGGAAAGGGGGATATTGCCCGTTTGGCCATGAGAACATTGTCTGCAGAAATAAGAGGTGATGCTTTCAGATTGTTTCAGATACCTGGGATCAGTTCCCATCTATCATCCTTCATACTTTCTCAGTATCTCATTTTGTGCATTTATCACTTATTTTCAGGCCAAGTTCACTGAGCAGCAAATTAACTTTTAACTTACATGAAAATTCCCTTTTCCCGCTTTACTTTCTGCATCAATGATATGAAACAGAAGCAGTGGAGTAAATTTTAAAGAAAGCCTGATACAATCAAGGTAAAATAGAGATGTCATTTGGGCAGATGCCTCATGCATGCTGGCGTTAAATTCCAGATCACCCTATTACCAAAAGTGCACAGGGTAAATGCTCAGCTTGTAATTGGGGCAGTTATTTCAGCAGAGGCTGTGTAATATAGACCCAGTAGTAACTGAGAATCTTTGTTTCTCCAGCAAGGTCTGGTTGATCTTATTTTTAGCCCAAATCCTGAAAAGCATTGAAGTTCTTCAGTAGCAAGAACTTACAGGGACACTCTTAAAAACCCATTTTGTCCCACCTGTGTTTGTAGGTCTCACCTGCAGCTGCTGTAACTGATGACACTGAGCTAAACCCATTGTTTCCCTATTTTTGGCTTATTTACATGTAGCAGCATTCTGCTTATGTGCAATGTCACTGCTTTTCCCCTAGTTGTCTTGATCATATGACTGCTTAATTAAGTATGTGCTTAATTTTGTATAACTTACTTATTCAGGAAAGTTTCTCACTTGATTAAAATTAAGCATATGAATGTTGCATATCTGGGGTTCTAATTAGTTTTCTCAGCTGCTTGGGTTTTTTTTTTATAAACCATGAAGGAAGCAAATAAAGACAAAGGAAAACTATATCTTCAGAAGTAGTTTGGGGCTTAGCAATGGCACCTGGCATGGTTTTTACTTCATTGTGATTAACAAATCAAGTCAAAGCTTCCTTTAAGACTGCTTAAGGATTTAAAAGCTCCAGGGCAGAATGAGGTAACTGCTTCAAGCTTTGCTTTAAGGATTTAGAGCCCAATGCAAATCCTATTGGAGTCAATGGAAAGAATTTAAGGGATTTTGCTGGGCTTTGGATCAGGCCCTCCTGGCAAACGAGAGCCTTATCCATGTTAAGGAGTTAATGTCCTTAGAGCTGTTCTGGACCCAAAGTGGTTTAAGGCCTTACGGTGTATTTTCAGGTATCATGGTGTAATTCAGAGGAGCTAAACTCTTGCTTTAAATGTGCTGCTCCATGCTGGTAGCCCTTGCAGGACATAGCCTTGAGGACATCTGTCAGGGCACTTCTAACTCATTCATTTTTCTGGAGTGAGGTCTGTGTGCAGCAAAGTTTCTGCCCTGCGTGTCTGAACCCCATCACCCATATCTGGGCAGCTGGGGCTGTGATTTTAAGCAGGAGCTTTCATGGCTCCTGCTCAGGCAGGTAGTGTGGGAGGATATGTTAATGTGTGTGTGAAGATGCATACACACACAGCCTGCAGGGGAAAAAGCATCAAAAACCCTATAAATAAAAGCCAATTCAGTTTTCTGGCCACCTTCACTGTTGTGAGGAGCAGCTATTCCTTTGGGGACAGGGAAGCTGAGGCTTTATGGACTGGATATTGTCACTGGCTTCTGCTGTTGGGACCTTTCCCTACAGCTGCCATCAGGCTTGAGCCCTGATTTTTGTCAGCAGGTCCTTGTTGGGAAGGCTGACACTCCATTTCCTCTGGTATGGATCAGCGCAGACAAATTTCAACTCACTGGCTTTGCTATCCCACCACTGAAAATTTACCATATTCTCCTGATTTAATCCGATATCCTTGCAGTCGGCATCTAGTCACAAACTGAATTATGTTTTGTGTTCTCATTGATAGGCACAGAATACAGGAGGACCCTTTTACAGCCTTTGATTACATGCTATTTCTCCCTGCCTGGGTAATTGTTGAGGAGTGAGTCAGAAAGATGTTCTGATTAATTAGATATGGTATTTTAGGATGCTTCAGTCTGGGAAAGTATGGACTAGAATCCAGATTTCCCACTTATCTGCCTTAAATAGTTTGACCCTACCCTGAACTTCACACTTGCTCTATGAGTGTTTGTTTATGCTGGAATTTGCTATAGGAGGCCTTATTAACTGGTGGTCAAGATTTTATTTTTAAATGGATCGTTAACTTGTTACATACTCAAGGAGAGTGTTGATGCATCTCTGCGTAGGAATCCCTTCCTCCCATCCCTGCACCCTCCCTGTGTGCCCATAATGTGAACCTGTTTAGAGACCTTATAGATTTCCTTTCATTCACGAGAAAATAATAAAAAAAATGAAGCATAGAAGAAGCAAAACAGGGAAGTAGCAGCAGTAGAAGTGGAAACACATTCTTTAATCATGGTAATGGAGCAGATGCTTCAATAGCAATAGCAGCAGGTCCAGTAAGTGCTGCATCTTCTTCTTTCATCCCCCTCTAACCAGAGCTGCTAGCAACATGCCATCTTTCCTTCTCAGGATTTTGCTTCCAGTAGCATCTGCTGTGCCTCTTTCTCCTACATGCTGCGACATATGTAGCTGCATCACAACAAGCAGCCAAGTCATACACTAAGGTAATTTCTATTAATGATTTGTACTTGCTTAGTGGATAAAATCCCTTTCTGTAGCCCTGATTCATCACAGCTGCTTTGTGCTACTAGTGTAGCAGAGGAAGTGCTAGGAGAACAGACAGATGATTTCTGGATAGCCCAGGACTGACAGCAGAGCACAAGTGCTTGGACTGAGGGAAATCACTTCAGTGAGGGTAATAAGATGATCCTGACTTTATGTTTGTTGTAAGAGATGGTGGCTGCTGGATTTCCACATGAAATTCTTCTCTGTTCTCACTGGCTTTGTTGGCAGAATCAATTAATAGAAATTTCCAATCTGATTTCCATAAACACAGGTTTGCGTAGTTTAGATTATAAAAGAGAAAAGGTTGGAAGGGAGAAACTCTCATCCGTGGTGGTATTTGGAAAGTAAACTGACTCTGAGAGCTGTACGCCTGTATCCATCACAACTTTGCCTCTAGAATAACCCAAACCTTGGCTGTGGTGGAGCCCATGTTTTGTCATCTCCTGAGCTGATATATTTCAGTCTGAAGGCTGAAGTCTCAACATTCCCTCTTGTGCCGCTACAAACGGGTGTGTTTGCCCACCTTCTGTTCCATGGATGACAAATGTGGGAACATGGATGCAGCACTCAGCACCTGCTGAGAGCCCTGTGTTGGTGTCCCTTGGATTGAGGGCAGCTGGATCCCTCCCGGGGAGCTCGCAGAATCCGGCCCACCAAGAACACAGTGTTTGAGCTAATATGCAAATTCTAGGTAGTGCAAACACCAACACAGTCAATTACACACAGCAAAAACATACACAACAGCCAGGAAGCCATATGATAGATATCATGTTGTGACTATGTTGTGGGACTTTCATCTTTATTGGCAAACATTTCAGGCAGCAGTTCAGATTTACATAGAATCACATATGTGCTTAAGAAAGCATTTTATCTCCCCCTTCCTTTACAGAGCTGCAGTTACCAATACCCTGCTACCAGTAAGTAATTAAGATATTTCAGTGCTCTTCAGCTAATCACTCAAAATGTCAGTATCCTTTCCAACCCTCATCTAAATTTCTTCAAGTTTTAAACCGGGCTGGAAATTTTAGGCAAGTGGAAATGCTGCTTCTTCTTAAGCTGACTTGTCTTTTTATTTATGATATTTTGTTGTTCTTGCAAGAGCCCAAAGGAAAGTGTGCAGAAGGAAACCTTACTGAATTGAAAGAAGCTTTCCAGAAATAATATTTTTATTTGGAAAGTTCTGAAAAGAAACAGACATTGTCAGTGTGTTGTACTTAAAAGAATTCTGGTTTGATTTTTGTCATGTAAGAGGTTTGTAACTTAGATCACATTTCTCCAGCTTTTTTTACCTGCTTAGTTAAAGTACGTTAAAAGGTTATTTATATAAACTTTCAAATAACTTTTCTGAATTTGGATCTAAAGGGGATTTAGTGGTTATTGAAAGTCATGATCTTAATGATAGTCCTAAATAGAATGAGTATTATGTACTCTATTTATAATTTAAGTTCTCTAGCAAAATCAGTAATATATTTTAAATTATTACTTACACCTCTCTTCATGATAGACCATATATTCCAAGTACTAGCTAATTTTTCATTTTCTCTCCATTGTTCAGTTTGGTAATTTTAAATGAAAACATTTAAAAGCACTCTTCTTGTTGAGATACTCAGCACCTAAAGAATTCAGAGTATCAGAAATTGTAATGTTGTACAGAGATTTTATAAGGAAAGTTTTCCCAAATAGCAGATATATCACTTAGAAAACTTCCATAAGATTCTTTCCAAATGAGCGATATTTAAGTATTTTTACAAAGAGCAATCAAAGAATGTAGCACTTGAATTTGTTACATTAAAGCTCCCTGATTGTGCAATAATAAAAGATGAATGTAGATTTATATTGTATGCAAATTAATTAATCTTTTCATAGCAGCACTCAATAAAAAAACCTGAGGTAGAATCACAATGCTTGTCTGCTAGTACTGAAAGGCAAACAACAGAAGAGTTCATGAAATATCCATGTGCAGGCATAATGTACACAGCAATTTTTCTCATCTTTAATACAAAAAATATGCAGTATCTGTAGTTGTTGCAAAAATTACTCAAGAACTTTAGTTGCAAGGCATGGGTTAGGACTGTCACTGCAGCCCTTCTGGATGACATGCTCTGAAGTGCCTCTTTGCAGAGTCCTTGCAGCAGCAGATGTTGGGGAATGCAGCACTGTCAGCTTCTGTCTTGTGATGGAATGTCTTGGAGGATGATGAGCCCGTTCCTAGTGTGACATTTGGGGCAAATATGTAAGAGATCTTGTCCTAAAAGTTCAAGAGAAAATGTCTACCGTTGCAACATCTGGAAGCGTGGTGAAAAACATGTTGTGAATAAAGACGACAGCCTGGTGGAAGTGCAAACCTCAGGCACAGAAAGAGTTACCATGCCAAAATGGGCATATTTTAATAGCAAGGATCATTAACAGCAAATGTTCTTAGCAAAATGGTTTGTTGCAAATAGAGGGCGCTGGGGCTCCTCAGGTGTCCTTAAATGTGAATTAGATTGTATTTGCAAACTTTTTTTCTGGTTCATTGTACTGATCAGAGAGCAGTGGATCTGGAGAGGAACATAGATTTCTGTATATGATTAAGATGTAATAGCTGAGAGAGTTAGACTGGGGTTAAAACAGAGGCATTCACATTTGCACAATTAAGTGATTCTGGTCAGCCATCTCTCAGTTCAGTAAGTCACTTAACAGCGTGTTTGAATGTTTGCCTGAATAGCATGCAAGTGTTTATATCCATCAGCCATTGTGTGAATTCAGCCTATATCCCTCAGACCCAATTTCAGGCATGCTGTGAATGCCTCCAACAGGAGCTACCACTTTCCAGAGGGTTCCCACCTTGTGCAGAGGTGATTTGCTCTGTGTCTGGACTGTCTGGGTGCTGCTGCATCAGAATTGTATAATAATCCTCTACCAATAACTGCCTCTGGTGCAAAATATGCAGGAATAAATTTGGCAACAGAAATTGTATGACATAGGTTTGTGACATCAGCAACATAGAACTGTCTGAAAAAGGCAGTTTTGCTCTTACCCTGCTTTTTCAAGACCTCTCTTTCAAAGGTTTCCCTGCTATGCTCTTCTGCACTGGTAAAAAAAAAAGTGTGCAGATGCAGTTAATTGGTTAAAAGGTGAAGTACAAACTGTCCTGGTGCCCATTTGGGTCTCAGAAACACCCCTGTTCCTCTCATNTTGGTTAAAAGGTGAAGTACAAACAGTCCTGGTGCCCATTTGGGTGAAGTTCAGACATCTCCAAAGCCTTAGCTATTTTTTCTTTCTTAACCAATTCTATTTTGTTTCACCTTATTGATGTCAAAATTGAAGTTGCAATTAATGTCTTTATCTAAGAATACTGGGGGCTGATGACTCAGAGCTGTGAACCCCAGGGCATTGCTGTTCTTTGGCACTGGGCTGGCTGAACCCCACTCACCTTCCAGCAGCAGAGTGAGAAAGAGGAGTTGGGTGTGTTTATAGCAGGGCTGGCTCATGTTTGACGTGAAAGAAACAAAAGCATGCAGGGACTGTCTGCTCTTAGCAATGAACACCTGGCCATGGGGTTAAGGTGATACCCTAACAGGTCAGGGAAAATAATAGAATAACCCAGATTTTCATCTGTTGAAAGTATTGCAGGAAGTTTTCTGCAGTGATCTACTTTTGTTCTCTTATCTGCTTATTTAAAAGTAGTAAATTCATATTCGTTCACATAGCACAATGCTTTTTTGTTATAAAATAAATAACTCAGCAAAATATCAGCATTACAAAGTGATATTATTTTTCCTTTGAAGGTTCACTTTACACAGCATGTCATATTAGAGACAGTGCTGCTTTCAGATGCTGAGGTTTTTTTTCCTTTCCCCCACACTTTTCATTCCTTTTTGGCTAAAGTTAATGGAAGTGCATATTGATACTTCTATTACAGGTCATTTTGTATTTATCTGCCAACCTGTTTACTCTTCCAGTGACACCAGAGGACATGGTAGAGGTGTTTACAGTAATGAATGGTCTGGAGGAGGTGACCTGCACACCATCCCTCACCAAAGATCACCGACTTGCAGGCTTGAGCAAGAATTAGGTGTGCTGGTTCTTTGCCTTTCCCCTGGGCAGTGTTTGGTCATTGGGTCTTGGAGGAAAAGGCTCAACATGGGCATCTGTCCTACCTATAAAATTCTGCAAAGCACACCCCTCCGAGGCACGGCACCAGTGGCAAGTCTCTGGCATGGTTTGCTGTGGCCTTTTTTAGAGCAGGGAGCACTGGGGCCTGCAGGATGTCAGGGCAGCTCCAGCCCATTTAAATTAATCACTTGCCAGGAAAATACAGCTTACTGCTACAAGACAAATTCACTTGCTGCACACCCTTCGTGTTTGACAGGAAAAGCGTGCTTCTCTTTAGGACTCTAAACAATGAGTTGAGAAGCCTTTATAATTAACACTTTATTAAAAGATTCTAGATAACGAGAAAAGCCATTGTCAGAGTGCCCGCCATGTCCTTGGCCGGCGCCTGGCTACATGTACATCATTTCCTCATACAAATCCTGAACCTGAAAAAGGGTCTGTTTAACCCATCGACTCCTTGTGTGACATCCTATGTGCTTTACTACACCTGCATTGCTTTAATAGCATTACAAGCAGATCTCCTGTAGTTTTAGTCCTAATTCTGCAAAAAGTTCAGTCGTGGGAGAAGTGGGACCCTGGCCTGTGTCCTTAGTGGAGAGTAATACTTAGGGGATTCGTGGGTAGCATTGATTTTTGGAAACAGCCATCAATTTAAAATAATCTTTGTCTCATGAGTGACCTCTAAAGCACTATTTATTGGAAATGTTTTTAAAATGAAGGTTTTTTTCTTTTTTAAACTTATTTTTCACATTATTTAAAATCTTATTCCATCTCAATTTGGCAGAGAACTGGATAGAAGGAGCTTATCCAAGTTTCTGAACTGGTGAAAACTGTGTATATAGGGAACCAGATAGAAAACAACATGCACATGTGACTCTCAGTTGTGTTTTGGACAGTGGTTCCCATCTAAGACATACAAAACACAAGTGGTAGGAGAGCTTCTGCTTGTGGAAAGTCTCCCCATGCTCTTATATGCCTATGGGGGAGCAATCATAGTAATTCACCCCAAACAACTGGCTTCTGTAGCAAATAAACATATTTACATAGTGAGAGCTGAAGCCACCACATCAAAGACCCAGCTGAGGTCAGGTGCCTGTTCATTTCAGAAAGGTATGGTGGATGCTGTCACTGAGGCTGTGAACACTTTACATCTATAAAACATCAGTTATAAAAGCACAGAGCTTTTATAAAGCTTTCAATTTAAAGGATAGTAGCAGATCCCTCTCTTGCTGATAATCTCCCTCCCCCACAGGCAGGCTCACACACATCCTCCTGCAGGTCAATCAACACTCAGCCAGGCAGGCAGGACTCCTGCTCTGTCTCCAGCTTTGTACTCCAAAGCCTCAGCAGCACAAAGCTGGGCTCCTCAGCCTCAAGGGTCAAGATTTTTTCTCCTGATCCAAAAAAATTAACCAAGCCATCCCTCTCCCTCCAAAGCCCCACCCAGCATGAGTGGAGTAACCACCCAAAATGATGCCAAGCTGTAATCAGTAATGCTGATATGCTGTGAATTTTGGAGAAAGGTCAAGAAAAAGCAAATTTTGTGGTTGATTTGGTCTCAAGTAATATTAAACCTAGAAATATCAAAGGGCTGATGGCCTCACAGGGGTGGGGCAATGCCTGAAAGGTATGACATTCCTATGCATTATTGAATACTATGCATGTCTGCTCATCCCCTTAAAAGAGTAAGAGCCATGCAACACAGAACATCTGCCACTAGTTGTGAAATTCCTGGAAATGCAAAGAAGAAAAGAAAAAAAGTTTCTCTCTAAATAAAACAAAACATGGGAAGTTGCTTCTTTTTGCTAAGTCACTGCTTTCTGTGGCTTTTTGATCCATTTCTGAAGGGATTGGCAGCTCAGTTGGTAATTAATAGTCTCTGGAAGAACACAGGCCTTTTGGAGTGTTTCGAACAGTCTCTCCGTTTTCACCTCTTCTCAGGATTTCTTTGAAGAACCAAAGTCAAAGATGCATTTTCAAAACATGTCTCAACTCTGTGAGTTGCAGACAGAAAGATCTAGATGAGTTCCATTGCACAGGGGGTATTTCATGCTATACAGTGCTCAGACAGGTACAAATGTAACTGAATATCCTTTAGGTTTGGAATTATTTTGACTGTTCGGAGCTCAAGACATGTTGGATACCTCTCATAATACTTTCTGGGTCAGTATTTTTTTTTTAATTCTTAGTGAAAAAAAGGGAAAATTATACAGTATTTGAAGGTAAATGTGAAACCTGAACTATAATTTCAGGGCATTGAATTGCTGATTACAATATATTTCAGAAAAGAAAATTCTTTGTTTGCCACATCATTTTCAGTTTAGCAGGAGCACTATATAATCTTATATATTTAAACAAATGTAGTTAATTCCTTTTGCTTGACACTGTAGTAATTTAGGATTGAATTCTCTAAAGCTGTAGGCACTGGTGTGTCACTGCTCCCTGTGAGCTCTGGGATGAAGTCATTGACTCTAGTGGTGGCAGAGTTGTAGTGCTGCAGCTTTTCAGGGACTTTCCAAGATTTGTGTATTCTTAGATTTGGGATATGAATGCCCTGGTGGATATCCAGAATCCACAGACAGTAACTCCTCAAGCAGCTCAGAAATCACTGTAGGTACCACCCAGAGCCAGTGAAATTCTCTTTGGCTCATTTTGCTGTGCTGAGCCACACAAATCTCCACAAAGTCTGCATCAGCTCTTTAGGGAAGATCCATGGGAAACAAGGGGGGAAAGGCCTTCTGATGCTCACTGGCATAAGAGAAATTTCATTGGTAGCTAAGTGGAACTTGTTCCCAAGTGTTTGGAATGTAGCCACAGCTGCGTGCAGTCATCTATTCAGCAAGTGAATACAAACAACCTAGAAACATATCTGTATTTTGCAAAGAATTTTGAGTGTTCTGAAAAGAATCATTAGGAACATTCCCATTTATAACCCCCCACCTACTGCACTGTGATTTAATTGTACTTGCAGATTTAACTGTACTTGCAAATAATTAAACAAATCCACAAAATGTTTGCATTACATTAATTTACTTCACTTGGCCCTGAAATACTAGAACCATAATTACTTACATATTTCCCTTTACTATTTTCTAACCTTTTTTTTGTAAATTGTCAATAGGCATTCTAGAGACAGTTGGATTAAAAAAAAATATGAAGCATGTGTCTGATTAATATTTTAAGACCAGGAGGATCAAATCTAAAAATGTGGCTCTTTTTTCAGCAAGTTCAAATTAACTGACAAAGCTGTCCAGTGTGTATTAAGAAGCTTTTTAAAATGTTGAATGGTATAATTTTTGTATTTCAAAGTGCAGCCATCAATACAGGAACTATAAAAAAAGAGGTCAGGTTTCAGCTTGCACTGGTGGGGTGTCCATGGAACAAGGAGAAGGTGTAAATGTCCTTCCCCTTCTGTCCTGGACACTGATGTGGGGCAGACAACCCCAGAGCCAGGCTGGCTGTAGGGTCCCTCCTCTGCTCCAACCAGCACAACCCCTCCATGTCAGCCCAGGGCAATTCCCCATGGTAGGAGAGCCCTTTTCCTGAAGGGCTAGGCAGGAATGGTGACATGGAATCTCCTTAACTGCTTCCTTGAGATTTTTGATCAGGGTTGGTAATCACATGGATTGTGATTCAGCCTTCTGCACAGGGACAAGGCGATTTCAATGTTTGAAGGTGTCATGTTTTTCACATTCTGTTTCAAAAACCAGAATTTAGTTCCACTTTTCAGGGCAGTGTCTGCCCCTGTGTCCCTGTCGATGGTAATTTGTAGCACTAAAGTCTCCTTCTTAAGGAGTATGAGCAAAACTTCCTCCACTTTCCTACATTTTCAGCTGTGCTGTGTCTTCCTGCAGCCACAGGGTTCTGCAGGAGGCTTGGCAAGAACAGACCTGCTCGGTGACCAGCTCCTGATAGCATCAACCCCACTGCTGCAGGAGCAGTATTTCACTCACAGGAGCTGGGTGGTTCTGCACTGCCCAAGGCCCAGCTCCTCCATGTTATAACACTTTAAGAGGATGTCGTGTTCCCCCACAGATGATAGTGCATTTCAGTGAGGGGGGAACTCATTCTTTCTGCTTCATTGGTATAATAGGGGGTCATTAATCTTTGTAAGGTCTTTGGAGATTGTCATATGGGAGATAGTGCCCAAGTGACAAATATTAAATTAATTAGGACTAGTAGCATTCTGTTAAAAAAAAAAAAAAAGTAAAAACAACCTGAGTTGCCTGTGTAGAGGCTATTTATTGGTTTTGTGAGTGGCACTGAAGGATCTGTAGAGAGTAAGATCATGTCAGAGAACACAGTGATGATCTGAAAGGTAAAACTATCCTTTGCTGATAAACTTTTACTGCCATCAGTTGAGGAACAGTTCATTCTCTGCACTAAATTCAAAACCATAATCCCTTAGGGAAAAGGCTAGTGCATTAAGGACAGTGCATCCATCAAATGTACCACCCAGTCCCCTCAAGCTTTTTCTTTTTGGAATGGCAAGATTTATGGGATTTCTGCCACTTAGTACCTTACAAGAAAAGAAACCCCAGTGTTAAGAAAGGATACGGAACTGCCAAGTTTGGCAATGCCCTACCAGCTTTCCTGGCTTTTGACACAACCACCAACCAAGGAATCCAGAAAGAGTACTCCTACTTTCCTCCTTAGACCAGTCCTGGAGTCTTTCCCCTGGCAAAAATTGATATTTGACATCAGGCAGGATTTACCTGGGTGAAGCCCCCAGTGTTTCCTCAGGGATTTTTAGGAGTATTTCTGAGTCTCGGGGTCACGTTGCTAATGGAGGGACAGATAGAAAGGGCAATGGCACTGGTAAATCTCTGCTTGTCATCAGGCAGTTAGGCTGCTGCAAACATTTTGGGCTCTGGAGGACTCTGGGGCAGTTTCTGAGACCTAAGGAGCCTTCAAAACAGATTTAGGTGCCACCCACAGCAACCCTCCTCATTGCAGTGTTACGGGACTTAGAAGAAAGCTACAATTATTGAAAATATAGAGCTGGATTTTTTTTGCAAAAAATATTTCTGGACATTTTTCTTGGCCTTTTTTTTTTTGTGTGTGTGTCTCTGAAATTGCATTTCACATATCTTTAGGGAAATCTTTGGTTGTCCAATCAGAATAGAAAAATAAAAGCATGCCTTGAATTTAACTGTATTAGCCAGCATAGTATCAGGCAGTAACGCCTTCATTATAGCAATCTGAGTACTTCCTGAATAATTCAGAAGTGCCAAACAGAAGACTTGTTGCTTGGATGTGCTAATGAAAATATCAAGGGAATTAATTAATAGTCAATTATATCAATTTTAGATTTGGACATTGATTATGACGCTAAAAGCAAAATCTACTTTCTTTACTATACATAATTCTTTACTTCTGAATGCTATAGCTCAGTTTAATAATTCCAGTTAAAAGTGGAAAAGAAATAAAAATTCAGATTATTTTTCACTATTTCTCCCTCCTTTCCAGTATGGTCAAGATAAATGAGATAAAAGTCGTGGTGGCACCATATATGTACATCTATGAGTGTTGATGCAGATTTTGCTAGGATGAACTGCATAATAATATGTTTTATGAAAAGGTTTGAATTCAGAGGGGAATAAAAATGCGACATGGATGTGTATATTTATATTTTCAAGTTTATTCCTAAACTGGATAAAGAATTATTGGTATTATTTGATATTTAAATGGACCTCATTTTTAAAGGGAAGTTTTGACTTTTTTTTTAACACTTCACAAACAGAAAAGTTGATCTATAAGTGTTTTATTAAACTCCACATGTGTTAAAAAACAAGAAAAAAAGAATGAGAACATTTTCTGGCCTTTAGTGTTAAAGGAAAGCATTTCATTGAGCTCAGTTTTTGCATGATTTGGCACGAGTTGTCTAGACTGGTTTATGAAAAATGACAGCTAGTAGGAAAGTAATTAAAAATGTATTTTGCTGAAAGCAAAAATATTTTTGGAATCTATAACAACCATCTTTAATTTGCCAACAATTTTCACAATTATTTTATATTAACTGGAGGATTTTGTATTCTAGAAAATATGTATATTGATACCTGAGCATTGATAGCTTTCTGGTTTGATCTTCTTGCAAACTCTGCTCTTGTAACACACTGGCAAGAGCTGAAAAAGTGATCAAATGGTACATTCAAATCTCTGTGGCACCCTTTATGAATTATTATGATTGGCAGTAGATGGGGATAGGAGTCTCTTCCACGGATGAGATGTTTCAGTATTTTGGCTGGAGCTGAAGGAAGCTTTGCTTTACTTGGAGCTAATACAGTTTTTCAGGTTTGGATGCAGTAAAGCAGTGTTCCCATTTAAACAAAAACAAAACCAAAAAAGCCCAACAATGCAAAAGTGGAATAAAGGTGAAAAGATCATAACATGAAATCAAAGCCAGGCACTATGATATGGGTTCTTCCTGAATGATGAAGGAGCTGAATTCTTATTAGTGTTGTAGAGCCCTTGGCATATTGCTCAGGAAATTATTGGCAATATCAGAATAATTAGGTAACCTCTGCACTTCACTGAATCACTGTGCTGGTGCAACCTAGCAGCCAGCCAAATGCAGCCTAAATCTTAATGTCACTTACTTCAGATAATGTTGAGGTGGGAGCAAGTACAGTGTATGGCTTTGCACTGGGAGGTCAACGGGTTAGAAACCAGCATGGAAATGTCTGAGCATCACCCAATTTCAGGGCTGCTCCTTGGTGCTGTGTTAACTGAATGGTAAGGTTTAGTCTCAAGAGGCCACTATTTACTTTTTTAGGTGACAGTGGGAGAGTGCAGGGCCTCAGGGTGGGCAGGTGAGACAAGATCTTCCCCTGTGTTCAGCCAAGACCACTCCCTTCCCAAGAATGGTGCAAGTAATTCATTTCAAAAGGTTCATGACACTGGTGAAAATTTGTCATTTTTGTGTTGTGTTTCTGATTCAATGTTTTAGAGACGAGAAATCAAATCTGAAAGACAGCAGTGAATGCATTATCATTTGTTTTAAAGCTGGAGATTAAGTTAAAGTATTAATACCAATAAACTGATGGCTGAAAACACGCTTGATAGTCCATTGATCAGTACCCATCGTTCGTTGCTCCCTGGTATTCTCGGTGAGTACTTTATTTATCACACTGGCACTCTCCTATCAAGGATCCATTCCATTCTGGATCCATGGTTAGCAGTCCAGAACTAGTTCTCCTATGAAGAAATTCAAGTATCATTTCACCATGATAGGTACCTCTAAAAAATACAGCATAAGTAACTCTGTACATGGTATTTTCGAAGCTGTGTTCCAGTTTTGAGCAATACTGGAAACTCCATAAACTTCCATGTTTAGACATAGGGAATTAGAGTGAGTGTGCAGCCCTTGGTGCATTAATGCTCTTCTCCTTCAGGAATTTGTGGTTGAGATACCTGCAACAAGCTCCTACAAAGTGCTTTGAAATTCCTCAGTGAAAAATGTCCCACTGTTTGATTGGCCAAGTGGGTGATAACTGCTCAGCTGTGCAGGAAAGGTTTTACCCATCCCTCATTCCCCAGGGATGGTGCTGTGCACCACCCTCTGCTGCACGGGGCTACAGGGACATGGCTCCCCATTTATGTCAGTAAAGAAAGTTGCTGTGCAGGGTTACTAAAAAAAACTGAATTGGTATGTCTGCCTCTGACCTTCCACACTGACTATCACAGCCATGCCTTTTCTTGCCTGTCCTCAGTTAGCCAGCCACCTTTTCCCTGCCATGGTGTGTCCCATCATGTGCCAGTGTCAGAAACCTTCAGCCTCCTCTACTCTGCTTCTGCCTGTCCTGCCTTGTGCGTTTTCAGTGCTGCCTTATCGCAGAGCAGAATTTTCTCCTCAATTGATATGCATAGTCAGACATAGTTAATCCATGCTTATCTTATCCATACATCTAAATATCCCAGAGATTTAAGGAACACCAGTAATCAGTTTCATAAGGGACAGCAGACAACTCCCAAACTTTTTGCAAAGGTTTGGGGCTCAGATAAACTAGTAAATGCAGCTCACAATTTATTTTTGTGATGGGACCCCAAACTATGATGTCAGTGGCCTTGTATCTGCACAGACTTCAAGAGAAAATCCTGAAATCAGTGAAAGGATTGTAGGTTTTCCTGCGTTTAACTGACAGATTGTGTCCTTGATACCCATGATTTTTCCTGTGGCTTTAACTAAATGTGCATAATAATTTATGCTGTCATTTAAATTTTAAAGAGAGACTTTCTGGGCAGCAGTATTTTGCCTGTTAATTCTTATGAGGCATACTTCGAACAGCATTTTAATATGAATAGGTAAGTAATGCAGATCACAGTAAAACAAGCAGTGTATGATGTGTGAAGAACCAACCAAAAAAAGTCCTGGGTTTTACATGAGCTGAAGTTTGTGAATGATTTTCCAGTGCAAAGCATATTGTACTAATCCAGTTTTGTGTGAAATGTTCTTAGGATAAGCTTCTATCAACTGACCCACCGTTTGTGTATGATATACACAGACAGGATATTAGTTATGGATTACAGACATCTTTGTACAAAGCACTTTGTTAAGTCCTGCCAATTGCCAGACAACGGCTATTGTTCTATTTTGGCCTCTTTGGCTAAGCCTGTCTCTGGATTAGCCTGTGCCTCTCTTGGAGTGTCAGTTGTGCAGAGCAGAAGCTCAGAGGACTGCCCAGGTGTCCTCAGCAGAGGTGGGACAGCAGCTGTCACCCAGGGCAGCAGACATCACCCCTGTGCACCCAGACCTGTCAGTCACGGACCACGGGCGTTTGTCACAGCTGGGACTTCTATCTAATGCCAGAGGCAGTTGAAGCACAGTCACTTGGAAGTGGTGGGGTTGCTGTTAATTTTCTAGTGGGGATGAATCTGCAAGGTACCAGCCTGTTACAGGTCCAGGAGGAGACCCACCCTGCCTTTCACCCTCACCGCTGAGCAGTGCAGTTTGGAAACCTGGCATAGGAGGAGAGGCAGATTGCCACCTTCACCTTACCCACAGCAGGCAGGGGATGGTGCAGAGGGCAGTGTGCTGGTGGCTCTGCAGCTTCTCCTGGGGCTGCTGGGCTCTGGTCACTGCAGAGCCGTGGGCAAGAAACAGATGTTGACAAGTGGCGTTTCTCCACCATCCCCAACCTTTGCATTTCTTATTTCCTGCTCCAGCTCCTCCCCGCCTCCCTCTCCTGCCTTATTGGAGTCATTAATGAGGGTGTAAGCCATCCCCTTACTAGACAGGCGTACATTTTGGGCTTGATGACCCTGATCCTCCTCATGCTCAGCCTATCTCCTTTCAATTGTTTCATCAGCGGCGTGACTGCCGGCTCACACCTGACAAGTGACAAGTCTCAGGCTCCTGCTGACTAGATAATCAAAGTCTTGTCAGAGCTGTCAATACCCTGCAGATAGGAGAGGACAAAGAGGAAAGGTTTCTACAGAAACCACTGCCTTCAAAAAATACTGTCGATTCTTCTTACAGAAATCACCTGTTTGTTTCAAAACATTATTTATTACTGAAAATACGGTCTCTGCAGAACAAGCATGTAAGCAGAATAATGACAGCGGCTGTTAATGACACAACCCTCCAAATCTGCCGGCCCTCATGTTTTGTTGGGAATTGTTTTGAATCCCTGACTAAAGGGAAAATATTAATATTCATCTATTTCATTCATTTAACCTTCCTGAAGAATTTAAGGGGGATCATTTCAAGCACAACCATGATTATCGTTTGATAAAAAGCACATTTTTTTTTAAAGCAGAGAAGGCACAAGTATGTTCTAGTATAATATTGCAGACCAAGGTTATTTATGATCTCTTCCAATTTTGGCACATTTTCAAATGCAGATTTGATTTAAAATGTTAATTAAAGTGCAGGGCCAATTTTTTCCCTTATTTACAGAACTCTAAATCTGCAATCTACTGAAGTTGATGAATTTCATCTGGGTTTCTCTAGCACAAGAAAGTGTCATATTTGACACACAGTTATTTGGATATTCTAACATATTTACAGTCAAAGAATGTGTTAATGTTTTGAGACTTTGGGACAGACAGATGTTCAGAATGTGACAGATTCAAAAGATTTTTTTTAAACTTTGTGTATCAAAAAATAAAACCTTTAATTTGAAAGATAGCTATGTCTAGAAAATCAAACGACATTGCTTTTTGCAGCTGAAACTCCTTTAAAATAATATCGGAGGTGAAGTTTCTGAAGACCTAGTGGCTATTTAATGTGTACCATTTACTTAGCACCAGAAATAAAGTAGTGGGTCTGGCTTGCTGCTGAGAGAAAGACATACAGCATTTCTTGCCTCAGAAAAAGAAGTCTTTAAAGCAGAGTTTTTATCAGCACTTTTCATGAGCTCGCCTTCAGTGCCACTTCCAGCTAACTCATAGTATGAAAGAAGCGCCACTGTTCAGTCAGTCCCCAAGCCCTGCGTGCAGCACAGTCCTTTTCTCTGCTTTTATGCCTATTTCTTTTATTAGGAATGGCTTTGTTAGACACAAGCCGTTATCCGTCTGAGCTGTGTTCAGCTGTCAAGCGCCGGCTGCCTTTTGCTGCTCGTGTCAGCACACAGCAGAAGGTGGCAGGAAGGGCTGGAAGTTAAAGCTCATCAGGTTCCTGGTGTGCTGCCACCGGGGCTGTGCTGGGTTTGCTGGGGGCATGGCACAGCCCGAGGCAGGGGACCCCACCAGGGGCTCCCTGGTGCCTCCTGTGCCACCCCTGAACTGCAGCACTGGGGGATGAGGAGGAAGGCAGGTGTGGTGCTGCTACCAGGAACATCCATCCCCGGGGATTGCCAGCCCGCTGAGTGTCCACACTGGGGCTGCTTGAAGGAGAGAGGGCTGCTGGGAGACCCTGAAGGTATCGTAGTGTTTGCTGCTGCTCTGCTGGGTGTGGAGCCAGTGTTTGTGTCTGAACACCAGTGCTGGGGATGGCTGTCTGTGGGCCAGTTCCCACTGCTGTGGGCGATGGAGGGGAACAGCTGGACCCATCCTGGAACCTCAGCTGTGGTGGGCAATTCTGGTCAGAGGGAGGGGATCAGGAGCTGGGAGGCCCTGGGACACTGTCCCCAAGCTTGCTGTGTTGCTGTTGGCTCCTCCTGGCAGCAGCAGCTGCAGGCAGAGCTCAGAGGAAGTTTTGGGAGAGAAAGTTTGGGTTATTTTTTTTTTTTTTCATCAGAAAATGCCGATTCGTCAAAAGCAAAACATTTCACAAAAACATCTGGCTTTCAATGAATCTTCCCAGAGAACCTAGCCTGCTAAGCAGATTTTCATTGTAAATCTGTCTGGTTCCCTGCCAGGTCACCTGCGTGGCTCCGTGGCTGCCTGCCAGCACTTGCAGCTCGAAGGTAGCCACACCAGAAAGCCTGCCCCGCATCCCAGGCCTCGGCTCTCTGGATTTACATCTGCACTGGAACATCCCAGCCCTGAACACAAGGAGAATTCCCAGACAGACCCTCAGGCTTCCACCAGGCATAGCCCTGGGCAGCTCTGATGGATTTCCATTCTGTAAAAAGTTCAGGCTAGAGGAGGAAAAAAAACGGGGGAGGGAGGATTAAATAAAATATTGATTTTTTTATTTCAAAATTATTTTTTATTTTGAATATATTTCAAAATGCTCATGTTTTCTGCAGACCACAAATTCCCAAATTCCAGTTGAAATAAGCCAGCGAGGCTCTGAGGTAGAGATGTGGGATTTGGGAAGCCAGCTGTATGCTTCCAGGTTAAGTATGTTTATGTATATCATATGGAAGCAATCTTACCTTTGTGACATATGTATGCACAAAGCAAGTATAAGTTGTATCACTAGACTTAAGCATTTATTTCATTAGTTATATTTAAAGTAAATTAAAATTATCATATATGCCAGCTTGTAAAAAATTCTTCTTTTCTATATAATTCTCGAACCTAATAAATACCTTTTAAGTAATCTAATTTTTGTGTTTAGTTAGCATACTATGCATGTCCTGTTAATCCTGATTAAATACATAATTAGATGTATTTAAAGTACTTAATTTAAAGTATTAGTTCTTATTTAGACAATAGTTTTCTTATTAAGGGTTAGTTTATTTGTTAATCAAATGTCACTTAAAATGTAGAGTGGGTGGGAAAGAGTAATTGTGTGATTTACTTGAAAGAAAGCTGTAGACAAAGTAGGTGGCAGAGGGTAAACAAGGAACTGTTTGAATGAAGATCACTATTATGTGCATGTTTCTAATTTTATCCATGTGCCTCGAGAGAAGAAATGGAAGGGAGAAGATCAAAAACTGGAGCCCGAGCTGGGTTGGACTGCTCAGCAATGCTCAGCTGTGTGCCAGGAATTTTTAATTCCCTTAATTTTTCTGAAGCAAAGTTTTCACTATGTGACTGGTGGAAGCCTTTTGTTAAAGTTGCTGCATCTAGAGATAAGGTGATGCATTCCCTGCTGGTGAGACACAGCCACTGCCACCACGTTTGTCACTGTGCCCTCCCTAAGTGTGGCTGAAGGGAACAGAGAGCTGGTGTTTAACACTGCTCAGGTTTGGGCTCCCTGGCTCTGTGACAGGCTGGTCACACTGCCTGCTCTTGAACAGGCAGTACTAGGGATGCTTACTAGATAGAAAAGTTTGAAAAGGTCTTTTTCCAGAATGTTTGAAGTTTTGAGGTTGAGAGCTGTTCCAGTTTTGCAAATGCTCTCATTTTTGTTCTGCTTATTGTTTTCAGGTTTAATCATAAGGTAAAATACCAGCTGCATTAAAAATTGTATCAGAATGGATTAAATTGTCTGCAACTTTCCTCAGTGAAGAAATATTCCTGTTTTATATGGTCTGTCTCTGATGCCTTTGTTTATGGTAATGTGACAAGCAGCCCTTCCCTTGGCATGGCATTGCTACTTTCCCTTGCTTTTCTGCACTTCAGACGGTGAGAAAATCTCAGCTGACTGGTAGAAGCAGAAGCTGATGAAGTCTCAGCTCCTCTGAAAGGTGGGAGTTGCACAGCAGCAAATGGAGCTGCAGTCACATTCCCCAGCCCCACAGGCTGCCTCTGTGCTCTGGGGGATGCTCAGCGCTCCTCTCGCTTCCCGGTGGGATGGTGAAGTGAAGAGATGGGTATGTCTCCTGTCACTTGTTAATTAATGCATTCTCTGCATCACCCGAGAGCTAAACAGCCCATTTCCAAATCCAGAATTCTCAAATTGCATTTGCAACATGCTGAGACATCTCTCTGGCAGCACATGGGGTCCTGACATCCAGGGGGTTTTGGGACTTCTGAAGCTTCCCCTATCTTCAGTTTGTCCTGCGTGGAAAAGGCACAGGGTAATGACAGATGTGAGGATGATATGGCACTGATGCACAGAATTATTCAGAGGTAAAGTTAGTAATTTATTTTGTCTTTAGGAATTCTCTTTGTGGACTGCTTGGTGATTGTGGAACTCTTACAAAATCAGAAATATTCAGCTAAGTTTATATTTCCTTCTGGAAGAAGGTTATAACGTTATTGAAATTTGATCTATAACATGCATACTTGCTGCTTGTAAATCTGGTAGTTAGCATGTCAAAAACCCTTTTATCGGTTATTTCAAGGTTATAGCCAGAACCGAGTGGAGCTCCAATAACATTGTGGGGAGGTTTGTACTGAAATCTCTTTCCAAGAAGTATCTGGGCTATCTGCAGGTTGTGTGAAGAATGCCAGGCACTGCACTGTGCCAAAACATGATAATGGACATGCTCCCATGGAGGCTGCTGTGGCAGAGGCTTACTATTTCTTCCTCTGAGGGAAGATAAGCAATCTTAAAGCTCTGTGCTTTGACATGCAGGAGATGTGTATTTCTGTGGAAGCATCACGACAGTTATACACAAAATGTTACTGGTCTGTAGAGGCAGGTATGGTAACTCTGAGGTTGTGCATCAGTGCTGCCTTGTGTGGAGTAGGTTGTTGCCTTCTCTGGGTTGAGAAATACAGCTATCCTCTAAGTGATATTGCTGGTGCTGTCTTGCGTCACTGCTTCAGCTCATCTAGGGTGGTACAGCCCCTAAATAAAAAATTCACAGTTAATTTAGACTCTTTTTTGCTAACCGTGGTCACAGCTCATTTTATTGAAGAGATAACCAATTATTAAATAAGTATTAATTTCCCTTTCCCATGTCAAGAATCCTGCCCTGATGCAGAACCAGAGGGAACAGTACAGCTCGTTCTAGATCATTAAGGTTTTTTCTGGACTTCTGGTGGTTTCTAATGCACTTCTTCATGTCTTGGGGTGCTCCAGCCCCGTGGTCCCCTCCCATTGCAGAAATTCTTCCCGCTGCTTTGAAGAGTTTGTCAAGTCCTGTACAGAGATGAAAATTGGGGCAGTACTCACAAAGCTTTTGGCATTGATTGTATTGCAGGCGTTTGTACTGGTGATGCTCAAAAGTTTCTTAATTGTATAAACTCATGCTGCTGGACTGCTTTGCCTAATACTCTCAGGCAGAGTCCATCTTTCTTTTATTCTGTGTTTCTTTGGACTCTTTTATAGGTTAGTAGGATGAATTTATCCATGAAAAATGAGAATGAGGGAAAAATCCTAAGGCTTCAAGGTCTTGAAGGTTTTTTTTTTTTTAATATTCAAAATTGTTATGGCGGTGTGTTGCTGTTGTTGTTAGGAGTTGTTAGAAGTAGTATTACCTTTAAAAGGAGGAATGGAGCGAGGAAATTCCAAAACAAGACTGTCTGGCAAGGAGGAGAACTAGCTTCAGATTCTCATACTGATGGATTTCGGGCCTCCTATTTCTTGCACTTGTTGCTACCTCCAGGCTGTAACCCCTCCTTCTCCCTCCCACCTCTGAGCCCCTGTTCCTAAGGACACTGACACGAGGGCATGAAACATTTCTGTTGTATTACACTGCATTTTTCAATGGAGAAATTTCACTGAAGAGTTCTCACAATCACCTTTTGATTTACACCTTTTTTTTGGTCATTTTTTTACCTAACCCAAGGTACTATTTAGGCAGGACTTTGGGTCATGACTCCTTGCAGAATTCATATTTAATATTTCCTTAATATAGAATCTAAATTATTTTTGATAATCTATGTAAAGATTATGTATAATACAATTAATTGATATAAGTGGTTTCAATTCTCCTTAATATGACAAATCTCTAGTGTGAAATATTCTTAGTTAATGATCAACATAAAATAGATAGAGTTCATTTTTAATGCAAGTACAAGATTTGAATTAATTTGTAGTTACAGCAGAGTTATTAAACTGTATGATATACACACATACATTCCCTTCTTTTGTTTTTAGAGCTTTTCACATTGAGCAGATATGGTGATGGGGTTGGAACTTCCTATCTAAATTCTTTTGCTTTTCCATACTAACAGACATTTATTTAGGGTTCCTCTACAATACCCTGATACTTCTTTGTGCTATTACTCTTATAACTGGCATGCATTTTGGTTTGCAGTGACTCATGTTTCCAGTTTGTCATGATTTAACCCCAGACAGTATCTAAGCCCCACACGGGTGCTTGCTCACTGCCCTCTTGATGGGATGGATTAGAGAATCAGAGAAAACTTGTGCACTGAGAACAGCTTAATAATTGAAATAAAATGATGGCGACGATGACGACGATGATGATAAGAATAATACTAAATTATAATGAAAAGGAAAATAAAAAGAGAGAGAGAAATAAAACCCAAGAAAAACAAGTGATGCAGATAAAAAGCACCTGCTCACCACCCGCCAAGGGATGCCCAGCCTGTTCCTAAGCAGTGGACCCTGGCCAGCTTTCCCCCCAGTTTTTCTGCTGAGCATGATGCCATGTGCTACGGGATATCCTTTTGGCCAGCTGGGGTCTGCTGTCCTGGCTGCATCCCCTCCCAGCTCCACATGCCCCCAGCCCCCTTGCTAGCAGGCCAGCACGAGCTGCTCTGCACAGCTGAAACATCAGCGTGTTACTGTCATTGTTCTCATCCCAAATCCAAACCGCAGCGCTGGAACAGCCACTGGGAAGGAAATGAACTCTTCTGCAGCTGAAAACAGGACACAGCTAACACAGTAAGGAGTGCAGGTATGAACCACGGGCCCAGATTCCAGCTGCCACAGAACTGCTCCTGGTTCTAGGGCTCCAAGCTGCCTGTGGCAGCTCAGTGAGGCTGCGCTGGTCCACAGGCAGGGTGAGACCCCGGGCAGAGTGCAGCAGGCATGGCAGGTTTGCACAGACTAATCCACTTTGAGCAGAGTACTAATGCAAGCAAAAGAGAGCACACAAGAGTACTGGTAGGAGATTAGCATAAAACTATGTACATTATCATGGTCTCACTTTCTTAGATTTATTGTGAGTGATGTTCTTTAATATTGCTATTAAATTTATAGCAGTGAGATAAGCATCAAATATTCCTACAATTGCATCAAAGATGGGGAAAAAATATTGGGAGAAGTGCCAAATGGAATCTGAATGTTGCTTAAAAGACACGTGGGATGGAAGAAGCAAGTTGCAGGGAACATCTGTTTCTGCTGGACCTTGTCACTTTTCTGTCAGTTGTAACACTGAGTTAATCAGATTCCTTTAAAAACTGTTGTGTTTAAAATGCAGCACGGATCAAAAATAACTATCCAATGTGCTAGAGTCTGTACATCTTATGGAATCATTTAAAAATGAGGACAGAACTTGGTGTAAATGTATCTCTTTGTATTTTCTCCCAGTACAGTGTATTAGTGAGAGCTGGAGGGATTTAAAGTGGCTTTAATTCTCACTGTTCTTTATACTCTCACTGTTTTACAGGTCAGTGAGCTGCAACATTTGTGTTGTGTTTAAAAATACATATTTTAAGGTATTGGCTAGATACCAAAATTTATCCAAAGAATACAACTGAAAAAATTCTTTAGTCATAAATGCCTTGTTTGGTTTATTTAGATCCCCAAAGTATATCAGCATAGGAGTGGAATGCCAGTCTGTGTTACTGCAGGGGCTCTTTGTGTCGGGGAGCTGTGCCAGGCCCAGAGCCAAAGCAGCCCAAGGGTTGGGCCCAGTGTCTTCTACCCTGGGTGTATCCTCTTCTTGTCTTGTTGTTTTCTGATGAGACAAATCAGTCTAGGATGTAGTGGGGGAGGAACAAGAACCTCTGTCTTCTCTTGAGAGGACCAACACATACCCTCTACTATAAATTCCCTAAAGGTTTGGTGAGAGAAGTATTTGTTTCTGTCACGGTATACTTTGATTGTTCAATTTCCCGACTTCTTTTTTTTTTTTTTTTAATTATTATTATTATTATTTTATTCCTTAAGGAAAGAAAATATCTCCTTGAAACATTTTCTACAGAACAAATGTGATTTTTTCTGAAAATACTGTGATGGGTAACGTTAGACCTGTGGTACCATAAAATCTTTTTTAATATGAAGGGAATCATGACAGTAAGCTAAGACTGATTTTTTTTTTCTGGGGTGCAAATTTCAATGTAGATGTAATAAAGAATTTAATAGTTTGCTGCATCTCTCGTCATACTCTCTTTACAAATTATTATCTGTGTTTATTACTGTAATGTTCAAAAGTACAATAAAATATATCTGGTATCAATGAAAAGCTTAAGTTAATATCTTAAAGTATTTTGGGAAGTAGAGGATCTTTGTGCTGCAGTTGCAATTATGCCAATTAATGCTGTGAAATTGTTAATCTCACAAGCTGCAAGGCATCATTTTTTGAATAAGGGACCTCCAAAGAGACTCATGGCACTTTGGTAGTGCTGCTGGTAAATCAGTGGGCAATATTCTCCTCTTTGAGTCAACACAGACCAAATGTCCCAGTATGGTGCTGGGAGAGGACAGTATTGCTGGAAAAAACATGCTTAGATGTCTGTAAGTCATAACTCTGAGGTCATGACTATTTGCAGTTCACACACCTCATTGCATTATTTTTGCAGGACAGGGGTGTGAACCCTGGTGTGCTGGCTAAACTCCAGTTGGAGCAATTATGTTTTATGCCTGAAATTCCCCTGTAGTTCCAGCTCGATATGTTTCCCATCCTGGTTTGAACTGTTGCTGTGTAGTGTTAAGCAGCTGACATTTTTAACTCTACGAATTGCTGCATTCTCCATGTGAGCCTTGTCTGTGATCGTAGGCCAGCACTTCTCTAAAGACTCGGAGTGAAACCTTTTGTGCAAGAAAAAGTTGATACAGACGTTGTGGAAAAGCTCCAGAAGTTTGGTGTAAGTGTGCAATGAGTAAGTTGTGTAACTCTCTGTCCTTGCACTCCTCCCTGCTGTCCCATCTGGATCTGTAACCCTTATGGGGCATTCCCAACCCCCCAGGAGACATGGGTGCGGCACAGAGGGAAGCCTGAGCTATGGGAATTGTGGTGGCAGCTTTTAAGAGACTCCTTGGAAAGTGCAGTAGCCCAGGAGCAAGCTAGCAGTGCTTGGCAGCCTCTCTCCACCACGCCTGGCCAATTCCCCTGGCTGTGCTTTGCATGGGATCCTGCACGCCTTCCCAGGAGCCGGTGCAGTGCCAAGCCCCGGGCCCTGCTGGCTGTGGAGTGCTCAGGAGTGACCCTGGTGCAGATAAAGCTCTACAGGAGTGACCCTGCTGCAGATAAAGCCCTACAGCACAGTGCCAGTGCCAGCCCGTGCCCTTTCCATCAGCTGTAGGAAAACACTGATAGCCAACCCCCATGGGCCAGCTGGGGGGTCTGTGTCAGGACATGGGACCCCCATGCATGAAGCTGCAGGGCCAGGCAGGTTCCTGGCGTGGCAGGTGAGCTCATCGCTCCCCTGGAGCAGCTACAGTGGCACACATGCTGCTGTAAATAAGATTGTCTAGGACTGATCTCTGTTTTTTTTCCTTTTTCTTTCCAAAGAAGAGGGCAAGATCAAAAGCCTTTACCCAATCAGTCAGGCTTTAATCAAATGAAGCACTTGAGCACATGCCTTACGTTAAGCACATAAGGATTATGGCTGATTTCAAGGAGATAAACACATGCTAAAGCAGGGACTCAGATCTGGTTCATGGCAACCTCATATCCCCATGTCTGTCTGTAACACAGGCTGCTTCACCCTTTCTTTTGCTTTAGAGTGAGGTGAACTGATCCAAAATCAGTCTGTCTGATCCAAAATCAGCAGATGAAGGTATTAAAACACAAAAGACTTGTTGCTTTGAGACCAGTTTTAATTAGAACACAGGTAAAATTTAAGCCAATAGAAAGGCTCTGTGTGATTTATGTGGGCTTTGTAATAGGTATCCTATCATGGCATCTAAACAGACCCTTATCTCCTCAGAACTTCTGTGATGAGTCAGAATTTGTGTTTCCACTCCTTTCATTCCAATTTGGGAGGCACTCACAAGGACAATATGCACAGAGGGCTGACACTGTGCACACAAAGAGTGGAACTTCCCCCTCCCCACCAATGATTAGTTTAAAAATTAAATGGGTTTGAGATCTTTCGCTTAACTGGAAGTTAATGTATATCAGAATATATTGTTTGCATAATATTTATATAGTATTCTATGATCAAAGGTTATTGCTGCATGCAAGACAGATTCAGCAAACTATTTTCAGGTGAACCCTTGTTTCCACTTCTAAGTTTGTACATTATTTCATGGTAGTTTTTTCTGTTAATGACACAACCAGACAATGAATCCCAGCTTCTAAAAGCAGAAATAGTGAGTCTAGGAGAAGTCATAGGGTTAACATCCTAACTTAGAGCCTTGGTCTACCTTTAATTGAAGTGGGTGTCCTCAGCAAGTGGCTTCTCCCATTAGAAATTATTTTCTGCCAGAAATCTATATTCTGTCATACCCAATTATGCACCCTACTAATCAACAGAGAACTTGGTAGCACCCCAACATGGAGAAGTCTGCATCTGTTCTAAATCCTGCCCTTCTAAGCAGGATTATTGCCAAGCACTGTGAAGATTGCTTAGCTGGGTACAAAAGATGCTGTACCCTAGCCAAAAGAGGGAAGTAATTCTGATTTTATTTGAATGAGCTTATTTTATTGGATAGAAAGAAGTAATTGAATTATGTAAAATAAAATAAGGTTCTGTGTTTTTAAGAAAAACATCACCAAATACTATCTCATAAAAATCTCTTGAAAAAACAGAATGCAAGGGTCTTTGGCAGTTCAAATATCTCAGATGTTTTTATGCTTCTCTGAAAGTACTACTAGGTGTATTTTTGACTACAGTAGTAGCCTCCTATCAGCTCATTTATCAAACCTGTCAGGTGTTAAAATGTTTAAGCATATGCTTACTGTTAAGCACTCGAGCATTAAAACCCATCCCAGCCAACTGCTTAAAGTGTTCTGTGGGACAGTTCTGCCTGGTGCCTGGTCCCCATGCCAGGAGCACAGGAGTAAATTGTAATTTTTGATTTATTTTTGTGACATCCTCAGTATTTCCATGTTTATAGGCCACCTTGGAGGCACCAGCTCTATCTCTGAACAGGAGAAGGTTCTGAGGAAGCCCACAAGACACCCAATAGCTTCCTGGGTGAAGAAAGATTAAATAGATCAGCACTTTTTGGCTTAGAAAAGAGATGGCCATGAGAAGATGAGACAGAAGCACGGAAAATGGAGAGGTGGGAAAGATTGTTCAAGAGCTAGTAGGTGTTGTGTGAAACAGGCAGCAGGTTTAAAATTTAACTTCCTTGTAGAAAAAAAGCCCTTGGAGTTTTTTTCTACCCATCATCACAGAATCTCAGCACACAGAACATTGTGGAGGCCAGAAATATGACTAATTTGATGGGGAATTCAATAATGTGAAGTGCATATAGTCCACTGAGTGCAACCAGATACACAGCTGCAGGTATGACTGCCACGAATCACAACCTGCTGGCAGCACGAGGACCTGGCTGCTCTGCAGGTACTCCTCACGTGGGGTGTATCCTGCAGCCAGGCCCTGCTGCCCTTTTGGAATAGCTGCAGTGTGGTTTGTTGTGTTGGGGTGTTTTTGTTTGGTTTGTTCTTTTGTTTTTCCTTTCAAGACCTGGATGACCTTCAAGGCCACTCTGTGGTTCTGTGATTCTATGGTTATTCTTCCAAACTGTCGGATTTTTTTTTCCATGAAAATAGCAAAGTATGACTCGGTCATCCTTTCCTTCTTTCCCATGTGGTCACAGGACAGTGTTGGAGAGGCTGCTACAAGGTGGGGCTGGTGGAAACCACTTTTATCAATTCAGCTGAGTGCAGTTACTGTTACTGTTATACAGTTATTCAGTTACTGTGCAGGCCAAACTACAGCACCTTTGATGAAGGTGCCAGTTGTCTCTCCCACTGCACTGCTGCTTACAGCTCTACTTTGTTTACTGCAGGATGGGAAGCTCTTGAGTATTTTTGAAAATGAGATGTGTTTTCCGAAACAGAGATCCTATAAATGTTGCATCTGCCTAATATAGTGTTCCTATCCCTGAAGGTGTCCTGTCGGTGTTTGAGCACTCCCTCTGCTCATGAGTCCTGTGTGAAAGCTGGATGATGCAGCTCATGATGGGTTTGGTTAAGCACTGAGGCCACTTCTAACTGCTTTGTGGTTTTACACTACTATTAACAAGTAGGTGGCTCTCTAGGCTGGCCCAGGGGCTGGGAACAGCTGTGCAGGCACAGGGAATGGCTCTCCAGACAGAGCTCAGCAGGGGGATGCTGCACGTGCAGCTGGGCAGCAGACCTTACCTGTGCCACAGTTATTCTAGGCCCTGTTCTACTTTTCCCTTTACCATCCTGAAAGGATTCAACCCAATGGAAATATTTCACATCTGAGATGCACTTTCTCATTATTGGAACAATTTGCAAAAAAACAACAAAAAAAGTCTCATTCCTAAGGAATAAAAGGATCCAAGTTAGAAAAAGTCTAAGTATGCCTCTGCTTGCAACAAAGTCCCTTCAATCTGCATTTAAATAAAGGTATTGACTATGTAAAACACAAGGCTGCCCAAGGAAGAACATAAATAGTGTTTGCCAGGCCTAGTGTTTGATGTGGGCTTCCACATAAGGTATTGAAGGCACACACCGGTAAATCCTGAACCTGCCAACTCTTTCCTGTGCAGTGTCACTCCAGTCTAGTTAGAGTGTATTTAGAAAGTAGCTAAACACACTTTTGTGGAAATCATTAAATAACACAGCAATTCATACATTTGCAGCAGACAGCTTCTAATGCACATTATTAACTGAAAATAAAATCTCAGCATTTATCTTATATGTTATTTTATCTTTAAAAAAAAAATCAGATGCCCAGTATGACTGAGAGTATAATACCCTAAAGTTTAAGACTGGTTTGTAAACACAGTCCCTAGTGTCTGCTATTGATCTTTTGCTATTTTAATGCATTTTTACTGACCGACATGTCCTGTGGTAAAGAATATTGCCTAAATTAGTTATCTGATTGGTTCTTTTGATTAATGATGGGACTGTGCTTCATTACACATGACAACATGATCAGAATAATCACTGCAGCCATAGAAGTTGGGACTGGCATTTTTTATTCCTTCATTTTTAAAGTTCATTTATAAAATTATTTAATGTATACGTCCTAAGTTGTAATTTATTTACATGACACTTTTTTCGATGGGAACTGTTGTACTGTGTCACAAATGGCTAAGAAAACAAGGTAAACTAGATGTACAAATCAATGTCTTCTGGCTCAAGGGGAAAAAAACATAATCAAGATTCAAGAGCTGACCTTGTCCAAAGTCCAACTTGTCACACAACAAACAGTGAGGTGCCCAACAAATCACTGGGATCAGCAGGATGTATTCAAAGGAATGTTTAAATGATGTTATTCCTCGCTGAAGTTCTTACCAAAACTTCAGAGACTGTGTGTCAGGGTGGACTCAGCCCAGGACTCAGAGTGCAGGGTGGGCACGCTGAAGTGGGGAAATGCCCCCCCAGCATCTGCTGAGATTGCATCAGGTGCAGCACAGCACTTCTGACATCCCTTCCTGCATGGGGCCGTTCCCAAGCAACTGACCTCAAAGCCACACGAGGCTGCAAATGGGTCTGCAGGGTGGAAAGGTTTCTTCATTAGAACCCAGAGCCATTCTGAGAAAATACTGCCAACCTGCAATTGCACACCCTTAAATTCTGCAAAATTAAACCGTGCTTTGTGTAGAGACCACGACCAGATGTGCTGCTCAGCATCATCTTATCCCTGTGCTATCTGCCATGGTTTATAGCACCTTCACATGCGTTGAGGTTCTTGATTGCTTTTTAGTAGGTCATTCTGGGATTGATCTGTTTGAATTTATAAGGACATGCATGCCACCTTATGTCATGTTGATGAATGATTCAAAATTTTAAATGGCAATTCAACATTTAATGTTTTGAAAAATGTTTAAATGGTGTCATGCACAGAATAAATGGCAGCTTTCATTTTCTTTCTTCAAAATTCCCTGCCAGCCTGTTTACACGATGTTGACAGACATTTTAGCGTTTGCCAGAGAAATAATGTGAAGGGTTGGATACTTGCCATAAAATGGTTTCCTCTCTGTGGCAAGTGTGGAAACAAATGTGTGCGTGCACAGTACATACACACACATATATTTTTAACATATTTCCAAACAAAAAAAATGTTTGTTTGCTGTTACAACTACAGAAATGTATCTCCAAGAAGGACTAACTCCAAAAGAGGTAGGAACTCAGAGCTGGCAGGAGCCAGAGCATGACTGACTCCTGACTGAGTCCAGCTCACTGTACAATGCCACACATTCATTGCAAAGCTCAGGAATGCCCTTGCTGGTCAGCACCTCAACAACTTGAATTTCAACCCCAAATTTTGTTAAATTTTGATGCAACTAAAGAGTGCATTTGTAACCTGGATACTTCATATGCAGATATACTCATCTTCTAACTGTCCCATCTTTATTATGCTTTGTCTCACTCTAAGATTTCATTGTACTGGCTCCATATAACACATTATCTGCATATAAATGTCTATTCAGATTTAGGGCCCAATCCTTTATGTACAAATGCTCTTCAAATGGATCTCAGCATAACTGCAATAGATTTTCCTTCTGGGATTGCAAGGGGATTGCTGCTCTTTGTTGTGTGCAGTAAATCTGAAACTTTAATATGCCAATAATTCCACTTCTGTGGAATAACTATGGATCTAGGGTGTTGCACTGAATCCATTTTAGCTTGTGTTTAGATGTTCATTTTGTAACTAACATTTGATAATTGTGGTGGCTTACCAAGTTTTTGTTTCCTGGGAAGGGATTGCTATTGTGTGAAATATGTTTAACCATGGTTAAACACCCTTTGACTCTTCATATAACTGCCTCCAGCTGTACAAAGGTTGTTTGGTGTTACCTTCACATGTAGGTGACTGAAACATTAATGTTTCTTTTATGAAGGCAATTCTGAATGATGGATTGATACATAGAGTTTATGATTCTTGTACTCCAGTATTGTTTCGTTACCAGCACATTAGAAATTGTGACCAGTCAATGAAATGTCAGCATTTTGGGGCCTTCTGAATCAGGGCCTATCTCAAAAGCAATTGCAAACTAGTGAATGGGTCACCGAGGTTTACTATTAGAGGTATATGAAATATTAGAGGACATTGAAAGTTTCATACTGTACTTAAAAAGTAAATTTTTAATCGGCAGATGCACAAACAGAAGAGAATTTTTTTTCTCTTGGAACTGATGAATATGTTATATGTAGAGCACGGATCTTTACTTCCAGATAAGGAATTGAGGCATTCATATATTCAGAAGTTGTTGTCTATCAATACAAGCAGATAATTGGTGACCCTAGTCAAATCTCTGTGTGTCTATGTATGTGCTACTTTAAAGTTTACCGACTGACACAGTATTTTTAGGAGCTTGTTGTAGGGCAATGCAACTTTTTATGCATTATAGGATTACAGCATGTGAAATTGATGTTGGATATGCAAGTTTTATGTTAATCTGATTAAATGAATGGAGAATTGCCGAATGCAATCAATTGAAATATTCAAAAACTTTGTGTTGAACTTGAAGGAAATTATCACCTTGAGGCTGCCAAACCCATGAAACAACTTTGCATTTGCAATAATATTTGCCTATTTAGCATTAAAACCATATATATGTAGTGTTTTTGTAATGAATTAAGATTAGTCCATCAAGGAGAGGCTTGTTAGAACTGGAAATGCAACAGTCTCCACTACCTAGGTATGTTAAATGTTGGATGAAATGTATTAGAGTGATTTTACTCATACTGCATGTTTTCTTACAAAAAGAAATGCAAAGGCATCTATATTATTTTATCACTTTATTATTTGTTTATGATCCCTAAAAATAAAATGACTTGATTTAAGTGCATGATGCTATTTACTTGTATTTTAAAGCCTCGCATAAGATTATACAGCAGATTGAAATGCATACTTATGTCTGTTTCTTTCATTGGACAGCTATGCTAAAGCAAATAAAATCAAACACATACATTCCCTTTCAGTGGTTTACAAACTGTAAGTGATGGGAGGAAAAACCTGCAGCCATTCCACTGAATTCTATTATTGACAACAGCAGAAGTAAAAAAATTAGAAAACAAATCCCTTTTTAAATAGAATGAAGTAAAAGACCTACATTGCTTGGAGGAAATGCTAATTGAAAATACCTTGCTAATGCTAGCTAGTCACAGGAAGGAAACATTAAGTTATTATTTTTAATAATGTTTACAAGTATATCCAGCCATTTCCAGCCAGTGAAAAATGTTAGCCTTGGTAAAATGTGGCAGTGCTACTTTTCACTGGTGATGCTGCTCATCTTCTCTCTGATAGCAATCATTAATTTTATTTTTTAACCCAGTCTTCAAATGAAGACAGATGAGCAGGAGAGTTTTAAATGCAAGCTGCTTATGTTCAGAAAAATGGCTGCGAGATTACAGATCACTGTGCCTGAGCTGAGTCCAGCGACTGCTTGGAAAGGGGGAGAAGAAAACAAACAAGCATTAGGTGAGTGACAAACAGGCAGAGCCCGAGTGTGTGTGTGTGTAGAAGGGTGTGTGCCCCTGCCTGTTTTGGGATGTGAGGGGACCACAGGGAGGGAGAGGTAAAAGAGTCCTGCACAATGATACAGCAATCCAATTCATTCCCTAATTGCTATGGAGACCCACAGATATGATTATTGCTAATTGCTCTTGATAATTTTAATGTTACATTTTAACATCTATTTTTCATTAGTACCAGCAGGATTGTTAGAGACCAGAGTGTGTAATGTATCACATCACTGGTAGCATCATCCTGCAGCCTTTTATTTGTCCTTTTAGCATCACCAGTGTTGTCTTTTTAGTCAAGTGTCAATGAGCACAATGCAGTTTCTACATCTTTTAAGCTGTGATTTTTAGTATCTGACAGCTTTACCTCGGTTATTTCTTACCACAGACACACTGGATTTGTCCTCATGCTCCCAGTGCTCACAAGACTGAAGTTTTTAGACTTGGTCCTGCCCACAGTGACCTCATGACTGGTTATTCGGGTACACCTTGTTGTACTTTTGGAAAGGAAGAGGTGACTTGGGCAGTGCATTAATAACAACAAGAGGTAGTTAAGTCTCCTCATTTAGTGTAACAGAGAGTTGATTGTGGCTCTGCAGAGCCAGCCCCACACTGACAATGCCTTGCCTTGGACAGACCTCCCAAACACCCTCCTTCCTCTCTGTATCCCCATGGGTGACCAAACCCCACCAGCAGGAGCTGGGTGTCCCTGTGTTCCTCATGACAGAACTCCTCTGTCTCACTGAAGGGAGATTCTTAAAATAAAGGTCCAAAACTGATTAGATCAAGCCAGAACTTTCCTGTGAAAGGATGGAAGGGCAGACCTGGGACTTAGCTCAGGCGCAGGAGTCTGGTACCTGCAGTCAGGGAGAGCAGTCCCTGTAGCTCCTCTAATGTGCAATTTTTGATCAGTTCTTGTAAGGAGCTCTGCTGGCTCGGAGTCTGAGCAAAGACAGCATCAAACATGCCTCCCCTACACTTCAGGGTTTTCTGCCAGCCCAACTGCTCCTGGGGAGTGACCTTGTCTCTAGGAATTAGGCCTTTCGTTACAGTCCCTTGTAAGGAGTTGAGAGAGGATTAATTGGTTTGCTCACTGCAGTTTCTGGAAGTATCTCACATTTTTCAGTGGAAGATGACTCTGGAAGTACTTTCCTACAGTGAAACAAATCCCTGCCAAAATCAAATGATGAATCCTGAATATTACTGGCAGCATTTCATGCCAATTTTTGAACAGTTCGTTTCTATCTGCACCTCCATCGCACACGTTTGGTGAGTTTAATGCCCAGCTGTCAGTGTTTTCCTCCTGAGCTGACCATCAGTATGGGAAGCACAGGTGCAAGTGTCCTGAGCTCCCCCAGGCCTCACATGGGAGGCATGAACTGGGCTCAGCAGAAACCCACCACCCTGACAGGGCAGATGTGAGTCTGTGTCTGAGACTGAGGGTGGCTCCTGTGGGAAAACACTTATCGGGTGAAGCAACATTTCACAGCAAAGGTGAAATGTTACTTAAGACTTGTTTTTCCTCTACAGTTACAGCACCTGTAACTGGGAGATCACTAAAAAATTCTTCAAGGGAAAAGATTTTTTCAAGAATTACCAGAATAGCCTCATCCTTGTGGTGGGATAACATCCCCATCCACACCTGGCAGAGGGCTGACCCAGGTGAGGTTTGGTTGTCCTGATACTCAAGGTGGGTGCTGTCTTGGCAGTGAGGAGGAAAGGGGTTGTTGCCCTTCCTGGGGCCAGCAGCAGCCAGAGGAAGTGTTTTGGTGCTTGCCCTTGAAAGGCTGCAACACCTGAGAGATGCCTGGAAGCTTTCAGGATCTTCATGTGTTAGCTATGGGAGTGAATCTAATAACCCATGGATATTTAACTCCTGTTCTAATTCTTTCCACACTTAGCTGAAAGGGGGTTGTTTGGTGCAAAACCAGCCCTTGAAAGGTGAAAGCAGCTTCTGGATGATGGCAGGTCCTGGGTGGCGGCGGCGGCTCTTGCATTTCTCACAAGGTGAATGCAGAGGTAGAGAGAAAGTTGGAGAGTGGTGGGAGGTGTGCTGAGAGCTAACAAAGGCCTTCAAAGTAAGAGTGATGTTAGAGGGTGTCAGGAGGCAGAAGGTGCCAGCTGCCTGACAAAAGTAATATCATTACTCACTATTAAAGAACACTCCAGATGCTTGATATAGTCATGGGTGTTCTTCTGAAAATTTTTTTAGCAAAGCTCCTAGCCTGCCTACAATATTGTTTTCTGGAGTCCAGGCCAAAATCTGTGAGCTTTTGTCCAAGCAAACAGACGATGAATCTCATGAGTAAGAACCAGTCTTACAGTCTAATGCTGCAGAGTGGTGGTTGCCTCTTCAAAAATACTGAAATCCTCTTCACACTGTCTTATTCCTCCGGGACATCATTACTAACAGGGACAGATTGTGCAGATCCTCTCTCAGCAGTCCAGGGTGGGATGAACATTTGCTCTAGGCACTCTCCAGTGTTTCTGCATCATAGATCTCCCTCCATCTCCACTCTCTTTCGTGCCTTTATAACGAGCTAATGGACAACTGTTACTCATGCCTAGAGATGTGTCTGTATCAAGAAAAATGAAAGCATGAAAAAATGAAAAAGTTCATCTGTTAACTTTCATTGGCAGAAATGTTATAGCGGATTGTACTCAAACTGCAGGACTCTTCCCAGACTTTACAAGACAGAATAGGAAAAAAATGGTGTTAAAACAGGACTGGTGAAATTAAACAGGTTGAAAGTTGTCTGGCAGCTCCAAATACAGCAGAGAAGTATAGCCCTAGAGTGCAGCAAATTTAATCTTTGAACAGGTTTATTGTTTTATCAGGTTTTTGTTTAAGAAGGGTTTCATTATATATAACATTGAGATAAATTTTTACATAGCAGATTTATTCAACAGGTTTATCCTTTTAACAGCCCTCATTGTATTTCAGCTGTTGGTACGTGGGGTCTTATACATCAAGCAAGTTTATTACTTTATCAAGTATGAATTTTAAGAAGTTTTCCTAATAATAGAAGATGTGTGGAGATTTATAGGCGGCACATTGTTCTATTCAGTGTTTGAGCTGTTTTACCTAATGTAAGCTGCATCGTAGCTACATGACAATGCTGCTCCAAATGGTGGTAATTGTGCTGTAACTCATACTATCTTCCCACCACTGTAATAGATCTCACTTTGCTGTCCCAGTGTTTTAAAAACCCTTAAAAGTCCAAGTACAACTACCCTGACTAAATTGTCTCTGTAAATTAGAAGAACAAAGTGAGGTAAAAAGCAGTATTGACATTAGTAAGTAAAAGGATTGTGCTGAGCTGTTTTGATAAAAATTCAGTACTTCTGGACTGCAGGAATTACAAATTCTCCAAAATGGGATGGAGAACTTGCTTTGGCATCTGCAATTGGGAACTAGCAGTGTTTGGTGTCATCATAAATTTTTGATCCAAGGGTTTTCTTCCAAAAATATCCATTACTGATTATTCAATCCGGAAATCAGTTTTGGAAGTTATATCTTCCAGAGGGAATGGCATGAAAATTCAGGCAGCTGTCCCTGATTTGTGGCTCTTGCTAAGGAAAGTAATTAAAGAATACTTGGGGTTTATGGCTTCTTTTAGGATTGTTTTAATCTTTCTGCTTCTGCTTGGAAGGAGAAAAGTAATATTAAAAAAAATCCTTTGAGATGTAAAGTCAGTTCCCTATAAATGTTATTATTATTTTTGTACTTTTACAGCATGCAATTCAAATCAAGCTGTATCTCACTCATTTGTCCTAATGACAAAAGAAAGATCTACCACAAATGTCTTCACGTTGTGGAGTAGCAATTAATTTGTAGAGCTGGTTCAGTGTTTGCTGATGAAATGTTTTCTTATCAGAAAATGCTGATTCATCAAAACTAGCCTGTTTATAGATAAAAGTTAATTTAAATTTGTGTCAGAAATATTGGAGGAAATCTGAAAATTGGTTGAATGACAACCTGTATGTCTGTAGTTTAGGTTAAAAGGATTTTTTTTTTTTTTAAGAAACCTAAAATAATTTAAACAGAATTTAAGTGCTTCAAAATGAATAGATGATTTCTTTTGTACCCACTTTGATTCATTAATTCATTTGAGATTTCAGGTTTTCATCGTGGCTTTGGACAAGACATTTCTTGTACCTCACATTTTTACAGATGAGAGGAGTTTTCCTCCTAGCACTTCGGGAACAACAGTATAAAAAGGGTATTCCACTGCAAAATACACTGCAGATTTATATTATGATGCAAATAATCTGCAAATTTAATCCTTGCTTCTAACAGGTCCTGTTTTCCTTTGCTCACATGAGGAGTTCTGACCCAAGGAAAGCCATTTGTGGTTATGGGGTACACCCAGTAATTTGTGCTCCCTTGGCACGTTTACTTCTGGCTATGACACTGCTTTCCTATTAAAACTTTTCTGGTCAGTGGGATGCTGCCATCGAAAATGTGAAAATTACTGGACTTGTTTATTTGAGAAGAGAACATTAGCCATGTCATAGTTTAGACATGGCTATATTTGTACTTATAAAACCCTTCTTGTGAACACAGGAATTAGTACAATGTCATAGCTCTAATAAAATAGGTGTACTTCTATGCAGTTATCACATAGCCCTTTTCAGTGGTTCTAGTATAGAAGTTCTTACTTTTAAAGACTAATTTGATTGACATCTACTTGATATTCTGTGATGACTTTGACATATAGTATATCTGGTTGACAGGTGCGTTGGGTGTACTCTACAGATATAGATAGACTTAAAGAATGTATTTTCTAGAGGTAATTGTATGGTTTAGATAAAATCTGCAGTTCCTCCCAATGTAACTGTTATAACTGGCAGCTCTCAGCTCATGAAATATTCTAGTTTAAGACCACTTTAAAAAAGAGACTGACACTTTGGATGAACAACAGATAAATTCAGTGAGTTTTGTCACTGCCTTTAGTGTGGCCAGGATCTATGGCAGGTCTTCTGCTTTGAGAGGACTTGGGTAGATGGAATTGGCACTTTACCCTGCTCCTGCTTCCCAAACATTGCCAGGCTGTGCCCTGAGCTTTCCTCCTTCCCCTCCCAACTGCGTGTAGCTTGTCTTTATACCACTTCCAGTGGGACAAAACCACCTTTTGTTTATGTTAACTTGATTCCACTGGCATCACTGGGGTTATTTTTCACTTCAAAGACATAAGCTGGCACAATAAATAGGTCAAATTTCTGAAGGATCTTTAGTCAGGGGTTGGGAGGAAGATGTTAAAGGAAGATGTTAAGTATTTCCATGTTAAGTATTGTTTCAAAATGACGAGGCTCTTGGGAGCCAGGAGTTTGATATTTGTTATGAACGTTTGTTTCACACTTCAAGAAAGGCCTGGGTATGTTCATGTTAAATTGTGGGGTTTTCCTTCCTGAATCTCATGCTTTTAATTTAACAGGCAGGTTTGAGGATGACAAGCACTGTCCTTCATTTATACAACTGCTGACAATCCAACTCTGCTGAGTTCCAGTGGGTGTTGATGGTGCCTTTCTACTTGCGTTGTTTCCTACTAATTGGTGTTCTTCCTCTTCCTGAATCATCATAACTACTGGTGCCTTCCTCGGAAGTTTTGATGTATCTAACACAGTTGAGGGTCTGGCACAGTGGCTCGGCCATGTGAGGGGCTGTGGTGCAAAGTTACAGCAGCACTGGCACCAGCCAGGCACTGTCTCTCCCCTGTTCCTGCATAACCTTCCTTCTCCCACATTTCTAAATTGCTCTATGGAGATGATCCATTAAGAATCACAATAAAGCTTGAACGTTTGAATAACCTTTGAAATTATTGACAAATCGTCCCCAATGGACTGCCTAGGAGCCTAATGTAGAAGAAAGAGATCGATGACAATGCTGCAGAGACAGGATCCAGGCTGCACAAGCAAGGGGATATGTTGTATGATTTTTGCATGCTGCCACTGGAGCACAAACACAGCAGGAATGATGCACTCTTAGAGTGGACCTGCTTTTCTTCTCATGTCCTTTTGGCAGGTTGACTTCACCAGGTGCCTTCTCCCAGCAGGGCCTGGGCTCATCAGGAACTTTGGAAGAAGTGACAAGCTGAAGCCACCAAGGGCTATAACCCAGTGAGGACTTAACATAAGCTTGGAGCTTATGTTGTGTGAACCTGGAAACTCCAATGCAACTTCTCATCTCTGCAATTTCACCTGCCACGTCAGGAGTTCACTCCAAATCCTTGTGTGATCCCTGCTGCCATCACATACAAGCGTCTATAATCTAAAACATCAATTCAGCCACAAACTAGCCTCAAATTATTTCCAGTTTTCAACTGGGGAAGAAGTAGTTTGTTCAGAATTTCAAAAGAAATCTGTTTTAAACCCAAGTCACCACTGTTTGAGTCAAATTCATGTTACTTTTCTTCCTTCTATTCTCCTGAGAACTGAGCTCCTTGAGTTTAACCATTTCCGTAGGAGTCCTGGTTGTTGGCAGGGGTTGGCACAAGGGCCACCTTCACCTTTTTCACTCTGATTCTTCTGGGCCACCCAGGAGGTTTGAAGTCAATACGCACACACTTGACAGGTAGGTAACAAAGTTAATTTATTAATGGTTGTTACACCCTATTCTATAGGAATTTAGCCGAATTTATTCATAATCCTTAGATGTTTGGTGGACTAATGTTCCTTTACTCCATTATTTTCTTTTACCAGATAAATGTGTCCCACCCGGGCCCGTTTGGCACAACAGTGACCTCTAAAGGCTCGTTAGATTAATGGTGTCTCCAGAGTTATCTGGCTTTAATTCTTACTTAAAGGTAGCTGTGTGGCTCTGTATCAGGTATTACCCCCTTCATGCTGAGCACATCTTTAGAAAGGTCAGCTCTTGGTAGGATCTGAAAGCCTACTCCTTTTCCCTTGTGCTGTATAAAGGCACCTGACCTTTCAGTGATCCTAATTTCTCTTCCCTCCACCCTCCCTCTAGCCTATTATTTATTGAAGTGGAAAGGACTTCCCTCCCTCCGCCTTTCTTTTTTTCTCCAAATATTTTCTAAATAAGTGACCAAAACCAGTGGACACAAGTTAAAATCCAGGCTACCTTGATATTTGACCAGGAACCTCCTCTTTTCAGGGCAATCCCATTGTGCAAAATTTGGAGCTGTGGATATGGTTGTGCTCTGTGTTGCACTGGGAGACCCTATGTTATTTTTAATAGATGAGTGCATTTAAATGCCAGATATGTATGTTGGGGGGTTTTCACTTTAAAATGTACTTTCCACTAATACCAAGAAATTGGTGTTTGATTGGGCTGGTTAAAGATGGGAAGAAGAAGAAGAAGGAGGAATAAAGCCCAGGGGAAGAGGCAAGAGAGGATAATGGGTTAGTGAGGGTTGAAATAAAGGAGAGGAAGCAGAGTGTAAATATGAGCAAAGGGGCAAAGTGAGAAAGGGGACAGTGAAGACCTGGGGGAAATAGGAAAGCCTTGAGTAATTGCAGGATTTTAAAGACAGCTGCAATGGGCAGGAGGCAAAAGTTGAAGTAAAACCTGTGATCCTACCTAGACACCTTAATTATCACTGCAGCATTTCAGCTGTGGGTTGTACATATCTCCTGCTCAATTGACTTGCTGTCCCTTTCCCCAAACCACTTTACCTCTGTTTCTAAAGGGGAAGTTTTCCAGTTTAACAGTTGTATTTTTTTTAATTGAAAAGTGACATGGTTTTGGCAAACTTGTTTTCTGTCAGTAAGAAGCTGGTTAGCTCTTTGGTTGGTTCCACTTCCCTGGGAATTATCACTAATTGATTTTTTTTGTTCAAATCACTGCACTCCAGGGGCTTGTCTTTCTTGCTAAAATAAGACTAAAATCAACTGCAGTTGGAGGTGGTATCCCTGCCTGGGCTGTTCATTTCTTAGACTTTTATCATGAACATCTTTGCCCTTTTTGTATGGTCCTGATGGCATTCTTTGCTTGAGAGTTTTTCTCCCAAAAGGTTGATCTCTCCCACTCATCTTAGCCGGGGATTTGCTGCTTGTCTTTCTGTGAAGCTGAGTTCATCTGGGATTAATAAAAAGGTCTTTTAATTCAGTTTGGCCAACTCCAGCGTAGAATGATTGAGAGAAGCACATTATAGATAAAATTATTTTGTTTTGGACCTCACATGAGCACCCTTTTGCCCAGGTTTGGGATTCAGAACAATGAGATTCTGCTGGAGATTTATCATGTGCCTGGTGACAAGGAGCTGGAAAATTATCTAATATTACTCAAAAAGAGTGCACAATGCATGCAAAGCTGTTCAGAAACAATATTAGCCAGACTCATTATTAAAAACCTTCTAGAATTCAAAGTGTGACTGTAGACAAAAACTTAGCTTGAGGGGATGGGAAGGAAATGAAACACCCTGTGCTTTAAAGGACTCATACAAAAATGCTGTGAAGGAGAACTAGCTCCAGTTTACAGGAATAAAACCCACGGCTGGGAGATCTGAGGAAGACAAAGCTGTTCAAATTGCTGAGCAAAGCACGTCTGGGTCTGAGGAGTGGGTTCACCTCCTGGCCATCCCCAGAGAGAGGCACAAGCCCCCCAGGAGCACCGAGGGTCCCCCTCTGTGGTGGCAACCGTGTGTGTAGGCAAGTGCAGGGTGACCCCACGTCGGTGGTGAGGCTGGCACAGGACAGCCTAGAGGGAAGTGTGGGGGCTGTCCCCGTGAAAGGGCTCGGGAGGGGTGGGCTTGCCTCTGCTTGATTAGCACTCCCTGTGACCAGGGGCACTTCGGATGTATCTCACTCTGTTTATGTTTTTGGTTCTTATAATGAAAATGAGATCCCTCGTGTAGCCCTCTGCCATTTTGCACGTCAAACTGAAAGTATATATGCTCGTTGTGGGTATTAGTGTCTCAGCTTAATGACAGAAGCCTCGGACAAATAAATCCGTGTGCCATGGAGGATTTTCCTAATGAAACTGAAGTACAATACTGTTTACATAATGTCCTTTAGACTCTATTCAAAACAGCAAATGCTGGACGTAGCCGTTATCCACCGACACCAGCTAATACAGGCAGAAATGAAAATGTAATGCAAAGTGGCAGCTCCTTTTAACTTTTCTCCAAGTCTCTCTGCAGTGGCTCTGAGCATCCCCTCTGAACTTTTCCCCTCCTGGGTACTGGGGTTTTTTATATGTTGGTTTTTGGTTGGCTTTTTTTTTTTTTTTTTTCCTTTAATATATTGACATTCCAGCCCTTGGAACAAGGTCTTCACTCCTTTTCTCATTTCAAGATCTTGTTTTGGGAGAGCTCTAACACCTGTCCACTGATCGCCTGCCAGTCTGCATCTGTGCCCAGCTGACAGAGCTGTCTGCTTTGACTAATGATGTGATTGATGGACAAAATAAGGAAGAACACACAAAAAAACATTTCTGTCTGGTCTGGTGTGTCAGCAAGCCTTCATCAAGTGGCTGCTGAAGGTATATTTTGCTGCATGCCTCATTACACAGTAATGGCATTCCCAGGCAAAGCTGTTTCTTTTCATGACACAAGACAGCAGGCAGCTTTATGGACTCTGGGCCTATCGAGCCTGGAGGAGAGAAGCACTAAAGAGTGGTCATTTCCAAAAGTGCCTCAAGTTGCTTTTTTGTTGTCATGAATTTAATATGAATCAACACAATATGAAATGAGCATGAGGAATTTTAGTGACTAGTCATTTTTTAAGAGTGCTGTCTAAACAGCCATCAAGGAAAAAAACCCAAACATTTTCTTCTACCAAACCTGTTGCAAAAAGAAGTCATCTGTCAATTTTATGACATTAAAAAAGTACACAGAGGTGTACAGTCCGAACAAATGCGTGCTTCAGTGCTAAACATGTGGAAAACACCATACATGTAAAGTAAAAAACAAGGCAAGTGACTGGCAGAGTGAATGGAGTATTTAATAACTAAGGTTTAAATGGCTCTGTGTTCGAAGAAGGCTCTTGTGCAGTTCATATATCACGTTAGGGACTGCCTGCTTCGGGAAACACAACAATTAAGTGATAGTCATTAGGCAACAGGGCATGGGGCTGGGGAAAGGTGGCCACTAAACCCCCAGCACACCTTTTGCTGCAGCGATGCAGGAGCAGGACTGATCCAAGGAGAGAGGGAAAGAGGTGGGAGGTTCCTGCACTGCACACAGCATCAGCCTCCATTTTCCTCCTCTGCCCAAAGTTGTGCTATTCACATCTATCCTCCATTCTTCCCACAGCTGCTTTTCACTGGTGTCTCCCATCCTCTTACTTCCCTTGGAGTTTTTGCATTTTGAAATTCTTAATTTCATCCATGAAAAGCACCAGAAAATTACTTATGCTTGTTCACAAAAAATTTTGGATTGTTTTCCTGTTCCTAATACAAGAGGTCTTTTACCATGGGCTATTCGGGATAATTTGTGAATTTAATGAGTTGTGATTAGTTAAGAAATTGTTCTTCATGTAATAAATACTACACACTAAATTAAAAAATGTACATGAGTTCTTTATTCCCACTTAAAGAGAGAAAAACATCAATGTAAATTCTTGTTATGACAAATGTAAAAGATAATCTTTTAAAGTGCATTTAATTTACTGTAATAGTAAGAACCACTTTATCGATGCCTAAGAGTACAGAAAAAAATGAATACAGGATAATTCAAAGCAAATAAATAGCATGATTAAATTCAGTATGGCACTTACTTACAGACACAATCACGTTACCCTTACATACCAGTTGAAAGAATAATAACAGAATACCATTTTTGATTCAAGAATAAAAGGCTTCTGCATAGATGTGAATAACTAGGCAAGCTGTTAACCTGCTTTCTCTAGTCTTGGTACTAAATAAGGCAAATTCAGGCTCAAGGGAAGAAGAAATTCTGTTGATTGAAAAGTTTAAACAAAGCAATTATTCTATCAAGTGCAGTAGGGGAGCTAAGTACCACGAAATATCAAACACCTGCAGGTTTCCAAGAAGTTCTCTGCTGAAAACCAGAAGCAGCTGGGTAGAGGAGAGGCCATTTTATCAGTAACCAATGGGTTTCTGTGCTCCACTGACCTTGAAGTCAATACCAGTGCCAAGAGCTCACTGTCTGCTGTTTCTTCTTGCATTATTGGTTTGAGAACCATAAAAATGTCAGAGATTTACTATAAATCACAATTCAGGGGGGTTTTGTTGCCTTGGTTCATTTTTTTTTGCTTTAGCTGAGCCTGACCATATTCATTTGTGAATTGAGGGTAAGTAGTTAGCAGAATGTCTCGTTGCCTTTTCCAGGGAGCTTTGCTGTATCTCTAACAGGGAATTTTGTGTTTCTGTGCTAATTTGGCAATGCTGGTGGGTGGGGCTGGGTGGGGGCAGCTGGTAGGAGCTGTGGGGCTCCTGCAGTGGGCTGTGGTGTGAGCCCAGACAGGATAAATGGCTATTTTCTTATCTCCCTTGCTGCTTTTTTTTTTAATCACTCGGATTCAGTTTCTGCTTTGGTAAGGTAGACATTCCATTTTTTTGGCCTGTTTTCCCTGAAGTTGTTGTGTGTGTCAAATTTGTCATGGTTTAATGGCTTACTGTATTTTCCTGCACTGGAACCACTAAACACATTTTCATTTAAGTTGGGATCTTTAAAGAATGATCATCTTATCCATCTGTTCAGAAAGCACGAAGACACAAATCTGGGTCAGAAAAGAGACTTGGAAAAATCCCCTGTACTCAATCAGTTTCTGGCAAGTGAATTTGTCTCATGACTTCAGGAGCTGGTGGAAAAAGAGAGAATTTAGCTGCAAAAATATTGTTATCAGCTCTTTGCTTGGAGCCATGGCAAACAGGTTTCCAGTTTTGTAGATGGTAGCAGAGAAACTCAAAAGGATATTTAACCTTAGGTTATTTTCTTTAATCTTAGAAGAACCAGCCACCCGTTAACATGCCTATATATATATTTATATATAGGAACATACAATCTTTTCTTTCCTAATCAGGTTTGTGTACCTCCCTTGATTGATTTTTCTTTTTCCTAAATATTTAATAATTTTTCTTCATGGTTTCTGCATCCTGTCCAGGCTTTTCTTTCTGTTCTCTGTACGTGATACAGTAGTTAAAGCCTATGGCTCTAGAAGAAATCTGCTTATTTCTTCATTGTTTCTGACAGGGGGGGAAAAAGCCTCTAAAGATCAGATGGCTTAATTAAGTGTCATTTGGATTGGAGGATGGGGGGGCAGGGAGTACATTTGAGGTATTGGAACTATTTTATGAGGATGTATTTATGTAGGGATCCTCGTTACACAAAGAAAAGCAGGCTTTGTCCTTTCCTGCTTTTTGAACCTGGGTCCTGGGAGTGGAATCCATAGTTCATTGAATGTTTGAACTACAGATTCAGTCTTTTCTAGGATGAGCACCTTACTCCAATGGAGTTCCTAGTGATTGAAATGAGGATTTGACATGTACAAGCCTTTTGAGTGGTGTGTTGTTGGCCTGTGCTGCTGAGGTTGAGTTGTGCTCCTTGCTCCTACTGGAATCACCAGGAGCCTGTGAACCCATCCCAGAACACATGGCCCCCTTGGGAAAAGCTTTGGCTCTGCAAAGTTGGTATTGATGTCTGCAATACTTGGTTCTGTTGAAGGCATTGTGAGGTCCTCTCAATTGTTATTTATCAATATTGGTTGTTATTGATATCGTTTGTTCACATTAACTAGCCCAAAGGAGCAGGATTGAAAGGACAAAGGCCATGTGCAGTTCCTGCTTGGGAAGGGAGAGAGATGGTCCTGCACAACCAGGATGGAGCTGTTTTTTGGCGACAGTGAGGAAGTCTGTTTCCTTTGAAGGGATGACATGCAAGCTCCTGGGGAGGCATTTGGCTCAGGCTGTGCTTTCCCTGCTCCTTTCTCCCGGCTCACTTTGGGTGTGGTCCTGCAGTAGCCTCTCTGAAACACAGAGCAAAGCGTTTTCTGGGAACCACCAGCCCTGCCTTTGCATGGCAAACAATGGTGGCAGCAAGGCTGGTACACACAGCAGTGGTGATGGTCCTGTTCTGGGAAAAAGCCACAAAAAAACATTCAATAAACCATGGATTGCAGGACTAGAATGCTGCAGACGCGTCAAAGCCTGGAAAGTTTAATGGAAAATCTTACATTCTTGTTGATTATTAACATGAGGACATTTTTCCACTTAAAAAGGAGAAAAGCTAATTATTAGTTCTTGAGTGCTCTGTGACCACTGATCTTTATAGAGTGCTATGATGACTGGAGCTGTGCGAATAACTGATGTTTCCGTTCCTTGGCAATACTAAATGTGGATAAATAGTTCAGTCAAATGAATTTTTTTCCCTTCCTCTTCTTGACTGTTGACTTTTATTTCTTTTTGTAGCTTTCAAAACAGAATGGAAGAAAATGCCAAAGAAAACTTCCATTTAAAATGCTTTGGTATTCTCAGATTTTCATTTTTTAGTGTTGCTGTGCTCTTAGCAATGCAAATGGTGTGGTGAAGTGGAAGTAAATTTCTAGCTGTTTTCCTGTTTTCATATTTGGTTTTGGTTTTGTTTAGTTTTGTTGCATTTTTTTTTTTAACTTGAGAGGAGGATTTTCATAGAATAATTTTGCTTATATTTAGTGACATTACCTTGCATATGGAAATCCTTAAAATGTGAGATTAAGAACCTATCAGCTAAAGGCAATAAAATCAATTTTAAGCTTCTGGTGTTCACAAGAGGGGAAGAATCCTGCTCCTTGTTAGCATCTCCCTCAGGTTGTAAGGCTGATAGGGAGTTTAAGAGCCCCATCCAGTGACCCCTCAGACCAAGCTGCTGAAGGCTGCTGTGTGTATTTGTGAGTGAGGAGAGATCTTCAGCCACCACAGAAGTTTTCTCCTCATTTATGCTGCATTTTTTTGTCCCTGCAGAGTTTTGGGTGTGGGTCTATACATCCAAAGCAGAGAGCTCCAGTGTATTTTGACCACACCTTTGCCCCTTAAACATGTCCAGCAAGGGACAGAGTGGAGGAGCTGTGCTGTCCATCAGTTCACAATCTGCTAGTGTGAAATGTACAGTGAATATACATGCTATTGTATTAAATGTTATATGCATATGCAATACATTAGGAGAATTCCGTGTATAATGCAGCCACCATATGTCATATAAAATAAAAATGAAGAGGGTACATGAGCAAATACTGTAGAGCATATGGCAATATGAATATTAACCTCAATCTATAAATAGCTTCTGAAGTATCTCTTTTAAAAGAGGGAAAGAAACTTAACATAATAGCAATTGAGTAGAAATTGGGCATCTTTTAAAGTTCTTGATGTCAAGGCGGCAAAATACCATTTCAATACTTAGATTTAATATGTACTTTCCACAAAAATAAATCATGTAGTATTTTCATGGCAGGCATAGAATTTTATGATTTTTATGACGATCATGGAATTGGGATTCATATTTTATAGATAGCACTAATAACAAAGAAAATGCATGTGAGAAAAGGTCTTAGAGAGGAATGGAAGTGAAGTCACAGAAAGGAATGGACAACTTAGAGTAATTAGGCATTTTTTATAGGTTTGGGGTTTGTATTCAGAATAGCTTTTGGTACATTGACAAGACAAGCACATTGATTTTAAATGTTTAAAATGGAGAGCAATAAATTTCCTAGTTTCCGATTGCAGTCACAGTAAGACTGAATTAATTGCTTTGGAGGTAATTTAACGTGTTTGATCTTAAGGCTGGGTTTGTTCAGATATGAGGCTTGTTCTTGCTGACCATTAACTAGTGTCTAATTCTCTTGCAGCCTGATCTCCTGAAAGACAGCTCAGTGTAACACACTTGGGTCACTACTGTTTGCTCGTTGCATTCCCCATCAGTGAACGTACCAATCCTAATCTCCTATGGAGAGACTCTTGTTAAGGCTGCCTTGTCAGCCAGCATTACCCCAAGGAAAACAGTATTTCCTTCCATGTGGGATGCTTTGAAGGGAGGGCAGAGAGCACTATGAATTTATGCCCTAAGCAAAATTAAAAGATGAACCTTGATTATCGTGAGCTTCCCTGGCATATGGAGCAGCCTTAGAACAGGGACAACAGACAACAGTTTTACCAAGCAGCTTAATTGGGATATTCTGCCAGGACAATGTGGGGACTTGGATTCGATGCCCACCTTTGTTTATCAGGGGACTTTTAACTTGGGTTTCCTGCTTCCCTCGATATGCAGTGCAGATTTGGTTACACTGGGGTACCACAAGGGAAATATTCCACATCTTTCATATGGAAACTGCTTCAGTTTTCACCCAGGCTTAGGTTCCATTCTGTTTACCATATTTTGCTTTCTTTGCGAGTGGTGCTGCCATGTGAATATGAGTCTGGCTGGCTCTGGCTTCCCAAAGGGTGACTCCAGTCCTCATGGGTAATTTTCAGCTTAATTACTTCTCATTTGAGTAGAGGGTCCCAGCTAGCTGGAGGAAAAGCAGGCTGTAAGGAGAAGGGAAATTGCTTGGGGAAGGAAGGGGAACAGTGCAGTAGGAAGAGAGGGGAATCTGTTTCTGTTACAGAAGACATGAGGTGCTCAGGAAGGAAGGCCCTGGCTGTGGGAGTATTCAGCTTCTGCCTTGAAGCAGCCAAGCTGCAGTGCCTGCCAAGAAAATGAAAAAGGATATTTTCTTTTACCAGGAATTAGCCCAGTCCGTGTTTTCATTGCTGAGGGGGCACAGGATAATGCTGCTATCAGCTTCGTTATTTACTTCATCTCTGGCTCACTCAGCAGCTGCTTCCTTGAATCAACATGTCCCTACCAAATTATGGTAAGGTTTTTTACTTAATTTCTGAAACAAGCCAAAAGTCTTTTAAGAGAAGGAATGGATTGCTGGGGCAGACTGATTTGGGGCCAGTTTTGAGAGCATTTCATAGAGTAGAAACCTTGAGGCGATGACTCTTTGAGCAGGCTTGGATTTTCTAAAGACCAGGCTGTATGTGAAGGGCTCAGTCCATGCCCCTGTCCTGGGGTGCAGCACTAAGAAATACAGTGGTGTTATTGATGTGGTACTTTCTCACTGAATTCTTAGGAATTTATCCTAGGAGACTTTCCAGGTGTCACCTAACAGCAAAAATTTTAAAAGCAGCAGCTCCTTCCCTTCATCCTGATGGCAGACCAGCAAAGGCAAATAGTGGGAACACTGGTAGCAGTGGGGAGCATTTCTGCTGTAAGTATTTCAATTTCTACCACCTTATCTCTGGTGTCTGGACTGGTGCTGGCCTTAGGCATGGAAAATGTGCTCCGTGGGGGTGAATTACAGGATCACCTGTACATAAACCACATTGCAAATGCAGAGGGGCAGGTGCCAACGTGCAGCTTGTGCTTTGTCCTGTAGTCTGTGGATGTGCTTTCACAGTGCTGTCCGTGCCTGGGGTTTGTCACCTGGGCACTGAAGACCCGTGGGTTGGGAATCAGGTTGGCCCAACTCTAGATTTTCCTGGGAATTTGAACTGTGGTTTGTAGAACATGGAAGGGCAAAGGTAGGTGCAGTGGGGTTCTTTTAGATATTAGCAACAACCCTGCACTCACCTGAGCCACCCTACTGCCACAGGTCAGGCTTTTAGAGGAGAAACCATGTTGTTGTGGGCCATGGCAGGGTGACCCTGCAGCTGGCTGCTCACCTGGCAGGAGTTACTCCTAAAAACTTTGTGATACTCTAGCATTGCTGATTTTCCATATGATTAGGACATGATGGTCCCAAAAGGCCTGTGATGTGTATAGGTTCTACTTCTCTAAGTGCATATTCATCTGATTGAGCTGATAGCATGCTCTGAGCGTGTCTGTCACACTTGCCCTCTGCTACTCAATTCACTGGGCTCTGCTGGTGGGGCATTTTATGTAATATTCTGTAATGTCTGCCAGAAAGATAAGGAAAGAAGGACTCCACAAAATATCTGAATTTTACCTTTACCTTCTAAATTATCAGGATTTTTTAGCTCTAAGTGGGTTGCTTTGGTCCAACCATGTTTTGCTTTCCACCAAGTTAATAACAGTTAGCAGAAATAATAGAGCAGAGCAGCCTTCTCATAGCAGTTGTCATTACTAGCAAGCATAGTAAAGAAAAATAATTGACTAGCAAAAGGTTTGATAACTCAGAGTTTTATGTTTCTCAGAAATGACTCACTCCCATATGCATCCTCCAAACTGCATTCTGCACGCTGAACTCGCCATAACCTGCTCTTAGAGAGGCTCTTCTCTCACATTCCCATTTTGGCATTAGAAGCAATAAAAGTAACAGCAGCTTTGAAGAGCATGTAAATGTATAATGGCTTTCCAAAGCGGATTGATAATTACTTATTGCACTAAATAATCCTAGAAGTGTGTTAGAGGAGGAATGTGAGAAGAACGAATGAACTTACATAAGTAGAGAAATCTATGCATCCCTTCTGCTGTCTGATTCATTTAAACAGTCTTATTACAGTATCAGTGTGGAGGGGAGATAATGAAGGCTGTCTTATGTTGTTATATCTTTTTTCCAGCTTGTTTTATTTTAAGAAATGCAATGGTAGCTCTGGGTGGAGCTAACAGTCACCACTGCCACTAGAATGTAGCATTGACTTCACTCTGCATAATGTGGGGCATACAGCAAACATGCTAAATGCAAAAAGTTTAATTCTTGTGCAGTAATTATTTAGTATCTTGATGGTGATGGAGTTTTGTTATTTTGAAAAATATTTCCTTTTGTAGATTTTTTAAAAAATAAGCTTTCAGCTGGCACCAAGTAGATTAATTTGACCTTTTTAAAGCTAATTTCCAAGAATTACCAGCTCTTTTAAGCTAAATTATTTTGTAAATAAAAAGGTGTGACACGGGAGCATAGGAAGCAATTGAGCTTTATTCATCAATGCCTGTCTCTTGAAATCAGTCAGCACAGCAGAGCTCGATACTTCTGTTAGAGAACAGCTAGTAACATATTGCTGGATACTTTTTCCTTTCTTTCTTCTCCTTTTTTTTCCCTTAATACTTTTTGGAGGTTGACTTTTTTGCAGGTAGTTTTTAATTCAGTGGGTAAGAAATAACACTTGTTCTTTATCCATTCCTAGTGAATATGAGATTTGCTCTTATGGTATGAAGGACTTGTTTTGGTATCCACTGCAGGGATACTGGGAAAGTGGAGTTTTTAGAGGTGCTGAATGACACATAAAAAGAGGTAGCTCGGGTTGCATCCAGCTGAAATTCAAGTCTTCAAACTGATGCAGCTGCAAACATCCGTTTAAACCTTCAACTGAGTTGTGAGTAATTTAAAACTAATTGTTACTTGAGATGTACACAGAGTGGGACTAAGAATGTGTGTTGTTTCCCCCTTCTGATGGTTGGGTTTGAGCTGAATTTTCGTGGGCTCTGCCCTGTGCTTGGCCACCAGGCCCCCCTGGCTGCCAGCAGTGGGGGCACGGAGGGCTTGAGCAGCAGCTATTTCTGAAGCAGTGCCGTGGTGGAGAACAAGGCCTGGATATTGCAGAGGGGGAAAGTGCACGTCTCTTTTTCAATGTAATTTATTTTTATATCTATCTGTGATCACAGTTTTTGCCCTCGATGAAATCTTGGGACCAGGAACCTTATCCCTGGTGTAGGTGAAAGATGATGCAATGCTGACACAGTTTGTGCCTCCTCGTGTTCCCGTGTCCCACCTTCAACTCTGGCAGAGGGGTTACTGTGCCAGGCATGTGCAGGAATATTCACTTCATTTAACCAGTTAAGGGAGCAATGATTTTGCAGCTGGTATTTCAAATCTCCTATATCCATCTGCTCTCACTGAGGAGGGTTAAAAGAACTACTTACTGGTCACAGAATCCATGACAAATTCATTGATATTGAATACATATCAATTAGCAAAATTAACTGGAAACATTTAACATTAATTGGTCAGTGCCTTTTTTTTTTTCTTTTTTTTTTTTTTTTTAAATGCCTACCTCTCCCTTCTGGAAAAGAATGTTTGCTTGTTTTCCTAACAAAAATCGCACGGAAAATGTTTGGAAATATTTAAGAGCTAAAATCCTTGGAAGAAATCAGCTAGAATTACATCTTCTCTGTGAAATAGCAGCAATTAGGACAGACGCCCTCCTCTAACTCTGAGCCAGGCAGCTTGGGTGACAAATATGTCAAATTAATACATCACCAGGTATGAAAGCGCAGTTAGAATTTGACTGAGGTACTTCCAGCCTGAAAAAGAGAACGATTTATCAATGCAAACTTAATAACATCTATTTGAATCTAACTAAAAATCAATATTTCATTACCAAATTGTTAGTGAGAATGAAGAAAAATTGCGGAAGTCGGGCAGTTTGGTGGAAGAGAAGCATCAGGAGTTCAATGCGAAGACGGGATGATTCATGAGGCCAAGCTGGTGGAAGGGTGAAGGAGGACGAATGCAGAAAACTTGGAGGGCCCTCTCTCTGGTGACCTTGGCAGCAAAAGGGAAAAAAATACCAGAAAATGAAAGTGACTGTCAACTCCCAACAGGGATGGATCACACCATAAATCAAGCATAGCCCTGAGAGAGAAGAGAGGGGCTTAGGGTGGGGGGCGAGCGCAGCAGCGCAAACCATTGGGTAGTTTAACTCTTTGAACCTTGGATGCCTTTTATTTGTAGTTTAGCAGAGTTGGTAAAACATATGTGAATCCCTTCCCTTTGCAGTGGTTTACATACAAGTGTGTCAGGGGCAGATAGATGGTGAAACATTGCTTTCCATTGGCTGGGATTTCAAGTACAGTACCAATAAGTATTTCCTTCAGCCCAGGAAAAAAGAAAAATGAGAGACGGAGGCTCCTGTGACACATAACTAAATCAGTTGGTTGGGAGGCCTAATCTGGGAGAGACTTTTTGGTGATTTGCAGGGTAAAAAAAAATAGATTTAAGGACATTAGTATTTCTATTACTGAAATAATCTATTGATCCAAACAGCAAGCAAAAAAATCACTCCTTTAAGCCTGAAATACAAAGGAAACTGAAGGTCTCTTGGTTTTTTTTAACTTTTAATATTTGTTTAGTACTTGAAATCTGTTCTCTGACAGAAGTGAAGGAGGTGACTACCACAGAGGGGGAGGTGACTGCCACAGAGGGGTTTGTAACTGTCATCTGACAGTGGTGGAAGGGGATTTGCAGGAAATGTGAATATTACCTCTCTCAATCAGAATTAAAACAGTGTCTGAGCACTTTGTTTGCTAAACAGAGGCACAGAGTATTCCTTCCTGCTTTTGACAGAGACTATTTTTTACTCTTTGTCCTGATATGTTTTCTTACATTTTAAGGCTTTTTCCCCTTTTTTTGCCCATCACAATAAGAAACCTGTGTTTTCTTTGAGACCCAAATGGATGTGTATTCATACCATCCATGAACAGTGGGCACCTTTAATTTCCAGTTGTGAAAAAAAGACTGACAGCAGAGCATCTGCAATCCTGCTGTGGTGGGAGGCAAGCCCTGTGCTCACCCACAGCTTCCCATGAAGGCACAGCACAGCCTGTTCTGATCCATACTGCCAGGAAAGGTCACTATGGTTGCTGCATTTGACTTCTGCCTTTCTGAATATTGAGGGGTGGCAGAAATAACAGTGCTGGAGGCATTAGAAATACACCTTGGGAATTCCATGCTGGAATGCTCCAGTGCTGGGGCTCCTGCTGCAGTCCAGAGACTGTGGCCACATCTTTGGAAGCAGCATCAGGGAGCAGTTGTTGTGTTTCCACACCCCTTATAATGGCCTTCAGCAGGGGTATGGCACAGTTCTCAGCCCCTGGGGAGAAGGCAAAGGAGGGAGCTGGCTCCCAGGCTCTTAAGGCTTGAAGGTGGTGGGAAGATGCAATGAATTGTGAATGGTGGGTTGAGGGAGAGGGACTGGTGCACTGTGTGGAACAGCTCCCATTTCCAAAGAGGAGGAGAGTCCAGGAAAATGTGGCACTACACTATATTAGGCCAGTGAAAGTCAGATTTGCTTGCACCTGGGGCATCCTTTGGTCCACCTTTGTGTGGAGTGAGCCTGAAAATTAATGTTTGTTCTTTCTTGACTTGGTTTTGAACCAACTTAATGCTCTGTCTTGAGGCCTTTTCCTGCCTGGTGCTGGCCACAAGAGAGTGGATGGTGTCTGGCACTGTGCAGCTATGGGGCACCAGGCATGGGCTGTCACCTCCACCAGTGCTCCCAAGGTGGCCTCTGCACAGGAAGCCATCACAGACTGGGTTTTGGGAGTAGCCTGATGCACTAGCTCTGAACTGCAGGTAAGAAACTGCCTGCTGCAATTTCCCTACACAGAGGTCAGGCTGACAAGGTGTGTGGCACTCTGGGGGATGCTCCCAAGGACGAGGGTGCCAGAATCTGCCCAAAGAGCTCAGAGGGATCCTGGGATTTTGCTATCAGGTTGCTCCTGCGAGGTACATCAGCTACCAGGAGGAGAGCAGATAAGGGGCAATGGTGGGATTCAGAAAACATGGCACAGTGTGTAGAGATCCTTACATGCCTGGCAGTTCACTTCTGGTACTGCTTTTTTATCTAAATATAGGACTCATCTCAAAGCCTCACATGAGAAGTTGCAGATCTAATCAAGGTCAGAAGAACATTAAAAAAAATTGGAACAGGAAAAGGCCATCAGGACCAATGTTTCTGTTCCTTTTTTCCTCCTGTCTTAGCTCTGGATCTTGGCTCTAATTGCCATTTATTTTTTATTGCTCTCACTATACTTCTCATATAATGTTTATATTAATGGGCAGGGGGAGGGGGGAAGTGAAGAAACACCAGGAAATGGAGTGCAATTGGAGTATGTGAGATGTGGCTTTTGTCTTCTTTATCACTGTTTTCTTGTAGTACTTCCAGCCCAGATATTAATTTATCATTGAGAGTGCTGCAGAAGTGTGGTCCCTTGTATTTTATTGAAGGCTTGATCTAAATTCCAGATGGTCACCATGTGATCAAACCAGCCCTGGGCAAATAGGATATTTCTTTGTGTCTATATTTGATTTCTTTGCCAAATTCATACCTATCTAATCTTCTGCCCATGAGCCTGCATTCATTCATTCTTTAAAGAAGTGTGCAACAGCTCCACCTCCTCATGGGTTAGAGACAATGAGGGTGATTGCAAATATTCCCCATCTAAATGCAGTTAAAATGTGATGCTGTTGCAGGCAAATAATAGCTTTTCACGTCACAAAAATGTCTAGCTAAAGTTTACAACAGACAAATAATTCCTCTCCTCAGAGAATGAAGGGTTCTCAGAAAATATGCAGTGGGGGATGTGGGTGTATTGACACGACGCTGCTGCAAGAAAGTGCTTTGATTTTGGGGATACGAAATGCTCTGAAATATTACTCAGGAAAATCCACAGAGCCCTTCTGCTTGTGGAGTCCCTGCTTTACTGTAGGAGTTTAATAGATGTGAATGAGAGACTGTCTGTACCAAGAAAGTTCTTTCTTAAAAAGAAAGGCAAATTGCAGATTATAACAAAATATATTTCAGAACACAGAAGTTACAATATAAAAACCTTCTTAATCATGATATGATTAAAGGATTTTTAAAATCTGCCTTGTAGTCACATTTCCATTTCCTGATAAATTCCATACTTTCTTTCAAATCACTTCTCATCATAATAATACGAACTGTAAAAAATCCTTCCATTTCTGCAGCGTGCCACGAAAAAAATGGGGGTGGAAAGGAGAGAATTAAGAAGGCTCCAAGTTTTATCATTCTGTTCATAAAGCAGCACAGCAACCATAACTGCAGAGCAGAAAAGAAACAGATACTGTAATGTCTGAGGTATTCTGTGCCATAAACTCCCATAATAGAAACAGATGGCAAAAACGCGTTGGAAGTAAGGGAAGTACTGTACATGCAGCTCTACCCTAACATATGAAGAGATTCAGGCCTGACACGTAGAGGAATACGTCTGGAGCTCTGCCAGCGCTACTGTGTAGTGCAGCAGTTGGTGCTGGAGATGAGAGAACCCGCGATTTTGGGGTTGGGGCTCCGTGGCAGCGCAGCAGCAGGACTTCTTCCTGCGCTTCAGCGGGTGTGGTGTTCTGGCTGGGACAGCAGAGAAGCACGGGAACCCCTGTGGGGTGTCACTGGGAGCTCCCCCAAGGGCCCCTGGCGCTGTGGCAGCTTGGGCATGCTGCAAAGAGCTGCGTGCCAGGTAGTGCTGACGCCTCTTTCTCGCTCTGCCTCATCCTTCCCTCCCTGCCTCTGCTAAGCAGAGATCCTAATATCCAACGTGAGCCAAGCGAAGTTGAGTGGTGGGTATCATACGTGCAGGGAAAATGGCAAAACTGCTTTATTCATTCCTGGCATCTCGCTGAGGAAACCTCACTTGTTTCATCCGGCGTTGTTTCACTGGTCCTGCTATGAGTGAAAGGAAATATAATGTGTGCGTTGCACTAGAGGGGGAGCTGAAGGTCAGGAGTGAAATATGGCTTTCTGCTGCACTTGGTCTCAGTCTGAATGTTACCTACATTATCATCAGAGCTCACTGTCATAATGGGGAGACCTTGTCACAGGAGGGAGGTCACCTAGAAATGGGAAGAAAAATTGGGGGGGAAATACTAAATAAGATAAACTAAAAAGAAGACCCAAACTTCCTTTGTGTATTTTTGAGAGCAGTAAATTATCTGCAAAAGACATGGTTGTCCTCCAGCACCTGAAATCCCACTGTTGACCTGGGCTTGAAGTGCCATTCTCCTAACTTCCTTGAGTGTTGTTAACAGCATCTTTCCACCAGGGAGTCCAGCTTTGGCCTCTGTTCTTTTGTCATGGGTTGGATTTAAAAACTCCAATTACATTTCAGGGCAGTCACCTTTAAAAGACCCATGCAAGAGGGGCATAAATCAGGTTATTTTCATTAGAAAACAGATCATGATGAAGAAACTTCACTATTCTCTGTCCCTACGATGGCACATCAGACCCTGCGATGGGCACCGTGCTGCAAGACGGCCTGAGAGCGTGGCTGGGAGGGAGCTCTGCACCACCACGGGGGAATTTTGTTACAAAGTTTTTGGAGGTGAGACCCGTCTTCCCCCTGTGTGGCTGAAATGTTTGCCTAATTGCAGGACAGGAGAGATTTTAAACACCAGTGCAAAGAGCTAAGTGTTGTGTGGGTCTGCACTGTTTGCATACCCTCCGGCCACCCAATTAACAGCCTAATCTATGTGCGTACCCACTTTCATCTAAAGATGTCAAAGAGCTTGCAAACATTAATTCGTATTAATATGTTGCTAAAAACAAACAAACAAACAAATGTTTCCTTGGTGCTTCCAGGCCTCTCTTCCCCTTGACATGAGTTGAAAGCAATAATCTCCAGGGTGGTGCTGGTCACCTGTTTTGACAAGGGGGCCACCCAGTGCTGTGTTTTGTTGGCAGCAAATGTTGGGTCTCCCAAGACCATGAGCAGCCACCCTGACAGCAGTTCAGCAAGGCACAGAGGTCACCTTCCCCTTTGTGTGCCCCCTTAAAGCTGATGTGGTTTCTCCCTGGCGCAGTTGAAGCAATCTGGACCAGCAGCTGCTGTTGCTGACAGAGTAGGAGTTACTCCAGATTGCTGTGGCTGTGCAAGCAGGGAAACCTCTGGGGCTGCAGCAGCCCTGGAGGGTGTGAGCACAGCCAAGCCTCCGGGCTGCCACCTCTGGGGCTCAGCCTTGGCTCAGGGAGATGCTGGGCTCTGCCCCACAGTGCCTCGGCTGGAGAGACAGCTAGCTGTCTGTCTGTCTGCAAAGGAGGTTAGGTAGCACTGCAAAGCTATTGCAGTAAATACCCAAAATTCACATCACTAATCACGTGTTGACTTCCCTCTGGTTTGCAGTAAATCCTTTGGGGACTCAGCAGAATTTAAGGTTTAACAGCTAATGTTTAGAAAAAGATTTTGCTTTTCAGTCTACTGGAAGGAAATCCAGGGAAATAAGCCTAATTTTATCTTTGTCTAAAAATATCCAGCCAGCAAACCCACAACCAGGACAAACTGAGTCTCAGTATTTAGAGTGATGGTTTGTACAACTCTAAACCATTCTGATGGGTTTCATTCTTTTGTCAGATGTTGTGGCATCACTAACAGGTATTTGGAGACGGGAGTGCAGCTGTGTTAGCACGGTCACCAGGAGCTGGCTGAAGGGGATCTTTGTGGATATTTCCTTTGGAAGGTATTCAGCCACTGAAATACAAAGCCAGGTAGGTACCAACATGAGCATTAGTTCACATAAAATGCACTCTTCCATCTCAGTATAGTTGTTGCTCTGACAGTTTTCTTGAATACCATATCTGTTTTTAAAGAAGAAATTGAACACTCATATACAGAAATCACATATTTACAGCATAGAGCACATATTGATACATTTTGGTCATTTTAACTGAATTTGGAAGTCTTCATAAAGTGAGAAATACAACGTTTCATTATACAATTACAGCTAATTGTTTTAGAAATACAGTTTAAATGCAAGTTATCTTAAATTTATTGCTTATGTGACTGGAAAGATCTAAGCAAAACCTGAAAATCATAAACTCTTCCAGAACATTATATTTTATGCAGTCCAAAATGTGACACATGGGGTCTTTAATAATTCACTGCTTGTTAACATTAAACAACTGTTAACATGCTCAAATAATTAGTTATGCTTGCTTGACATGTTTGCATCTTTAATAATTGATGCATTTATCTTAATTACTAACAGTATTATGGTCGTAATATGCATCTTTTTTCTATCTTAAAATTTTAACAAAAACTGACTTTTTGCCAAAAATGATTATCCTCTAAGTTTTAATTACTCATTGTAATTAAATTGCAAGCTGCAGTATTTTATTAAAAAATCTTTCGCAAAAAATATTTAATGGAAAAGAGGTGATTTGTTGTTTATGCATCACACTTAGTAAATATTTCATAAGTTTCATATTACCCTTTCAGAGCAGATATAAAAAACATAACATTCTTAATATAAGAGTCAATTTAAAAGCTGCTATGGTAGTCTTCATTTCTCTTCCCAAAGGTTTGCAGAAGTCAGTGAATAAAGGAAGACAAAAAACAAACAAAAAATGTGGTGGAGATTGCAAATTGTGTGCCCACAGTGACAGGAACCGAGGTTGAAGACGTTGTGCTGGTGAGTGTATCACACGTTCTCAAGTGGAATTAGTCTGACTTGAAATAGAGCTGAGCATTAAAAGTTTTTCATTCTTCAGTGTTCTTCTGATTCAACTTCCTCTCGCAGGCTGCTAATAACAATAGTGGCAGTAGTTTGACTGTAATCATTTATTTATTGCAATGCTGATAGAGATGGGGGTGAGCTTTGTGTCAGCCAATTCAAAAAGACTGTGTTTTCAAGGCCTTCCCATTGCTAAGACAGGCTGGTTTAGATTAAGATGGTTGTTTCTGGTCCCTAAATGTTGTGGAGGCAATTACCACTCCTGTGGAATGACAAAACTTGTTAATGATGTCAAAGAATTCAGTCACATCCGTGTTCTGGTGTGTGGTTGTGTTCCTTCCCAAATGACACATGAAGATGCTTGAAAAGGCGTCAGCATATTGGCAGGAAAAAGTCCATTTGTGAGACAAAAATGTTGTCCAAAGTTTTAGATTTAAACCCCAAAAAGCTGTGTGATGCTGTCTCTCAGGGCTACGTTTATCAAGTGACTAATGAGAGCCCAGCTTGTCTCTGAGGTAGGTGGTTTCTGAGGAGCTAATACTTCAGCTGTGAGCCAAAGTCAGCCAAAACTGCATTTTTAATGACAGTGTGCCTGGGAAGAGATCTAGTGTAACTTTTTTTTTAAGACAAGTCAGTAGACCTAAGGGGCAGAAATGTCCCATGTGTCAGACAGTGTGGGCAGGGAGATTGTGGCCAGATCCAGAAGTGTCTCCTCCACGCCATCAACTTAGAAGTATTCTTTCAGCAGGATTTACTCCAGATATGACCCTTTGCCAGAAAAGCAGAGTGAGACTGGGGGGAGAAAAATGCTGAACTGAGATGTTGAGCTCTGTGCTCTTTCCTGTCTTTGGGGCTTTCCTGCCTGCTCTGAATAAAACCCAAAAACGTATCCTCAGATGCCAGCAGAGACTCTGGTGCTTCAGCTTCTGCAGCAGCATCAACGCTGTGGTGAGACTGAACCCACTGAGAGCACTGGATATGGAGCAAGAGCAGTATGAAGTTGAGTCCCCAGGAATCACTCAAACCAAACTGCTGGAGGGTGTCACAGGCAGGGCTGTGCTCCCTCCTGCCATGACGTCCAGCACCAGCTGGCACATCCACCGTGGGCAGGTGGGAATGGCAAACTGTGGCCAAGGCCACCCTTCCCACTGCTGCTTCCCGATTCACTGTGTGCTTTTAATCTGTGCTGTCTCTTCTGACAGATTTAGAAGATTCTCACTGTTGCAAAGTCCTCATGTCCTTGACGTGGTGTTCTTCAAAAAGCGATTTCTAGTCTGATTTTAGAGTTAAATAAAAATTTACACATCACAGATCTATTAATCATTTTTTTCCCTTCTGTGGGTGTATCTTCAGATTTCAGTGATTGATTTATGTGGCCAGATGGGTGCATTTGTTTCCTGCTGTCTTCCAGTCCAGCAGAATCCATGCATGCTGTGCAGTACAGTGGGCTTGAACTTTCACTTGAAATGCACTACTGTACATAAATCCTGAATACTATTCCTTCATTGGAACAAATGGGATTCAGATGTGACTCCTTTGGATGTGGCACAAGCTGAGGTTTTCCTGTCAGTTAGTAAAAAAGCCATTCCTTTCAGCTTTGGGAGAAAAACTTAAATATTGCAGGAGATCCTCTTCATGTCCTCCTGGATTTTGGTCCAAAAGCCTTTGCCTTTCCTGTCACCACATAATGTGTGGTGGCTCATGAGCTCTTGCCAGAGAAGCTGATTGTGGGGAGAGCAATCCGTGGTGTACACAAGAATTTATGCTGACGTGTGCTAACACTGTAAAAAGTATTTGCAGATTGTCAGGTCAGTGTTCCCACGTCCCAAACTGTGAGCACGGGGACCAGGAGGACCTGAGAGGGAAGGGCCAGAACTGGAACAGACTGGACATAATAGTTTGATTCTCAGCAATATTTTATGCAAGGGTTCTCGTGGGTATATGAGGCCGTCCTGGCTCCAGCAACTGAATTTAACCTCGGTCCAGATGATGCCAAAGCTTGTGGTGACAATTCCATTTCTGACAGGGGACGGGAAGTCTCAGAAGCAGCAAATTCCCAAAGGCCATGGGAAGGCAAGCGGGTGGCAGGAGAGGGAAATCCAAATCAGTGCTCCTGCTGAGGGACCAGCTTCAGAGAATCCACATGTGAGAGAGGTCTCCCAACAGCACAGGCAGGAGCTCACGCTTCATTAGGCCAGGAAGTCTCATTATGACATGCAAAGTCACAAGAAATTAGCTTCAGAAGTTTTCCCACTCGGGAAGTGAGTTATTTTGCATGTAAGGTGTGTGTGTTTCTGTATGAAATGGAACTTTTTTGCTTCTTTATGCAATGAAAAGATAACCTCTTCTGGTTTATAATTCATGGCCCCTTTTCCAGCCCTGGTGGTGCAGAAGGGAGAGGCCAATAGAGCTGCACTGGTGAAAAGGCTCTGGCCAAGCTACAGCAGGTGTTTGGGTGGGAGTAACATTGTGGTGGGACAATGCTTTACACTTTGATGAAAAAAGGCACAAAGTCAGTGTTTTGAGTGGTTTGTCTTGCTTATGACATCCATTTCTCTCAAACTTTTGTCTGATGGGATGGCAATTTCTCGTTTACTCCATTTTTAAGTCTCAACATTGACTGAAACCCTAACCCAGGTTTGCTAAAACACAAGGAAGGCTGTCCTGGGTGCTGCTGCCAGAGCAGGAGCCCCGTGTGCAGAGTGCCTTACTGCAGCACCCAATTCAGAGCAGGGGCTTTCATCAGAATCCAGGCAGCAGAGCTGTGAGGTGACCTCTGCTGCTGGGACTGCTCAGCCCTGCTGAGCTGGCACCTTTGGTGCTGCATTTCCTTTTTTTTTTTTTTTTTTTTTTTTTTTTTTTTTTTTTTTATTTTTAAAAAAATTTTTTTTTAAATCTGAATATTAGGAAAAGAGTTTGTCTACATCTGTAAAAAACCCAATTATATGTTTTATTCCAAACCCTTGTGACTGGCTTCCCATGGCCTGCAGGAGCTGGCAGGGGACACTGCATTCCCCAGAGCATGTTCCCCTGGGACCAGCCACCCATGCTGCTCACTGCTGGGAAGGGTTTGGCCAAAACCTGGGCTAATTCCTGTGTTCACTGATGCTGGTGAAGGAGGGAATGAGCTCCTGACGAGTTTCATGTAGGCATTGAAAGTGTAAGTGCAGAGAACAGAGCGTGGCCAATGGCTGGAAACGCTGGCAAGCACTGATGTGCAGAGAGGTGGATTTCCTGGAGGAGACTTTCAGAAAATACTGCCCACAGAAATACAGATGCTTTCCTGTGAACTCTGTGATTTGCAAAATATACATATGAGTTTTACAGTATTTTCAATGTGAACATGTTCATGTTTATGACCCAGAATATTTCAGGTGTGAGCTAAATTCTTTCTGGCTCGCTCAGGGTTTTGACATTTGTAAGTCTTTGCTCGCCGTAGGAGTATTTTTAATGGCTTGTATTAATTCAAGGTGTCCCTTTATGAACTTAAAATTAAAAAAAAACCCCACTGCCTTTTAATGACATTTCCATTTATTCAGAACTATTATTTAAAATCCTAAATTAACATTCTGCTCTTCGATTCTGACAGAGCCATTATATTTTATACTACAAGAGTTTAGTTAATTTTAAATTATTAAACCCCATTGGCTGCATGAAGTGAGCATCTTTAAGCAAGTTTCTGTAGTTCGGGTGCATTCCAATCAACTCTGACTGCAAACTAAACCCGAATATTTTGCCTATGACTCTTTTTATCATTATATCTGACAGTTATTATTCTGAGTTTCACTTTCTGGCCTGAGAAATTAAACAGCAGCTGAACACAGTAACAGCATTATGGGGAGCAACCTGTACTGGGCAACACAGCTCTTCAAACTGAAGGCAGAGAAAAATCACAGAAATAACAGTAAGTCTTTTTTTCTGAAAAAGAAATCGAAAAGTTCATGACATAAACTTTTCCTATATAGGAAACTAATTTCTTCCAGCAACAATATGTATTTACTTTGCATGTAATTTTATTTTGATTTTCAAAGATATTTGTTCCTTTCAGTTGTCACCTGGCATGACTTAGGTAACATTCTGATTTCTTCATGAATTAAGGATGATCATTTCTTCAGACATTTAAGCAGGGAAAGAATTTCAGAGCCACTTATCTTACAGGGTGACATCTACTAGGTGGGAAGGACTTTGTATAGGTGGGGTCTAACAGTCCTAATTGACTGCAAAGGAACACTGTGGGGATTAAAATAATGTATGCAAAATGGGTCAGACTATAATGGGAAGTATGGACACTTTTAAAACTGAAATTACACTTCAAGGGCAGTATGGATATCGAGCAATAAGCATCATTTTAAAGCTGCTGTGACTTCAGGTGAAATTTGCTGCAAGCTATATAGATCTGCTTTAATTATTTTTTGAATCTGCAAACTCTGATCATTTGCATGCATTGCTAATGCACTTGTCTCCTGAAACCTGAGCTGCACAGTTTGGGCTTTACAGATTTATCAAGTGAAACAATTCAGCTAATATCACATTAATTTAATTAACTTTAATTTTAAATGACTTGCTGGAGCACCTAACAAATGTAACATCTCCAAGACATTTTAGCAGATAGCTGTGGCTTTGTTGTATGCTCTTGTCTTCATAGTGAGAAAACATCTTGTTAGCATGAAAGGCCCCTCACTACTTTAGAAGAGAATATTTTGTTTATACTCTAACGTTTGCCTTGATTGCCTGGCTGTCATTTCAGAGGTGAAAGAAAACAGCAAAAGTGCAGATTGGTGGGGGGCTGATATAATTTAACATCTGCTCTGCTCTGCAACGATCTCTTTCAATTTTACGTGGTATTGATAATTTGTCGTCGGTTTGGGATATCCCCAGGGAGCTGCCTGGGAGTGCGAGTGCATTCCCAGCTCCTGGACTGCAGTGGCTTCAGGAGAGCTGGACCTGCATTCCTGCTGAAAAAAGCACCAGGCTGAATGCAAGGCTGGTCCCAGAAAGGAGGGCAAATGTGCTACTTATTCTTCCATCATTTTCTTTTTTTTTTTTTTTTTAAAGGTAAAAATAGTCCATGGAAAATTCAAACTATCTAAAAATCAGTCATCAGGTCTTCAGCTGTCCCATGGTTGATTCAAAGTTTAATGTCAACTTCTAAATATAGAGCAAAATATTTTTATATTTATGGGAACATATATATCTAAAATATATCACATGGCTAAGGCGGCGTATTGTCCTGTCTGACAGCAAGGTAGGTATGCTAAATATTTTCAGAAATATAAATATGGTCCATTCCAAACATTCAGTTTACAGTTGCAAACTGGAAAAAATACAAGAGATAAGGCCATAATCCCTGTGTGGACACAGTCAGGAAGATAAAGGCAGGAAGCTTGTATAGGAACAGCAGTTTATTCACATTCACTTTTCATCATACATATACATTAAATATTAATAACACTGTATGAATATTCATCTGTGTTTAATATTCATTTATACACAGAAGTTTACAGCCAATCCCTTTAACTTTTGGTGCCAAAACCAGTGTTCAAAGGGTTGTGCTGCCATTGTTTCTGCAAAACGTTTACATTTATCTGCTGTAAAAGAGGCTGAATGGCACTGAAGAGTGTCGTGTTTAGTTTTAAAATGCCACAAATAACAGATTTATAGATTTTTCTAAATACATTATTTTACCTTGACAGCATTAATCATTCATGCTTCCTTCTTTCATTTTTCTACCTGCAATGGATTATTGAAACAGAAAATAACAACGGGAAAGGCTACAAGCAGTATCAAAATGTCAAGTTTGTACTTACAGTTGTATGTGCGTAGACAGGGTCAAGAGCCTCAATTATTTGTATATGTACACAGTGGTACTACATGAAAGGTTATGTCACCTGCAGCTATTTTCTTGCAGATTTAAATAGGACTGATATTCAACTCCACAGTCAGCCACTGACATGGAACATAGAATTGTAAAATACTATGAACTCTTATGTCAGGACCTAAAATATGAACTGGGTGATTGCAAGGTGTAGCTGTGGGCAATCCTGTGTATTGCAGTGTAAGTCCTTTAAATTACTTTGTGTTATCCCTGACCTGTTCTTTTCATTTAAGCATAAGCCAGACCAACATGGAAGTACTTTCCAGGGAGAAGAAAAACCCTTGATATTGCCCATTTTTCCTGTAGCATTTTCTTGGGTTTTGAGGAGTTTTGTGGTTTTTTTTTTTTTTTTTTTTTTTTTTTCTTTTTTTTTTGATTCTTGGCTTTTTTGGTTTTGTCTCTTCTGGTTCTTTTATGCTTTATATTTTCACGAATCCACATATGAAAATTTTATGTTAAAAAGGTTATTTTGCGTATAATTTTAAAAGTTATTTTCTGTAACCCAGGTATGATACTTTTAAGAATTCCAAGATCATGGCTTGCAGGCTTGCATGTTAATGAAATGCAAGTCTTACAGCAAAACTCGCAGCAGCATTATTTGGAGTGGGATGTGTGGTGGAGCTAATCAGTATATTTTCACGGTGGAGGGAGGAGGAGAGAAGCTAATCAGTAGATTTTTTGCTGGTGATTTGCTTATCTAAGATATAGTTTTTTTTTAAAAAAAAAAAAAGAAGAAAACAATAGCATGGGGTTTTCTTGACCAAGCTCCTCATGGGTAATAGTCACTCTTTTGAAAGGTCAGCACGAGACTTCCAACTCAGAAAGTCTTATTTTTTTGAAGAAGATTGATATAAAAGTGCTTTATATCTTTAAAGCAATCTACTAAACCAGCAGTAATAATCATATAAATCAATGGGCTTGTACATCACTGATGTATGACAGCATGAGGGACACAGTTAAAATTGTATATTCAGCTTTGGAATTGACATTTGTGAATTCTTGAGAGTAACTTACTACTTCCATATCCTTAGCCTTAGAAAAAATAAAGCTTTACTGAAGCCCTATGTGTACAACATTCATGTACTGTTAAGCTTGCTTTGATTTAAATTATTTCTGGGTATTGATATAATTGGCACTGGAAAGTAACTATCTTAACAGACAAAAACATTTCAAAGAATAAATTAGTAAATTATTAGATATTAACATCAGCCTCTCTATCTCTACTCAGGTGACACAAACCAGATACATATGCTGAATTAATAGAATTGTTATTGCAGATTTATTTTGAGATGTACCATACACTCAGTAATTGTGCTAATTCTTCTTTCCAGTTTTTACACTTCTGCCACTAAAAAATTGTGTTCATTTTTGGTTTTTATCAGATCTTAAAATACAGATTTCACATTAGAAGTAAATTAAGGCATTAAGTATTGCTGAATGAATATGGATTTTAGAACTTACTACTAAATTCTGTTAGACATCCAAAAGTTTGATCCCTTCTTTCTGGGAGGATGAAATTGGTCATTATTTCCTCTGGAGCAAGGCATTGACATTAAATAATACATTCTCCTCTGTGTAGTTTTTGTTTTCACCATTTTAGACTTTTTTTCTCCCCTGTTATTTAATCTCTAAAGTTATCTCATTCAATTATAAGAGATAATTGATTTTAATAAGTGCTAATTGTTCTGTAAAAATTCTTCATATGCATACACATCCTTATATCCACACATGGAAGCATTCATGCTACAGAATTTAATATCAGTTCCAAGGAAATTACTTTGAGCTGCTTAACAGAAATAGCAGTGATATGAAAATCCTGAGGGCTCCTGCTTACAAGTATAGCAGGGAAAATAACATGTATAAGTCGGGATCACTAATATGCAGGTAGCACCCTTAAGTTTTAGGACCATAATTGGATATATCTGATGAGGGAAATAGCAAGGCAGGAGAACAGATGGTCAGAGGGAGCACTGGAAGAGGGAGCAGGGGGTGCTCCTCGTGTGCCTTCCCAAGGGAGGTGCCTCAGAATGAGAGGTGCCCCTGGCAAAGCTGACTTCCAGGGAAGGGCTTGTGCTTGGTGCTCCAGAGCAAGCCCTGGGACACGGGGGGCCAGGGTGGCCAGGGCTGGGAGCAGCTCCTGCCTGGCTCTCTAGCAGGGGGGTCCTGCAGCCACGGCCTTCTGGTGGGGAATCTGGCTCCACGCTGGCTATCTGGGGAGAGATTATTGTGGGAGGTTTTTCCCATGCTTTCTTTCCTTTTCTTCCCTGTTTTCTGCAAGAGCAGGTTTCATGAGTCACGTTAAAAATATTTTAATACCAGGGCACTATTGATTGACCATGAAGAAACCTCCTTGTGATAGTCAGTATACTCCAAGTAATAATGTAAGTGAATAATGTTTTACAGTCACTTTGCATCAGTCTCTTCTTCCAGGTCCAATCCATCTGTATCCAGTTAGAAAAGACTCCTCCAAGGCAAGTTATTCATGGGTTCTTCCCAATTCCCCTCTTTAGATCCTGTAAACAAATCCAATCACTGGCTGTTTAACATTTTTATTACATAAATTCTAACATGCAGCAGAACGTTACTGGGTACTGCTAATAATGGTGTGCATTTTAGATATATTCTCTTTTTGTCACAAAACCCCTTAAACCATATTCTAATAACTGTGTATAAGATATAATTGGAAAGAAGCATCACATTCAACGACCAAAAGAAATATCTCTGTAGTGCTTTTTGTTGTTTCTGTTTTCATCTAAAGTAACCACCAGACATTTCAGTTCCTTCAAGGAAAAACAACCCATGTCTCCTGTGATAACCCAAATGTGCAGACATGCTGATAAATAAGATACATTTACAGTTCTTTTATTACTGTATTCTATGACAAGATCAAATAAACAGTATTTTGTGGAATATTACAACTTACAACAAAGCTAAACTACTGTCCAAAGATGCTGAAAAATTCCATTATAAATACACTTTATTTTCAGCTGGCTCACGGGTGTTTAGGGTATCCCAACACTTTGACAATTTTTATATAATACTATGAAGAATTTCGTGATTTCCCTTCATCTTACTGCTGCTGCCAGCTCAATACATCTTTTTCTAGTAAAAATTATACAAATCTGTGGTTTTTACTTCTCTCATATGCCATAAATCCTCAAGATAGTTTCATATATGTTAACTACAATCTTTCTTCCCCCCACCTCCCCTCCCTGGGGTTTAACCAGCAAAACCTCAGATATATTGCACAGAAGAGGAGCAGAACAGAAGGAAACATCACTTTGGTGAGATTTGAGGAATTTCTATTTATAAATATCTACCTGTATTTCTTTCACATAAACAATAGTGAAAGACCAGGAAAAGGTTGGGTCATCAACTGGCATCTGTTTCTCTGCATGAGATGTCCCAAGAGAATAATATTTACTGAGCAAACATGAGTTACATGATGGACCATAATGTGGAGTTTTCAAATTGTCTTGGCAGCTGTTCACCTGTTGAATAGCTCTGTGACTTTTTGAGGAATTATTTGCTTGATCCTGTCAAGGCAAAAGAAAGAATTTTGATATATACAAGAAGCCATCTATGCTTTTCTCTTCAATAATTTCCCTTCACAATATACTCATTTATGAAGCCTGACTTTACTGATGAGAAGGGACAGGCAGATCTTTGGCCTTAAGAGTTTGTCTCTGCCTTTGTTTCAGAGGACTTTCTTTGGGTTAGATCTCTGACTTTTCCTGCTTTGCTTATCCTCAAGATGTTCCCATTGCTCCCTGGGCCTCCTGGCAGCCTGGCTGCCATGAGTCTGGTGATTCCTCTGCTGGAAGGAAGATGTTTCTCACAGCACCCAGCCCTGTGAGCTCTCTCCATCCCCTCCCATGGAAGGAAGGTGTTTCTCTCATTACCCCAGCCCTGTGTGCTCTCTCCATCCCCTCCCATGGAAGGAAGGTGTTTCTCACATTACCCCAGCCCTGTGAGCTCTCTCCATCCCCTCCCATGGAAGGAAGGTGTTTCTCTCATTACCCCAGCCCTGTGAGCTCTCTCCATCCCCTCCCATGGATCCCCCTGAGCAGCTCCACTGCCCATCACGGGGGCCTGTCCGAGGGGTCACCCTCCAGCTTCCATCCAAATTGGTGGTGATGGTGGGAGGACATGCTGGGGTCCCTGCCTGGCCCCTTCAGATATGGGGAAAGAAAATCAAAATACAATTTAAATGCTTTAAAACTGGAAATCCCACCAAAACTCATTTCCCTGGTGCTCTCTTCTGCTCTGCTCCTTTTTAATTGTACCACCCGTAGTGTAAATTTTTATGAGAGAAGGCTAGCAGAAGAGGATAATACATTTTTTTAGTATGCCACTGCCTGCCATTACTCCTGTTTTTCTATTACACATAGGGGCTTATTCTCATTTAAAAATTCTATTTACTGTCCACTTATGCTTCCTTTCTCTCTGAATTTAATTTTTAAGTGCTGTGATTATTTGAAAAATAAAATTTCCTTTGTGTGGGTCAGGGTTTTTTTTTGGCATAAAGAGAAGTTCCTTGTAGCCTATCCCACAGAGAAGTTTTTGCATGCAAGGAATAGTTACTATGTTTTGAAAAACAAACAAATACATGAAAAATACCCCCCAGTTAAGAGTGCAGTCCCTCAGCCAGACTGTCTGTTTTGGGGTTGAGGGCTAGCTGTGCTATCAACTCAACCACCACAACTTCAAAAGGCATTCAGAATGCAGAATATATTTTACTCTTTTGTTCTTAAAATATTTAATCCAGATTAAATCTAGATTAAATGCCAAAGATAGAAGCAAATCTCTCACTGGAGAGAGATTTGCACTTTCAGTCACAATCAATAGCTCAAAGCTGACCTGTGTGAAGTCCTCAGAGATAATGGTGAGAGTCCCAAAATCTTAGATGTCATTGTGCAGGACCATGACCCTGAGACTGAGATTCGGCAAAGAACTTTTGGAAATGCACCAAAAAGCTTTTCTTCTGCCCCTGAATCGTGTTGTGGGTCCAAACTGGCTCCTAAATTAGGTAGGCACATCTGTTGACTTAAAACATGCAATCTGCACGTGGAAGAGACTAAAAAAATGATACTTCTAATTTTGACAAATAGTTATGTTTTGTTCTCTCTGCCACGAGTTAGGGCACACTATCGTTCTTTGTTTCTAGCAAGTAACTGAAGTATTATTAAGATTTTCTTTCCATTTCTTAAAACTCCCCAGGGTCTACAGTTTTCTTTGCAGAAACAGTTGCCATTAAATATGCTGTATGTCAATGCAGCAGTGAGGTGGTTAATTTTGACTGAATATTATGCTATATAACCACTTGGCATTTAACTTGAAAAATGACTTTCTGCTTCACCTGTCAGCAGCCCAGTTCTCATCAAATAAGTGAGTGAGAAAAATTTTTAAATTTCAATTTCCTGATGCTATTAGACACTACTTCTTCCATACTTAAACAGTTTAGCAGTGCATGTACATGTTTTGGTATTCATGCCATGCATCACACTACATGCTATTACAATAGCTTTTTTGTTTAAAGGGTAAAGAGATGCATGGATCTTTATCTTGGGGTTAGGAAAATGTATTGCAGGAACATGGCCAATCAGGTTTCTGAATAACTTTGTAACATAGTACCATAACCCTGGTGCAGTGCAAGGAATTTAAAATACGAGGTGCCTACGAGTCCACAGAAAGAAATGATTCTAGATGGAGACACCAGCACAGCAATCCTGCACTGCACTTCCTCAGAAAACCAGTTCCTCCTGGAGTATTCACCTGTTTTATTCTTTCAGCTGCCAGGCACATAATTCTGATAAATCATGCAAAATAATGGTTTTTGCAATTTCAGTATATTTTAGAGATTCAAACCATTGTAATTTAACATTAGTGGTAGGTTTCCTTTGTTTCCATTTCAAACACAAGACCAGTTTTCACTGATGGCTAATACATCCCCAAACAGAAAGTGCACTGCATTGAGAGAGGGAAGGCATTGAGAGAAGGAATCAAATTAGATTTCCCCATGTCATTTTCATTTCTTATGCTTCTTCACACAGTTTTCACTTTACCACTACCAAAGCTGGAGACATTTTACTCAGGTGGAAAAATGCATCATCTCTGCTGCATTTCCCTTTAATTTTTGAATTAGTTTTTATAAAATGTATATATCTATAGTTATAAAGTAACAAACATCAAAAATAATTTGAAATAATAAATATGAACAGCTATCACTAAAATAATTATTTTTTTATTCATTTAGTTAGTCTTGACAATTGAGGCAGTCCAGTGGGTTACAGAACAGGGTGGACAGTTTGGTTCAGCATCATTTACTGTCTTAAAAATAGAAACATAGCAGACAGATGGTACTTAGAGATCCAGGGGTAAAAAACACATACAGGTATTTTCAGGCATTCTTACAATTAAAAAAAAAAAAAAAAAAAAAAAAAAAGGCAATGTCAGGGTAAATTTTACTACTTTTTAAGTACCAAGTTATGGATTGGAATAATGTATCTAGTGTTTTCATTTTATTGCAGTGTAACTTTGCTAAAATAAAGAAAGGTTCATCAGCATGAACATAAAGCCCAATCATGAATGAGGCCCAGCATTAAAAGAACTGCAGAACTGCCAGGTGTTTTGTAAGTGCCTCTATTCCTGGTAACACTCTTCAGGGGCTGTAGTCTTTCCAAAAATGTGTTTTCCCAGCTTGCAGCTGATCTCCTGAAGCTGTGGAGGAGAGCAGCCCCAGCACATGACTCTGCTTGGAACACCACAGGGATCTTCTGCCTTGGTGCATGTTTGCAGGCACAAAACCACATCTAGGAGGGAGCAGAGTCTCCTGAACTTTTGATATAAGCTTGTGAGAAGGTAAGGTTGTGTGAGAATATTAAATATACCTTGCACCATGTGGAAATAAGTATGGTGGTTTAGTGACAGTGACAATAGGAACACCATGCCCTTAGGACTGATTACAGTTATGCTTTCAAATTTACAGGAATTATTATTTAATGAAACAGCAGTAGACACTTCTAACCTGTGGGTAAATTAGTATCCTGCTTGCAACTGAATGTTCTTTATTCATTGCCCTGGATTTACCCTGTGGTCATTGGGCAGGCTTTGCCCTTCTTCTCCATCCCTGGCAGCAGGGGTGGAGTACAAGATGTCCCCTGGTCTGGGGGGGCTGATTTTCCCCCACAGAAATGTCTGCTCTGCTTTCCTAGACTGAGAAATGTGGAAACTCATCAGTAGGTGCAGCATTCTCTGTGTAAAGAAGAAATGAGGGTTTTTTTTTACATACAGATACACACACATTTAGGATTATGTTCTATAGGGTCTGCACATGAGCATAGCAGGGTTCTTGCAGGACTCCACATCCTATGGACAGTTACTTCTGCTGCTGTCTGTGATCAAGTGTCATATCCTTGTGGTGGTTTGTGCTCCTAAATCCTCTAGGGAAGAGTTCAAGCCTACAAACAGCCCTTTCAGAAGATGATCTGCATAAATCAGTGAGTGGGTTGAATCTTCCAGGGTCAGCTGGATGCTCCAAGGTTGACAGAAGTGCTGGGATTGTGAGGCCATGGATGGTGGCTTGTGGAGTCCCTGTTCAGCCCCTGCACAGGTGAGGGTTTGTGACAGCTGGACATTGCTCCTTTCCCAGGAGCTTGTAGGAGTCCATTTGGAAGTGACCACACAGGGGAGATCAAAAGTAACATGTTTGAAGTATTGGCTGTCTTCAGCTCAGTCCCAGGGACTGGTATCGCCAGAACAGTGAGAGCAAAAACTTCAGGCAGCAAGGTGCAAAAATCATTGAGCTATCCCAGGTGGAATCTGTGGCTATGGAAAATGTCAGTGTGGTGTTGCCCCCATGCCAAGCAGCTCTTCTGGGAGGTGGCTTCATTAGCACTGGCTGTGCACTGCTCAGGGCACACACACGGACACTGCCCTTCCTTCCGGGGACTGTGGAGCTCACCAAAATGACGTTCCGTGTGCCATCATGTCCTGCAGAGGCCTGTGGAGGGATGATAATGGCTGTAAGACTTGTCAAAGTCTAATTAGTTACTCCAGAAGAGAGATTTCACTTTTTTTGGCCGAATCTTTTTTGTTTGGAAAGATCCCAAACCCCTGTTTCCTGGGAGCTTGCCTTCGCTGTTAAATTTGCAAAGGGCTGCTCCATGGGATGACAGATTTTATTTTTATTTTTTTTTCAATAATATTCTGCTTTACAACGGTTTTTTTTTTTCAAGGTTAAATAAATGATAATTAGAGTTGAGTGTGTTCTAACCCAATGGGTTGTAGGGGATGTTTCCTCACTGGTCTCCTTTCTGGCAGCACCAAGGGGAGTGAGTTCATATGTCACTGCAGAAAGCTTACGGCTCCCCTCAAAGCACTATGAAAATTGCTGTGCACAGCTATTTTGTTTCTGAAAGACAAATTCTGTGCAAAAGGTAAGAGACAACAGGTGCTCAGACGTGGTGCTGCTGTGGCAGTGCAGGTCTGTGCACCAGCTCCTGTGCACTTGGTGAGAGCATCAGGCGAGTGCCAGCCCGCCTGCTCTGCTCCTGCCCTCCAGCCATGGGCAGAGAAATTCAGACAGAGAAATGCACAAACACCCCTATGCAAAATCCCAGGCAGTTGAGGGTTTTATTCAGATTCAGTAGTCCCACCTGCTCAGATTCCTTGCAGCCACAAGAGCAGTACTTTCCACCCCAACTCCTGTTGATGGCTGGAGCCCCAGAGGCTCACTGAGTGAATGAGACCCCCCCACCTGCTGTGTGTGGGGTCAGCTCCTGTGGGAACCTGGGGCAAGCCTGTCCTGCAGGGCTCAGGGTCAAAATCTAGGTGGTCTGGCTTCACAAACTTTCAGCTGGAAGGAAAAATGGTTGCAAGTGCTCTGATTCCCTCACAGTGCAATAACACAGGGAGAAAGACCATATCTCCTAATTCTGTTGTCAGCTGTTAACATCTCATCCTCCACAAATTTCTTTAATTATTGGAGGGTATTTGCAAATATTTAAAAATGCTTTCTCTTCCTTCAGGAATTTTTATATTGGGTTTTATAGAAGGTTTATAATAGAGCAAATAACAGTTTAGATGAAATTCTGGGAATTCTTTTGTAGTTTGCTTCTGCATGATAATCATTATGAGATTGCTTCCCCACTGCTTGCTTAATGCAGCTGTCCAAGTTTTGTATTTACTGGGAATCCAATTTGTTTTAAGAAATTAACAAAACAAATACTTAAGTACTGTGCTGAACCTATTGTAAAGTTTTTATTCATTTTGGTGAGAAGGAAAAAAGCATTACAGTGCTTATGGAACAGCATTTGAGGCCACATTTATGAAATTGAATCCCTACCAAAATAATTTGCTCATGTTAATACAGATGTCGTATGGCATTGGAACAATTATTCTGTTGATTTTGTCTCCAAATTGTGTTGAACTTCGCTGTGGCAGTGGGCAAATATCTGCTCAGAGAGGCAGGCTGGCTGTTTAGCTAAAGCAATAATGCCCTGATCTGCAGAGATGCTGATGGGACTGTGTGGTCCTCAGATCCAGTGACATATCTGTGGTCCTCAGAGGAAGGAGTGCCCTGGCACTTGCAGACAGGGCTGCCAAGTCCTCCTGTGCCTTCTGTAGCCCAGCACATGAGATAATTTCTGTGCTCTTCAGGGCAGGCACTGCTGCTCCCTGTGATCTTGGTCACTGTGGCATCACTCCTCTGAATGTCCTTTGCTTAAAAGCACTGAGGGAAAAACAGGTCTTTGTGGTGACAGGAGCTCTGTGCCTCTCATACTGGGTTTTCCAGCTTGATTTTCTCCCAGTGTGGCCTCTGGAGAACTTCCTGCAGCTCAGTGGTGACTGTAACTCTGCAGCAGATCCTGGTGACCTGCTGTGCTGGGAGTCCTTGCAATCCCCCTCTGTCAGCCCCAGGACCTGCTGCACCAGGGTCTGGCTCTGCTCTCTACCTGCCTTCTCTCAAAATTGTGCAGATTTGGGTCTCTTTGCTCGTGTGCACTATCAGTTTCTCCCCAGAATAGACTGTCTCTTACTACCAAATTCTGAGCTCTCTCAGCAGGATAACCAGAATGGTGAGTAACCCTTGTTTTTCCCAGATATCTGCTGGCATTTTTAAAAGCAGCATGTGTAATTGTGCTCCTAACAGTGTGGGTAAAGAGTGCCTGAAAAGATCATTGGTTGTTATTATTGCTTCTTTTTAAAGGAGAAAATACTTGCTAATTGCAAAAAATCAGAGTATCAGAGTTGAAAGGTAACACCTCATACCAACTTTTTTTAGGGTAGAAAGAAGTTCCTGGATCTTGCAGATCTCCAAGCTGTTGGATGAGCTTGGTGCCAACTCAGACCCAGTAGGTTACATTTGTCTGTCCTTGGCAGCCCATGTTTTTTATTTCACTTATAAAGTTGTTTTTTTTTTTTTTTCTAAAGAACCAACACCGTAACTTGTAGACCTCACCTAATACATGTTCTAAAACCTTGTATACTTGCTTCTTACGTATATCTCTGTGTTTGATCTGGCAACCAGAGCAGTGCATTGGACTTTGTTTTTGTGAGGGTAAAGAATGAGCTGTGATGCAGCAGTGACCTACAGGCCCTCCAGAAGAAGCCTTTAATTCTACCCAAATTTCTCTCAGACAGTAGACAGTCTGTGGCTTCAGAATATGACCCCTGTGCTGGGGAGATTAGCAGGGCTTGTCCGTGGAGCCCTTATGACACCCCAGAGCCAGTGCAGGCACAGGGAGAGGCTGTGGAAGAACACAGTGCTGGGCACTGGTTGTTGACATCTGTGCTGGCAACAGGTGACATTTCCTCTAGGGAAAGAACAGGGCCAAAGGAAGGATGTGCAACTGTTATCTGGCTTTGCCTTTTGGGGAGGAGGGGAGTTTGGAGGGTGTGTTTCTCACTGCACAGGGCAGGGCAGCATGTCCTGGGCTGAGCCACTCCCTGGGCCTCCCCAGAAATGTAGCAGGGTTGCACTTCTGGCAGGAGGGGTTTTGTTTCTTAGTTTGTTGTTTTTCTTTTTTTCCCCTTTTTCCCACTCAGTGATGCAAATGGCATTAGGCTTACCAGCTGCTTGTTCTTTCACATCTAGAAAAACTTCACTGGGCAGTGAAGGGGAGAAAAAAGACATTCTGGCAATGAGACGTCTCACTGGTTTCTGAAACCAGGACTTTAAAACCTTTCTTAATCTGGTGGCTGAGTGCCTGAATCAGAATAGGCAGATTTCAGATAATTTTGCTGCCTGTCCATGAACGACTCAGACTGAAGCAGCAAAACACACTTTGGTTTAAAACTAATCCACAGTGCAACTCGCTCCAAACTGATTTGAGTCATCTGTAACGTTGCTGGGTCTACCAATACCTGTGACTTCAGTATCTAATCTGTTTGTACGTTAATTTATCCCAAATTGCTTACACAGCTACGTCTGCACTGGCAGTTTGCTCTCTCTCCTTGGAAGAATGTGCAGTAGAAAAGTTTCTTCCCTGTGATGCTGCCAGGGATGTGATCCCACCCTCCACAGGGCTGCCTAATAACTCTCTTGCTACGTTGTGTGTTGGATACTAACAGCAGGAAGCATTATTTTAGAAGATTTAAATTAGCAGATTTTATTTACCACACCACTATTCTCATGAGGCATCTCACTTCTATCTAAAAGGGTTTTAAATTATCAGCTTTTATTTATCACAATAGTATGTTCCTGATTTATCACACTTTCCTGTGTCTTATTTACTCAGACCAATATGGCATAAAAATAGCTGGGTAATATAGAGAACTCAGAAACACCATGTGAATTTTCTGAAAGCAAAGAGGAATTGCAAACTGTTGAAAATATCACAGAAACATTAACTGATACAACTTTTGAGTCTACTTTTGACTGTATATGCTATTGAAAGCAATGAGGGCAGGAGGACTTAATTGAACAGCTTTGCCCTTGCTTACGAAAGCAGGGTTTGAATTAAAGTCTAAAATTTAAGGCTACTGCAACTGTCTTTGAGACTCTAAGTTAAAGCTATACCAGTTGCAAGACAAACTGATAGGAGCTTTTGGGCTTTGTGTCACTCAGGAGACTGATGTCTAGTTTCAGATGTCATTTCAGTTAGATCTCTGAGTAAAAAAACCATTTAAGAGTATCTCATTTTACTTTTTTCATCTCTGGAACTGCTTTGCTTTTTTCTACTTACAGAAACATCAAAAGGAATTCAGGACTTGGTCATAGTCTGGACATCAGGTTTTTATAGGAACAAAGAAAGATGTGGTGTGCCCTTCACACATGCTCATATTAAAAATTTATTAGGGAAGTTTCAACGTCTTTCAATTATTAGGCAGATTTTAAGGCTCTTGTAAGTGGTACAATAGTAGCAAATGCCAGCTGATATTTTACAGAAATATTCCAAATAAAAATACCATTTGATTGCAAGGGGGAGCAGAACCTCCAGGAACAGATCTTCATTTTTGGTAGTTTAGTCCACAGTAACAAAAACCACATTGTACCAATCAGATATTTAATGAGCCTCTAACTCCATTTCTACCTTATCCCAAAGGTATAGCAAATAGTGCTGCTTTTTTAAAATATCAAGAAAACATCATTTGCTCTAAAATGTCCCTAAAAGCAGGTCTAAATTGCCAATAAAGGCTAGGTAATTGTATCAGCATGGATCAGAAAGCATTTCTCAGAACTGATGAAATAGTTTGCGGTATTGCAGAACCTGAATGATGCTCTCTGTACATTACACTGGAAATATCAAAGACTGGTCTCAGTTTAATTTGCTCACTACTGTGTATTTTGGATTTTCAGGAAATATTTCTCACTAATGTCATTCTGTTTTGCTTCAAATGTAATTTGTTTGGGGAAAGTCAGGCGATTTCTGCAATCAAGGGTTCACTTGGAAGAACTTTTTGTTTGGTTTTCAAGGATAGCATACTATTTTTCCAAGAAAATAGCATGTTTTAAAATTCTCAAATCCTGTATTCTTTATTGTAGTCAAGATTTTAGACATTTCAAATTTGAAAAATAATAATTTGCAAGATTGTTGCCCAGCTTATCAGGTCTTTCTCAGTAGTTATACAATCATTTGACAACCAAACACACATACAGTATAAATATTTAAGAAAAAGTAAATTCCATTAAGCTGCAGTGTGATAGATGCAGTAGTAGGTACTTATCTTTGAAATATTAAACTCTAGACATTTATATCTGTACAAAAAAGAGTTTCCTGCCATTTGATGAGAATTATGTGCCTGGCACTAATAAAATATTAAACTCCAATTTAAAAGATAAGTATCTTACCCACTTTTTTCATAATAAAACATTTTACAGTGCATATGAGAGCTAATATGCATCAGAATTTCCATACAATACTGTATTTACAAACTTTTATGAAAGTTTTGTGTCTGCATTTATTAGTTGCTGTCTCTATTTAAGCACTTATTATTTCATATAATGACATTGTGTGCTTCAATAATGCATGATAGAAGGTATACAAACAGGCTTTATTTTTTGCAGTGGAGTTTTCTTTTGTTACAGGCGACTGCTGCTAGTTAATTAAATGTAGATAGCCCCTGAAAACTGCATTATCCTTTTCTGTCCCTATTATATAAATTAATGTCAAATTGATGCAATATTTCATGTTTAAAATAATAGATACATGTGTTAAAAATTATAGCTTGCAGTTTTCTTGTTTGACAGTGCATTATTTTCAACTGGAAATGTCAGTTTCTAACCTTCTGTACAGAATACTTTGCAAAGGGCAGTAAGCATTAAGTGTTAGTTATCAAATATAGTGTCTTTTGAAACTTCAACAATACTATTTGTAGAGGAAAACACATAGTATAGGGACTTTCTGTTTTGAAAATAATCTAATAAAATTAAATGTTCAACAGATGGTTATCAACAAAAGGAGAAGTTCCTTTGAATGAAGAGAAGTCACCTTTTCTGACAGATAGGTTTCAGTGTCACCTGCTCCATTTTCAGCAAGTGGCTCATTTGCCTTTTCGTTCACATCTCTTTATATAAAAAGGTGAGAATTAAATTCTACTTTCTATTTTTTTAAAAATCTCAGGTGTCATCCCATGAAGTCACCTGAAAGCTACAGAGGCATAAATGTCTTTGTCATTTTCCTATCAAACATCACAGTCTCCCAGCTTTGCATTGCTGCCTTAATTGAGCGATGTCATATCAATGTCATTAAAAGAAGCTGTACAGTTAGGGTGCTTTTTCCTGTTCTCATAATTATCCTTTTTTACAATTTACAAAAATATTTCATTAGACTCTTTGTACTACAGCTTTTTGTATTGTGATCAATGTCAGTCGACAACTCTGCCTTTTTTTAATTACTGAACTGGGTGATTAGAGTTAATAAGCTATGAGATGTAAATACTGCCATTTCAAATAAACAAGAAAGCACTTAGAAACCAAAACAAAGCCTTTCACTGAACTCAGGCACAGCATCCTCGGAGAGATATGTGGCACAAGCGATTCAGTATATTACCTGCTGTAAAGAAGGATGCACCTTGTTACTTTAAACAGCAAAATCCAGCAGCAGGTTTTCAGGGGCTGAGACATTCTTTTAAAAGGTGCAGCTTAAAAACTCCCATATTTTCAGATCACAAAGGTCTTTTATTTATATTTTGTACTTTCCAACTGAAGAGAAAGTCATTCTCTCATAAAAATACTTTATAAAAACAGCTTTGGTTTTCACTTTTCTTCTGTAAAAGACACCTTCCCCGCTCTCAGAGGCAGCAGGCTTCCACAGAGCCATCCACTGCTGCTGCTCCAAAGCCAAAAACCTTTCTGTGTGTATGTAGTGTGTAACATTTAAGATACGGTATGTATAAATTTGGGGTTTGGGTTGAAAGCTAAGTAACACTGGGTTTTAGAACAGCAGGTACATGTTGGTATAACAAGAAAATTTCCTTCCACATTATGGATCCTTGTATTTCTTCCTGCAAATTCTGAAAATATTGATGGTAAGGTTCATACATATATGTCCCTGTGCATCACTAATAATATTACTGGCTTGTTTTTTAACCAGTAGATTAAGAGTTAGTTACTTGTGAGATGGATGCATTTTTGTAGTTTCTGATGAACTTTCCATTAATGCCTATTTTTACTCTTTTCAGCAGGTATCTATTAACAGTGCAGTGTTTTGTAAACTCTTTAATAATCAAGAAAACATGCTATGATCATAAGGTGGGGGAAATGCTGCCTAATTGTGGCCAGGATAAACTGCACTTAATATCTAATGCCAACAAAGCAATTTTCCAGACAATATCTTTAAATCCTTTCCTTAAATTGTTTCTAGCCCAAATTATTGTAGGTGGTTACATTCAAGAGCCCATTCCAAAGAACTGCATTTAACGAAAAAAAAAAAAGAAGAAAAAGATGAAAAGCCCCCCAACAATTAGCTAAGTCTGTGTTAGCAGGATGAGGATTTATTTCTGTTTTTTCACTGAGGTCTCTGGGCTCACTTTGACGAGTTGGTAGCAGCACAATATCCTGAGAGCAGCGTGCGCTGCTGCCGCGTGATTCCATTAGCGCGGCTGCCCAGCGCTCTACGAGGTTACGCGGCTGCTGCCCCAGGCACTCCTGCAGTGCTCTGGGACGAGGACCTGCTCCTTCCCCACGGCCTCTGGGTGGGGTGCAGGCCCCACAGGAGCTGGGGTCCCCCCCAGTTCTGAGCGTGGCTCTGGCGGTGCTGCCCCACTGGACCCCGCGCCTTTCGTGGGTCGCGCTGTGGACTGCGCCTCTGGGTCTCAAGGGCAGCAGCTTCGCTCTTGCGGTTGGGGATTTTCCATCTCTACCCTTAAATCTTTTTGCAGTGAGATTTCAAGTCAAACGTGTTTCAGCACACTTTTCTTGAGAAGGCAGATTTACATATGCATTAGGTTCATTTTATCGGAGTACACACACAGCAATGACACATCTCATTGACAATGTGCTGTCTGATGGATAACTCCATACAAAACACATATTTGAAAGGAAAATTGGAGGAGGAATAGGATTAAGAGTCTGTACATAAGTGACATCATGTTTTGTGAGGATGAACTGCAGGAATGTCTTGCCCTACTTCACAGTTTTGGATTATTCAAAGATCCAACAAGTGTTTTGCAAGTGTAAAAAAACTTCCTGCACACCATCATCAGGCAGAAACTGCTGGGACCAAGTCTGTCCATACCTGAAATCACTATATGCTTTATTTAATAATGAAAATACTAAAAAAAATCCTACAAACTTTCATTTTCAGTGCCTCATTGCCACATGGGACTAATTCCTTGTCCAGGCAATGCAGCATTGTGGCTTTTTCTCTCAAAGGTGAGCAGCAGTGCTTAAATATTGTGGTTTAATCATGTCCTGAGTCATGGGTAACAAGAGCCCTGCATTTCCAGCTGGGTGGCTGCTGGGGTCCTCTCCTGCCAGCATGGTGTTGGGCACGTTGCTTGGCTGGCGGGAAGTGGGATGGGAGCTGGCACAGCTTTGGTGGCAGTTGCCACTTGTCAGCTTTACAGGGCGTCAGTGACCAAGAGTTGTGGAAGATTTTAGATGCCAAAGTGTGTGTTCTAACATTCCTTTGAGCAGAAAGTCCATATACTGCCAGCCATCCTTCTTACTGCACTGCACAGGCTTCTTCCTACTTTCCTTCTTTTCTCCCTTCTGTTTCTTGATTGCAAGGATTTTTAATAATTTAAAATATATGCAGCTCTGACTCAAGGTAGACAGTTTCTTCTCTATGTCCACAGAAGAAATAGAATATTTTATTACAAAGGAAAAATATAAATAAAATGCAGTGGTTTTTCTAGGGGAAGATGCATTGCTTCAGGGATTTATCACCATCACCAAGAATGAATGGGACAGCAACACCTCCAAAGCCCAGAGCTGTAACCCTGAAAATTCGTGTCACCAATCTCAGCAACCTTTTCAGGCTTTTCTTGGACTTGTCACCCAGGATGTTCTCTTGTTTATTTTCCTGCCGAAGGAAGATGTTACCCATCACGTACCAAACCTAAAAAATAAAGATGTCTGAATAATTTCTTGTAGATCCTGATCTCTGCTTTGTGGTAATGGTGTTTTCTGTGGAGATGACATTGGTCACACTCAGGTCTGCTGAGGGTGCAGAGGTCTCAGCTCCACCTTTGCTGCTGGTTTCTGCTGGTCATAAGTGAAAGCTTGCCCAGAAGTGCACTCCAGTACAATTTTACCTTGGGAGTGAAAAATGCTTGGATTCCAACTTGGCTTGTTCATTTAATGTCTCGGTGAGCTAGTACATATCTTTGAATTCCTACCTCAGGTTTCCCCTCTATAAAATGGCACAATAATACTGTCTCGGTGCCTTTCAAGGAGAGTCTTCTAAGGATCTGTTAATAAATGTCAGTGATGCACTTTAGAGATCCTCTAAGGAGTATCCTGTGGAAGTATACTATGAATTATTGACTCACTCTTTCTGACCCACTCTCTAGCACACATTCACACTCCTGAAATCCCTTAGAAATAAGGTGCTGGCACCATAGCTTTAAATTAAACTGGTTTATGCAAAAGTAAGTACTTATGCACCCAGCTACCTAGCTACCTATATATATATCCTAACCCTAACCCTGTCTTTGATGGGAAAGTTGGCTAGTTGTGTACTAAGTAGGTAGACTTTTTTCAATTATAAACCAAACTTTTACAGAAATAGGAACCTCCAGCCACCGCAAAAGAAGGAAGAAGAAATCAATGTCTAAAATGAGGCTGAAGTATTGGCTGTGTTTTAACATATATCTAATTCTTGGATGCTGCACAAAGGCCCATCAGCCCACTAGGGATCTGGGGGACTTCCAGGACTAGGAAGGACCATAGGAGAAAAATGCTCCAACTTCTTCATCCCATGGGGAGGTGGGGGAGAGGAAACAGAGATGGCAGATATTGTTCATGTGATCCAGTTCATCCTGGTGAGCACTACAGGCCAATTGCCAGGAGCACCTAAAAAACTACATAGCTTTGCTCAGGGGTTCCAGCTTGGGGGGCTGTGCAATAGAATAGCAGATACCTCAGTCTGGCTTCAGGATGGGGCTCAGCATTCTCCTCAGCCCATCTCCAAAGATGAGCTCTAATTTCAGATTTTTAATTAATGATTGGTTGAGGGTGTTTAGCACCTCTCCAGATAGTTGGGTAAGTCCCTGTGTGTTGGTTAACATGAACAACAGAGCAAAAAATTTCATTTGAATCCTTTTTTATATGCTTGTGTGTGAAAAAAAGAGAATCAGCAATACTAAAATATTGTTAAATTCTTCTTGGCTGTGCTGGATTGTTCACATAAAGAAAGGTAACAAAAACATCCAGAAAATTTCTTACTGTTTCACCCCTGTGTTTTCCAGCTATGTCATTTCACTCTCTTCATTTAACATTTCATCCAGACGTTTTCAAAACAGATATTTTATTTCACTTGACTTTGTTCTGAATTTTTCTTCTACTTTTTAATTTTTTTTTAAGTTTTCTTGTAATCTAAATGAAAAAGTAGTTTGAAATAAATACAGCACCTTTATCCTCTAAGGATTACTCCTCTTCCAGTTTACAACAAGTTGAGGAAAAAAAGATTATCCTCATTCAGCTAAAGTTTATTTTCCTTTTCTAGGCCTGTTGTGGAGTTAGAAACCTCATCAACAAGCAGGGTTGTGTATAAACCTCCCTGTGACCTCGCCTGGGTCAAACCACTCCCGTGGAAGGGAGGGAATAGGGAAGAGATGAAGAAGGGATGGAGTGGTAGGAGAGAAGCCTGGAGAGGTCAGCCAGCAGCAAGGGCTGTCCTCCCAGCATTTGGGGATGAGAAAGGAAAGGCTGATGGTGAGACCACAAAACCTGGGCTGCTGTAACCAGCACTAGCATTCACTGGCATCTGTACTATTGTGCTAAATTTTGGAGGATGAGAAAAAGAAATTATCTCTGTACCTCTCAGCCTTGATTTAAAGGTGGTGTTGTTATCTTCATTTGGTGTACATTTTTAGGAGCCTGTACACGACTCCACCCAGGTCTCTGTGCAGCTTGAGGCACCACTCCAGGGAGAGCTCCCTCCTCGCTGTTGTGCGGGTTGATCCTGGAAAGCAGAGATGGTTCCTAGGAGGAATCACAGTCTCATCAGCTAAAGGGTGGCTATTTAGTTTTTGCTTGTTTGAGATTTTTGCACGTGACAGGTTGGCCTCGCTGGCCTGGCTTGTGTGGGAAATCAGTTCAGCATTTATGGGTTCTCCTGCCTTGGATAAGATGTCAAAATTATTGTAGACCATTAAAGACAGTCTAATATACTTTGAGGTTAACTCGCACACTGGTGATGAGTCTCAGGATTTCCATAATTTTTTGGTAAGCATCCTTTCTATTTATGTAGCCAACTATTGATATTCATAGCATAAAAACTGGTTATTCAGCTAAAACCCCTGTGCAATCAATCAGTGATACAGTCTATCAAGTGTCTCAGTCAGCCTGTAGTCATTACTATGTTGGGATTTTTTTTTCAATTGGAGACATTTGGGATGACTCAATTTCTCTGATCTTGTAGCATTCCCTGTGTCTTTAGAGGGGAATTTGTAATTGTTGAATTATTCTTGGCCATCCTTCATTCGGAATTTATGTTGTAATTTCAGCAAAAGCCAGACCTTGTACGGCAGTTTTCATCTTTTTCAAGGCTGCTTCTATTTCTTGAAATGCTGGAGGGTTTCCAATTATTCCTTCTGGTCGCTTTGGATGTGAATTGTAACAGATCATCCCAGAGTCGTGGTTCAACATTGTTAAGCTTATCAATATAAATATAATGTTAAACCCTTTTTAGATAATTGGGGGCTAGGTGTGAAAATGTGACCAATTTATGCATAAATTGGTCCTACACTTCTCTTTTTTCCCTTATCAGAAAGAATCTCATCAGGAACAGGTTTCAGACTGTTCCTTGTCAGGGCTTCTTCTATACCTGTTAACGGTTGATTAGGTTGTTATATCACATTTCAATACCTGCTTAACCTGATGCCAGTCAACTATGCAAACAAAATTCATTAAGGCAAACAGAAGTCTCTGAGATGGAATTGTAAGGCAAAAAAAAAAAAAAAAGAAAAAAGAAAAAGGGTTGATATATCATCTTTTACTGTATGAAACAATGAAGCCTTGTAAATCCATACATTGGGAGAGCACTGGATCATAAGTAAAACTGAAAATGAGGAATGAGATAACACAGGAGTCTTTATATCTGTATCCACCCTTTGATGCCTGCTGGTGTGTCTATCTGCCAGGCACATGGACATGCTGGAGGGCAGTTTCAGGGGGCAGCTGAATATATGGCCTTACTGGTTTAGGTCCTGGTTCCAGGTGGTATTTGCCATAGTGCATCTTACAGTAGTTTGTCTTTTTCACCGTGCTTATTATGTTCATAGGAGGCTCGTTTGTAGCCTATCATTATGATGAAGTGAAGTTTAAAATTACACTGGGAGCCTGCTTAAGGACCATCATGCAGGTCCAAGGAGAGGGCTTATCCAGTCTGCTCACACCCAGCTCAGCCCAGGAGCTCCATTATTCATGCTGACCAAAGCAGCTCCTCAGGGCAACTTGCAGGGGCAACAAGGCTTGGTCAGGGACACAAAATGCACCAGGGGGAATGTTCAGAGAGGGATTTACCTTCAGAGCGGGTAAATTATTCTTTCAGAAATATTATGGATAAGAGAGTTGAAGCCAGAGAAGTTTTGCATTCATACATGTTGTTTCTGGATGTCGTTAGTGAGCGTACACTTAGAACACGCCAAGTGCATTGGCAAACTCTTCATGCTCATCCGGTGCGTGCTTGAGATGTGTGAGTGCCTGTAAAAGAAAAAGTATGGTTTATTTTGGTAATGTCTAGTCATTTGATTTAATATATAAAAAGAATGCCATCTTAGTATTAACTATAACAAATAGAAACTGAATTGTGGAAGAGAGGATGTCCCTACTTACTAAATATGCATGAAAAGACTGGAATTGCTACCTCTTACAACAGAATCATGACAGTAATTTTTCCCTTGTTGGAATACATCAATTTTACCCCCTCCCTTTCTACCTTTGGAGAAGAGGGAACTGAGATTAAATGTGTCTTGGTTCTAAAACATCTATAGAAAAATATCAAATAAGCCATATTCTCAAACAGTTCATGTTCTTTCAGAATTTTTTCTGTTAAGAGCTTAGTATGTTTTAATGAATTGTGCTGAAGGGCATCATTACCTGCTCCCTAATACTAGTCCTTTTGGGTCAAGAAAGAGGATTATTCCGAAATATGATTTCTACCAAGTATGCTTTGGTGGTTACAGTAAAATTCAAGAGCACTAAGTTTGTTTGCATAGCTTTATTTGTATAAATGGTCCCATGCCTAAGCAATTTCAGCACCACCATTGTGCATGTTGCATCCATGCCTGAGCCCAGGGGCACAGTTTCAAAGTCAGGATTTCATACTGGGCTGGATATTTGGCCCACACAGTTTAAGAAAACAGAAAATCTGGTGATATGCATTTAATAGCAATATAAAAATAAAACCCAATAAAAATAATGAGAATTATATTTCTATTGGGAGAACATTAAAGTCATAATGGTACAAATGGGCTTTGGATAATTGATAATACTGATGCAGAAAATTATTTTCAGTTCCCCCTCCTTTGCAGTAAAATACAGTTACATTTAAAAAAAAGAGAAAATAACTTTCTTTTCTTTTCTGTTGGCAAACAATAACGGTGCTTGGACCAGCACCGCTCAGCAAACCTCAGAGCCACAGTGAAAATGAACGTGTGAGTTTGCTGCGTTGGCATCCAGAGCAGCAGCAAGTCCCACCCTGGGAACCGTGGAGTGGTGGAAGGATGTTGCCCCTTGGCTACAACCGTGCTGATCACTGCAAACCCCAGTAAAGGTTAATCATTCTTAATCTGTGGTTTTACTGAACCAGTGTCTTCCTGCTGCTGCTGCACTCCTGCTGCAGCTGTGGAGAGGGAGCGGCTCCCTCAGCTGATTTGCATCCAGCCTTACTGCAGCTATTTTCCTTTGGAAGCACATGGCCTGGAACCTGGGAGAAGAGGAGGAGGAGGGTGTCCTGTTTCTCTCCAGGAGAAAGTAATGGGGCTTTGCCTGCCTGGTGCTGGGCAGCAACTTGTAGGTGCTCTGCAGGAGAGTGGAGTAAAGGATGTTCTTTTCCTCTGTGCTGTTTGAAGTCTCTGGTATTGCTCCATCACTTGCTGAGCTTATCAGCCTGTCTACATTCAGTCACCACCCCAAATTCAAGAGGATTTGCCATTCATGCCATCCTGAGGCATCTTTAGCGATGAGGCAAAAAGCTCCTACTTGGGCACGTGGATGGTGGGGTAGATGTCCCTGATTTTGTCCCAGTTACACCCATGTGAGACCCTTCCCATTACACAGCTTTCCCTGGTCTGTCTGGCTTCATCTTAAAGCATAAAAATGCAAATTAGCAAATTTGACTATATGTGGGAAAGAAGATTTGAAGTCTATGAAAAGGGAATATTTTTGCACTGTCAGAGTAAGTGTAGACTGAAGTGGGCAAGCGCTTACACAGCCATGGAGTAATGGAAAACAAGAGCAGGTGGCAGAAGTGCCAAAGCAAAATATATTCTATAAACAAAATGATCAAGAAAGAGATTTCATCCAGGCCAGCTGGACCGGCCAGCCAGTCAGTCTGTAAGGGACAATGCTCTTCTGTTCAAGAGAACGCCAGACTATATTTAATGCAGTGCATTTTCACATGAAGGCTCTAAAGATTCTGTTTTCTCCAGCAAAGCAAAGGGAAGAAATAAGTCAGAATAGCTGAAAGTTAAAACAGACTTGGACTAAAAAAAATAAAAAATCTGTGTTTGTTTGTAGTACTGGGACAGAAATCTTGTAATTTCTTTTAACGCTTGTTTAGTATTTCTGTGCTTTAGAATCCTCAACTTACAAAAGAGGTACCTCTATTTAGTTGCCTGGGTTGTTGTATGAATGATTGTTGCACTGAAACTTAGATAATGTAATATTTATAAAGTATTTTCAGATCATTGAGTAGTAGACAATTTGGAAACCTTTTCTATTGTACTGAATCTTAACTAAATCTCCAGTTTTTGTCAAAAGATGTCTCTTCACATTTTAAACAAGGAAGCGTTTGTGGGTTTGTTTTTATAAATCTATATGAGGTTGATTTTATAATTGAACAAGTTAAAGAAAAGATTGGAAACTTTATTAAGCCACAGCCACTAACCTGTAAAACAGGATAACCAGTGGTGTCCCTGGAAGTGTCACTGTCATAGAGACCAGAGACATTTTGGTGGGGTTTTGTTGTTGATACTGACAATGTAGATTGGTGCAGGTTAAATTCTACCTTTTTTTGTTTGTTTATTTTACCTATAATAAGCCTGTTGTGCTAATAATTTCAGCCATTCTCTGATGAATCTCATCGTAGTTAAAAAGTTGCAGGAGTGGCAAATGTTACAGCTGGAAAACTCCTCAGTGTGCTAGGGCCCGTTCCTGGGGTTTAGTTGGTATTTGTAAAGGAATACCAGCAGATAAGGTGCAGTGCCTGTGGTTTTTAGATGCACATCCCTTTAGAGCAAGCTTCCCACTGGTCATTCTGCAGGAAGGTGGGGGCTTCTTTACAATGTCCTGCTGTCACCTCTGTTACTGCTGCAAATATTCCTTGTGTGGCTGGAGTTGAAAAACAGTATGAAAATAGCTGTACACACTTGGTGGCTCTTCATCCTGCAGTGCATGAGAGGTAATGGTTCAAACCAAGCAGTGAGGGGTAAAACACAGAGAGAAGAACAGGTACCTTGTGCAACCATCCTGCTCTTTACTGGTCATGGAAGGCAAGGTCTCATTTCCCCTTGCAGCTCCTGGTGGAGCTGCCTAAGGGTCACGTAGTGCTGCTGGAATTGCCAAGAGTGCCTTCCCAGGAAACGTGGCCTGAGCTGCACAGGGCACGGGCACTCTGGAAGCTGAGCACTGTGACCCCCACCAGGTCTCTGCTGCGCCACTGCTGCGGGCTCTGGTGCCAAGTCATGGACTCACAACTGATGGCAAGTGTGGGCTGACAGATAAAGCTTGGAATTTAGCACAGGGAGAAATCTATGCTTGAATCTTATTGCAGTGTGTTATCTGACTCCTCTGACTGCAGCATGTGACTGAATTAAAGTGAATGATGAAATTATGTACAGTCATTTTCATAAGCAGAAGTCAGTTACAAAGTGCTTCCAGATGTATGTTTAATGCATTTCTGTTTTATTATGGTGTCTATTTGATGTACGTGGTACTGACTAAATGGTTAAAAACACTGCAATGTGTACAGAAGTATATTGTACTCAATTTTTTCCCAAAGTGTCAGTGTTGATAACTAAAAACTGAAATACTGCAATCTAATCAACAGTGCTTTTATGGGCCTATGAGCATAGGCTTTTAACATTTGGGTAACTCTACTGTTGGTAGACATAAAAATAAATGGCCCTAAAATTATTTTAGGATTGTAGGTTTAATATAGGGAACTAGATAAAGCTACAAAAAATAAATCAGAGTAGAATTATTTCTGGCATCACATCTGCCAGGCCCATCAAGGAACAGGTATTTCACATGCCTGTTTCCTGGGGTGCAGGAAACCAGCACTCTGCTCAGCTGGATTGATCAGGTGGGCTCACAGAATTTATCTCCCTGGCTCTCTATTTTCTGATATCTTATTTTATGTCCTACAGCCATTCCGTTCTGGTTTCAGATCCTATCAGGTGTCACAAACCACACCGTATCCAGAGTGGTCAATATTACACCCGTCAAGTCCAAGTGCAGCAAATATTGTTAGTGAATGAGTGGGTATCACTTCTCTTAGGGCTTGTAACAGGCAGAAGCTCCATCACCCTGGTATCAGACACTGTATGTTGAAGGCCAATACATAAAACTGGCATTCGGACTCGTAAAGATGCATGACCAGTTTTATAAAGGAAGATGGTTTATCTAAAAGCCTTAGTGACATCTGAATATCAGGTTTGTTTCTTTTTTTTTTTTTTTCCCTCCCTACCTAATATTTCCCCATGTAGCGGTTACTGTGCTAAAGTTAGTTGTATAGTCATAGGGTAAATATTCTCTGTTCAATGCTGTGACATGGACCCATGCTGAAAGTTCCTTGGCTGGATGTCACAGTCCTCTGGAGGTGACAGCAGAGGATCCTGTGATTGTCAGAGCAGCCACGCTGATCGTGTACAGAGAGTCAGACCCACTGGCTGACCACGGTCCAGGCAATGCCCTCACCCCACAGCAGAACTGCCCAAGCAGAGAGGACTAAACTGGGCATCAGCATGACTTATTCCTGGAGCATGTGATCATTGCATTTCTTATCATTCCGTGGGACAATACTGCATATTGTAAACCTTTTGTTTTCTTCTCTAGCCGTCTTTTTTTTTTTCTGGTTCCTTTTTTATCTTTTTCCCTTCTACATTTCCCTCGGGGAGCAAATTTTGATTTCTCTCAGGAGAACCAACTTTTCACTTCTCCTTCTTATGTGCTAAGATTATTAGCAATTTAATAGGTAGTGTTAACATGTACAGAGTGATAATTGACCCAAATTAGATGAAAGAGGCTACAGCAAGGGTGACAAGTTCAATTTCTCACAGGTGGTATTCTAAATATTTGGTTTTGCAGGCAAGAAAAGCCCTGTAAATAACCATTTATAGCAAAACAATATATAGATGTTTCTGTGCCACATGGGTGAGGACTTAGACCACTTAAAACAAAAATTCAATTACTATAGAGTCTGAAATGTGAAGATATTGGGCTTAGTTTGGTCCAATGGCAAGATCATTGTTTAGATCATTGCCATGTATATATATTAGTGTATATTTAAAATGCATCTGTTTTAAATTACGCATGTAAATAATAATTTCTGAGTTCAGGTGTGGCCACCATGAAAAGGAAAGTTGGGATATTTACTTTGATGTAACTACACCTGGAGTGATTGGGGCCTTATTAGTCAATTTTTCCAAAGACCCCAATGCTGCAATGCTGTGTGAAGCCATAGGCAGCAGAATGTTTGAGGAGCACACACAGTGGTGAGCACAATAATCCTGTTTCTCACAGGAATAAGAAGTCACCTGATTCTCATAATTAATTTTTTTTTTTTTTTTTCCCAGAGGAGCTCACAAGTTCCATGTCTGTTAATTTGCTTGGGAAATTTCATTCATTTTTTGCCAGGATATTATCCTTGGTACATTTGCTCCTCCTCTGCTGTACAAATTAGCAGATATATTCCATTGTATCTTTTCATCCCTGACTTTTGAGGATGGGAAGCAGGGAAGGAGGGAAGCTAGAGGTGGTGATTCCCTTTGATAACTCACAGCTGGAGATGGGACACCAGAGCGATGGACCAAACCTCTGAGCTGGGAAGGAGAATCTGCTTGCTGTGAGCCCTGCTTGGTCCCTCAGACCTCCAAAGCTAATGGCTTGAGGGGGAGGTGGGAAACTGTCCCAGGGGAGACTAGCTGGGTCTGGTTTGCTGTCCCTCCATGGTGCAGAAAGGCTGCAGGAGCTCCTGGGTGAGTTGGATCAGGAAAACTGAGGAGCTCGGCCTGGGAGATTTGTGCTCCTAAACCTCTCTGCCTTACCTGAGAGGGTCAAAGCCCACCTGCCCCGAGGGCAGTGGACTACCAGGATGAGCAAAGGGAATCAATACACAGTGCAGTATGAATTTAATGTATGTAAGCCACACTGCATTTTTAATCAGCTATATATTTATTGTAGGGAAGAGTAACAAATTACAGTACCACTAGCACACAAAAGCTTATGGCATTCCATTATTCTTAATTAATAGGTAAGTGCAAGCCTTTTTTATTTATACTGGAGGAGATCTTGTTGCTAATTTGGTTGCAAATGTATCTGTAAAAAGGAAAAAATGTATATCTATTTATTTTGCTATTTTAATAATAGAGCACTCATTCTTTCCTTTTAGTTTTTTTCATCATTCCGTGGTTTGCAATCAAATATTAGCATGTTGATTTTGCATATATTTCAAAGACATCCCCTCTTTTTTTATAAGGAAAACAAACTTGTTTGTAACAAACAAACTAATAAAATGCCTCTGGAATCTAAAATGAACACTGGAAATGACACAGGTTCCCTGGGTTATTTTACCTGGAATCTGGTCAAACAATCTGCCCCTGGAATTGTCAATCAGTAGATCATTATCAGAAAAGCCTGAGAGCAGGTAACTTATTTTGCTGATCCATTCACTGGTCTCCTTTTCCTTCCATCTAGGTAAGAACACAGAGGTCTCAACAAAACCTACGAGCCTACATTTGGAGCTTCATTGTTAATTCTGGGGAGGTGAAACCAACTGTGTCAAGTAATTTTTATCCTTTAACAGAATTTAACTATTCCATAATTAGTAATTAGAGTCTTTGAATACTTTCCATATTAAGATCAAAAAGCTCTTGGGAAAATTTAAAGGGAGTCTTAAAATATAGAAATTTATATTTAAAGTCTTCAAGCTTCCTAAACAGAAAGAGCCATTCCTATGTGGTATCAGTTGGAATTGGGGAAGCTGACTTCTGAATATTAACCTGCTCTACTAGATGTGGTGTGATTTGGAAGATGACCTTTAAGATGCTATTAAAAATAAAAAGGAATAAATATGAAATGTTTAATATAGTAAATAAGAAATAAATAGAAATCTCTTAATATTGAACTTTAATTTGACTTGTTACAGGTAGTTTGACAGATTTTGATGAATACCATGAGAATGTGGTGTTAATCTTGTTGGAGATCTGATGTTGGAGAAGAGCAGGAGATGTGACCTGAAGGTAAGTAGTGGAGTCATTTCAATTCTCAGAGCAACAAAATAAGAAGTTTTCTTCAGAGGAAGTTTTGTGTACAGTTTTTCTAAATCTCTTTTAAAATGGGTGCACAAGTGGGAGGTGATTGACTAAATAAGGTTGACTCTGGGGCCAGAATTTGTGCTCATTATATGTCTTGGAAATTGTTTTTTAATACCTATGACCACAACTTAGGTTTCGATCTTAAAATTCTTAGAGTCTCCAACTTTGAAACATTTGAATTTTTATGCACTGATCTGTAATGATTTTCTGTAGCATGCTGTTGCTGGAGTCCTCTGTTGTGATGGGTACCTGAAACTGCCCATTTTCTTCTGATCATTCTCAAAATCTGATGTGTTGGTTTTTTTCAGGCTGTCTTTCCAGGCTGCTATTTTTGTACAGAAGATAATTTTTTAAGAGGAAGAATGTACTGATGCTCAAAGAAGGTAATTTTTTTAATGGATAAATGGGGGACACTCACTAATTTCAAAAGTAATCCTTACACATGCTAATCTGCCTCTCCTCCTCTGTGAGGAATGGACAGGTTGCAGTCCCAACAGGGTACAGCATCACTGTTTGGTTAAGAGAGGCCTGTCAAGCCATTTTCATCTGTGTGGTGATGGCGAAACTTTGCTCAAAGTAACATCACATACAGCAAAAAATATAAGCAGCCCTCTCCTGCTGAGCTTTCCTGGACTTACTGCTTGCAATAAATGTTCAAAAACAGTGCAGAACTTGATCAAGAACTGATAATTGAAAAGATGACACGACCTAATTTGAGAAGGGTTATATCTTCACGTGCCCCCCACTTGTGTAGTTCAAAATAGTACACATCTTGTCCCTTTAACTTCAGGTGTATGTGTCTTGTCTGGTTCTTGGAAGTGACTGTGTACAGGCAGAGCATAATTGGCAGCCTGTGACATCCCTGTCTGCAAGTGTCTCTCTAAATGCAGCGTATTTCAGCCTTTATCTAGTGATGGCTGTTACCTGAGAGAAGCCCAGGGCCATCTCAAAGGGCTTGTAGCGGCTAATTGTGCCTGTTAGGACTAGCAATTAGCCGGGGATCTCTCCACCAGGCAGCTCCGACACCCACTGGCTTTCAGCTCCTCTCACGTCCTTTCAGCTAACTAGCTGTGCCAGGCTCGGGAGACAGGCGCGGGCAGGCAGGCGCGCCGCGCTGGGGAGGGAGAGCGGGAGGCGTGCGGGACCGCCGGGGACACAGCGGAGCCGGGGCTGTAACGATGCCCTCCAACCCGACCCGCCGATGGCAGGAACGGAGCGGGCAGCGACCCGCCCCTCGGCCGTAGGGCTGGGCAGCCAGGCCAGCAGCACTTCAGCTTTAAGAAAATAATAAAATCTAATTACGTATAGGTCATAAAAGGGATCACGTACATATGGTGGTTACTGGTTACCATGGTGCAAACAATGGTTTCAATGGAAACATGAAGTAGAACGTCGGAGAATTAAGATAATAAATCAGTTTCATTGAATAATAAAGCTTTGCACTTACCCATTAATTAAGGATAATCGTATGCCATAAGCTTTTGTGTGCTAGAAGTAATGTGTTACTCTTTACCATAAATATATAGATGATTAAAAATTCAATACACCTTACAGGTAGCAAATTCATACCATGCTCTGTATATATTACGAATGAAAGATGAAAGCGTTCTTTTTACGTTCATTATTTTTTGGATTGGGATAGAGTGTTTCAATTACCCACCAGAATTTGAGGTTTTGATAGTGATTGGAAGACTTGAGAAAATCTACTTCTTGAAATCTTTGTGGAAATCTTTAAACTCTGATGACATAATTCAAAGATATCTACAAATGTTCAAAAAATAGGCTGGGCTTGTCTGCCACATCTGGTTTCCAACAGAGAATTGAGATGTACCACATAATGCAACACGCTGTAACACAATACAGCCTGATCTTGTATTGACCCTTCCACTTGATACATCTTTAGGTGCTTTATAATCCCTAACAAATGTACCTTAAAATCCTATTGAACTGTGTGGGCAATTGAGAACAAATGTCTTCAGACCAGAAATAGCATCTGATTCTGGGACCAAACGAGAGAGACCATGCCAGATTCACAGGGTGTGCAGACTAAAGGACGTGAAGGCTTCTGCCTGCTCCTGTGAATCAAGGGCAGAGAAAGTCTTGGGAGTCAGCACAGAGCACCAGACAACTGAGGTTTATTCCCCTTCTCAAATGAACAGAAATGAAACATACAAAACACTTTTTAAATGACATCATTAAATCCCTGCCCATCTCAGGATATTTTTTCCCTTTATCTCTAAAGTGGCATCTGCCAGAAACATTTTCAGACAGAAAAGATAGTCTCAGGCTGAAGGTGTGGTAGACACAGGCGGTGTGAACCCCAAATCCTGTTCTCTGGCTCTTGCCCAGTGCTCTGCAGAGTAGCCCCGTTCCTTGGCACAGAAATAAATGTTCAGTAATATGCACAGACCATTTTTCTTAATTTTAGAAAGGAAACTATGGAGATCTTGGCCTTTTTTTCCTTTCTGTCGATGTAGAAAGTTATGTATTTGCCTTTGATTCCCTGCCTGTCTCTCTAAAATTATGCCTCAAAATCTCTCGGTGAATCTGTTAGGCTGACAAATATGCACTTTTAAGAATTATATTTTAGGGAAGTACTGAATAAACAGAGGCCTACAATACATCAATAATCAAACCAGCTCAGCCTCCCTCCTGTTAAATGCAGAAAGCCAGTTTTTTCACTGGCATTTGAGCTCTGAGATCCCAGTTTGAGTCCAGCTTGAACAAATAAGAGAAATTAATTAGGTGATTTAGGTTCAGCTCCTCTTGCAGAAAACCATCATACATAACTGAGTAGAATTTTGGCTATTCACTCTAAGAACCTCTGCTTAGAAATGTGGCTTTGTTTACATGCAGCTTGAATTTTTTGTAGATCTGACAGGGAATTCCTATATACTGCAGACTGATCATACGGTGAGGGCTGTGTGAGAGGAGCTTGTGCTGCTAACAACACACTGAACCCTGGCAGAAGGCATGGAAAGAGCAATCCTTTAATGCTTATCAATACGTGAGTGGATATTTCGCAGAGTATTAACCCGAACTGCAGAGATGTGTGCCAGAGTGCCTAAAACACGCAGTGCAAAGAGGGGGTGAAAGCCTTTTGTCTACTCTCAAAAGAGAGCTGGGGGAAAAAAAATTATGAGAAACAAATCCAAATCCTTCCAAACTGAACTTAAGTGTTAAACATGACCTTTGGATTTAAGAACCACAAATTTTCACAGGAAGTTGAAAACACGCTGGATGGGGGAACTAAAGAACAGCAGGAACAGATGCCATTATTTGGCACACAGTGGGGAGAGCAGCACAGAAAAGGCAGTCTCTGCAGAAGACATTTGCCTTTAACTCTCTTTGTTTTCTCTTGGGGAGATAAGGGTAGGCACTGTGTGAGATTTTCTCCTTACATCAAAAGGCTTGGGGCAGGGGGGAAGGAGAAGTTTAAAAATATTTTAAGAACCTGGCCATAAAAATTTTCAGTTATCTGTTTTACAGCACAAGAGGGTTTGTGAGCAAAGAGAGCCTAGGAGGGATCTCCTTAGATTAACTGCAACAGCCACTTGCTAGCAGGGAAGGAAAGACCTGGGAAAGGGAACAAATAGTGTGCAGTCTTTGCTAAATAGAGTTGTATTCGTGGGGAATGTGCCTGTGAAACCCACTGCATTGCCAGGCTATAGGGCAGAGGGATGAGCCTGGGTGAGCTCACCCTGTCCATGCTGCTGGGGCTGTGAGACAGAGCCAAATGACTTTTTCTCGCCCACCCAGGGGACAGTCTCAAACACACACAGAAGAGTCACCCACTGTAGTTTTGCTTGGTTTCTGCATTCTTAGGAGCATGAGACAAAACCAAAAACCACCTCTTGTTCTTTCCTGTGGCTGTTGCATCCTTTAAATCCAGCTTGGACCAAGGTAACGGAGCATTGCAGCACCAGTGAATCTAAAGAAGATTTATTGGTTTATGTTTGTTTCTGATTCAGAACTAAGAGATAAGGGTGGAATTGACACCAAATGTAATAAATGGTAGAGGCTGGGCACCCAAGATGGGTACAGCAACTATTCAAATAAATAATTCAGAAAATGACACGATATTTTGTAGAACCTGGTCCACTTACATGTAAGAGGTTGAACACTTGTGCCAGGGGCCTGATGACCTTTCCTGTAGCAGTCTCTGCTCAGAGACAGAGGGATCAAAGAATGCCTAATTAGTGGTATCTCTTTGGGAGGGAGGAGAGAAAGATTATTACTCTGCTTTCACTTCTGAAGAGAGCACTTATGTATAGTGTTAGCCTATCTTCGGCAACAATTTCAGTACACAAATTATAGTTTTAATGACCCTATAAGCATTCCTAGTTCAAAACAAAGAACTAGAGAGCAAAGATAAGTTGCAGGGGATGGATGCAAGAAAAATATTTTTAAAATAGGATTATTGTGAAAATCAACAAAGTCTCAATCAGGTTGTGTCATTATTGAAACTCCTTACTTTGTAAATTCCTGCAGTTTCAGAGGTGAGGCCAGTTTACTGACAAGGGCTCAAATGTCTAACATTGGAATTCCTGGGGGGTTTTTCTGCCCCAAAGTTACCAGTTGACACAAGGTGCTCTCATAATGGAGAAAATAAGCAATAGGACAACTCTCTACCATTCATTAGACAGAAACAAGCAAGGAGACACATAATTTTTTGAATGCATTTCCTTTAACTTCATCATATTTTTTTGAGGTCATAATCTTTACTAAAATTAAATATTTTATTTTGCTAAATTTTGTTCTGAATGTAGCTGTCTTCCATGGGTGCAGGAGCAAATGTGTAAATCTCAGATGAGCCCAGCAAAGGTATGAGCACAAAACAACTCTAAGCACTTAAATTAGGTAAATATCTATCCCTATCCCTTTGTGGAGCTGATGGGTAAATGCAATGTATGGCTTGTGCTTTGAAGCTGTGCAACCTTTAAGTGCTTGTATTTCAGCATGCAGAGCCCTGTTGAAATTTATGGTGTTACTTACTTGCTTTAAGTTTTAAAATGTCACTAAAGGGATTGGGATAATCTAGAATGCCAAGAAACTGTCTGTAGTCTTTGGGTGGCATGCCCCACGGCACTTATTTCCCTCCTCAAAAGGTTTTAAATCCTGTAAATATTTATTCATCTGTACCTATTTTTAACATGGTGTTCAAAACTGAGCTCAGATTTTGGTGGGACTTGAGGATGCTAACTTAGGAATGGGTCAGTTGTGGTAGCAGCCTAAGTGGTTTGCATGTCTAGGGAGCAATGTGTAATATGAAGGTAAGAGGTTGGGTAAAATGGGTATAATCCATGTTAAAAGCTTTTAATTTTTTAGATGTCCTCTTACTTTAAGTATCTGTGTAGTCCATTGGGTGTGATTTGCCTGACGGTCTTTTCACGTCTTTAGCAGTGTGAGGAAGTACTAATGTGTGCTTCACTGTCACAGACCAGGCAGTTTAAAGTTGCTTTCAATGTAAATAAGAATTATTCCTATAGATTCATTGGTATAATGATGCCTAACCTGGAGATAAGCAAAAATGCAGTGGATAAAAGACTCATATGCCTAAGAATTTGCAGAAGTGGACCTAGAGTGAGCAGATTTCTCTTTTGCAGGCAAAACTTAATTCCACAAATGAAAATATAACTGAAAGAAGTTAAGCCATTCTTCTAATATAAAAATATTGTTTTGTCAGTATATTCTAATTTCCTAAATTTTCTCCAAGTCAAAACTATTTGAGAATCAGAAACATTGGAAGCCTCTTGTGTTTAATAAGGGCTGATGTCTTTTGTCATTTGAGGGGGAAAAAAAAAAAAAAGAAATGGCAATGGAAGCTATTTTGTTAATGTTTTTATCTATTCTGTGACTGACATCAATAATACATAACAGTTCCATTGACATTGCATCCTGTCCAATGGACCCACTGACCTGATTCAATGTCAGCTGAAATGCCTCGTACATCATAAACACCCATGAATTCTCATAGATCCATTATCCTCCCGCCCGGTCCAGGAGTGCCAGGGATCCAGTGCTGAGCCTACAGGAGTCTGAATTATTTTTCTTTCAGTTTATATTTTCTTTCACACTAAGAAGGAGCAACTCCATACTTGGTAGAATGTAACTGGGAGACCCCTAAACATTTTATGAATACATGAATGATAATGATGTCAATAGTGGTTCAGATACTCGGCTGATAAGCCTGTGGTGAACAAACCCAGATAAATACCTCATACCTTGTCAGGAGAGCCTGCAAACCTGATATGTCATTCTGCTTTATTGTGCAAGAATATATGAATCATAATATTCCTATTAACATTGTACAAAGTCTGCAGTAGTTGGAGACTTCACCCAATGACAGTACAACTTTCATAAAAATATGGATAGTTATCATGTGCCCCTGCTGTGATTCCATTGCCACTAAAAGCAAAGGGAACACAAATGAAAAATATTCCAAAGTTTTCCATTGGTCCCCCGAACAGTGCACTGCAGCAGTATATATTTGTTTTACCATTGAGCCTGTTTAGCAGTCAAACTGTAGGAAATTGAATACACACTTACTGTATAAAAATGATATGCTTGGTTAGTGATACTTTAGAAGAAATAAGTGCATCAATCATAGAATAGCAGGTTGTCAAGGTTTTATATGTAGGAAAAACACAGAACAAAGAATGTAATGCATGTTGGGCACCTTTTTACAAAAGTTTCATGCCAAAGTTGATTTACAATGAACGTTTCCCTCCCTCTCTCCTCCCAAATTCTTCTAAAGAAACGTTCAAAGAAATCTGAGCAAACTATCATGCTCTCTGTTCTGACGTGTGTGTAATTACAAGATCATCCTCATTGTGAATTTTCTGTTTGGTTGATTTAAGAAAAAAAAAAAAGGTGCATACTCTTAATGCTGTTCTGTCATTCAAACTCAGAAGGGTAATTTTCCTCACAAGTTAATGGGAAGGAGATGACTTAATAATTAGCCTGGTTTAGACAGGGCCAGATCCTTGCCAAGGAGCAGTGCCTGCACCCAGGACGTGCCTCAGAGGCTGAGCAGTTCTCAGGGCAAGCCCATCTGCACAGTTTCTTTGTAAGTATTCTTCCCCAGGAAGAGGGTTCTGAGGTGTGCACTGTGGCTTGCCTGGGCACCATTTTTGTCCAGTGCTTCTCCTGGGCATGTTGGTCATGCTCAATTTCCCATCAGAGCCCTCTGAGATGTGCAGACCTGACACAGAATCTGTGCAATGCACAAGCTTTCCTGACAGCATGTGAAAACCTACAGATTAAAACTGCCACAAAGTAGTCCACTGCCATGGACTGTTGCATCACTCTGCAGGATCCAGACCCAGAGCATGACACCGAGCCTGCTTCAGCCTAAATGCAAACTCAAATGCTCTGTTATCAAGCAGTGTAAGACTTCAGCTGGTAAAAAGGTTTCTGGATTTTCAGCAGCTATTCTCAGTCTCTGTTTCTTCTTTGGGGCATCCATCCACCCTCCCAGGTACGTGACTCCCTCCATTATATGGATTTATGCTGCAGACATATGGCTCTAGTTAATCTGACAATAGCTCTTGCTCCCTTCCAAGAGATCTGTTCCGGACAGGTAATCATACATTGTAATGAAATATAACTCAAAGACAGGAAAGACCTTTTTATTTCAGCAACAGACAAAGACGTCTTTTGAAGTTCACCTTAAATATTGTTGGTACTAATACAACCATCCCAAATATCAAAATAATTGCAGTTCATTTCTGTTGTTGGCCAATATGAAGTCACAAATCTTCAAAATTCTTTGCCTAAATCCATATTTGGTTGTTTCAATGGTCTGCCCATGCAGCCTCTGCTCACTACTTGGCAGACTCAAAGCAAATAAGCATTGATTAGGCTATAGCAAAACTACTGCAATACACAAGTGACCACTTGTGCCTCATCACCCCTCTGGTTGCCATGTGCAAAACTCCCTCATTGCCATTTGTCAGTAGTGGTATAAGGGCTCAGAACGCTCAGTGCTTCTTTCCTTTTCCAAAAGGGAAATGAGGAATGGGGAAGGTTCAACCAATTTTTCTCTACTAGGAAAAGAACAAAGGTTTTTTGGTTCAGAGAGGGCAGTCTGCACCTCTACATCCCCTGAGGCCCACAATCAAGGACCATGCATGAAGGAGCATCCCACTGCCACTTCAACTTTTGGTATTTCTTGCTCATGTCTTTCTTCCACCAGAACTGTTCCTAGGGAAGTGCCAAGACAGTGCTTCAAGGACAACTGTCTCCTCCAAACTCTTCATTTCTGGGGAGACTCAGGTATGAGTCACAGCAATGACATCTTCAGAGCATGATTTTATTCCTTCACCTTAATCCATCTGGCTGTGTTTGTGGAATGGAGTGAAGGCCCAGTAAAAGCATCTTATCGATTTGACTTCTTAGCATTAAGCAGTTTAGTAGCATGAAGGTTTACAAAATCTGTTATTTAATATATCATTGTCTGGAAAAAATAATATTCTTAACTGAAACATACAGACATCCTTATGTGTCTTTTGGCAGAGTAATTTCTAATTGGTCTCCACCTTAATCTCATTTTTGTTGATTTCATTGTTTTTAGAGCCCTTCAATTTCCCTTTAAATTAAACAAACGCAACCCAAAACTGATTTTTCCTGGACCAAACAGGTACATATAAATAGATAAGCTCATGCTGCACAAGAATGTAACAAAGATACTTGTAAAAGCAGAAAGCATCATCTCTGTGTGCAACTGGGAACTGAACTCAAAGTATTTCTGTATCTCCAAGTAAAGGCTGCAAGTAAGTGCAATTGAGATGTCTTCTATAGCACAGTTTTTAAGTGGAGTTTTCAAAACAAATGGATTCAATGAATTAACCAGCGGCTCTCCTCTTTTCCCTACCTCCTATGTGGTTTTCTGGTTTTTCCATTTCATTATTATCAATTGTTTGGCCCTCATGGATTTCCTTCAGGGTCATTGCATAACAAATGTTTCAGAACACTCATGCAAAGTGATGCAGAAGAGGATTGTGTGTGTGTGCATATATATATATATGTATGTATATATTTATATCTTTAGCACCACCTTGGACTCTAATCCAGCTGAGGACTTTTGTGACCCAAACTCAACATTTCTATCCACTGTGAAAGGGCTGTACATCTTTATAACTGCTAAAAGCGTGTCTAGATGAAGATCTTCACATTTTTATGGCAAGGTTAATGCTGCCACTAAACTGTCTAACACCACGCAGATTCCTTACAGCCTGGTGAGTTTTCCCAGTGAGGGTTTTGTTATGCTGTAAACTGATTTTGCAAAGCTGCAAAACCATGTGCACTCAAAAAATTCTGGACACCAGCCAGATTCCTTTCAATGGTCCTAAGGAAGGCACCAGGAGCTGAAGGCCTTGGGGCTTGTTAGCCTTTCCTGAAAGTCTGGGTAGCCAGAGGAATGGGTCTACATACAGCTGATGAGTCCTCTGGTGCTGTGAATGTTAAGAGCACACCACAGAGGTATCTGCCATCCAGCTTTGTTGGAGGGCTGCACTGGAGGGCAGCCCTGGACAAAGGAAAACAAAGCCCAGTTGCCATACAAAGAACACAGTGACCATTTTCGAGTCCCACCAGGACAGTCAGACTCTAGAAGGTGTGAGGTCTGTGCATTTCCATCATAGGGAGCACTGTTCTGTCCACAATATAATGTGATTTTATGAAGAATTGCCTAAGGGGCATTACATACCTGCATGGAAATCAGACTTATTTCTAAGTGTGCTGCAAAGCATGTGCTGGACTTAAATCACTTTCTGTAAGATTTGAATCTATTCATTTTGACTCTCTTTTTCACAGATAGTGTGCCTAGCTCAGTGTCTGGGAAAAGAAGTGCTGCAGTACCTTAGAGCCTCAAACCCCAGCTGTGGGGTTTCAGAAAACCTCAGCAGGAAGTACCAGCTGTAGAAAGGAGCTCAGACAGGGAGGCTGTACTCATCAGATGCCCCAGTGGGACTATACTGTGGCCTAATTATATGAGGGGAATCTTAGAGGTATATTTGTCTGGGGATGGATCCCACCACTGCATCTTGGTGGATGATGAGCAAGAGGGAGCCAGCCAAGCTGTGAGACTGGCTCTCAGCTCTCCTGCTACTCCATCAGCAATCCCCAGGATGAGCAATGCTGGTACCAATGAAACCAGAGAAAAGCAGAGGAAGTACTCACATCCAGTCATGTAATACATTTATTTTATTTTATTTCATTTTTTTCTGAGGTTTTCATTCTGGGGCAATAGGAGACAATTCAGAAATGGTATTGAAGGCCCTCTGCAGCAGGGCAGGCAAGCAGCCTTTTCTGTGCTACTGGGAGAAGCATGTTATGTTCAAACACTTCAGAGTCAATCCTGTCCTTGTAAAATGGATTTCTAATGAACACAAACAGAAAAATATGGCTTCAGTCACTGAGAAATCCAAAGATACCAAAGCAGGACAACTCAGCTTATCTGCCTAAAAAGTTTGAAAGGTACAGGTTTGCCTAGATCCAGTTATATTTTTTCCCAGATCTTCTAGCTATTTCTGATGTGACCTGTTACGGTTTTTTGTTGCTTGTCTTTCTGTCAAGATAGGTTGCTATTCAGATCCTTTTTTTTTTTCTTTTTGTTATCAGGGCTGATATGAAAAAAATAGGTGAGAAACAAGGAGATACATCAGGAATATCTAGAAAGTATTTCCACACTACAGAAGGTTGGCATAGAGGAATAAAAGACATGACAAGTACTGGATTTCTACTGAGGACTAATATAGGATATTATCCATCAAATACCTCACACTAATGTATCCAACCTCTCTCTCCATGAGTTTATTGGCTGCAGTGCTACTTCTGAGTCAGACCAGGTACCCAGCTATGCTGCAGAGTTAGTCAAGCAATACAGTAATAGTGTAAAAGTTGCAGGAGGTGGATACAATTTCTGGAAATGCTATTGATGGCATTACTTATTTATTTAGTAGACAGAATTTAGAATGGGAATAAGGATTTGTCTGTCACCATCACATCAGCCATCAGTTCAGTGCTGCCCTAGGCAATGAGTATGCTGTTACTAATTTTAGTTTTTGTTGTCATTCAGTCCAGATAATTTTTTAGGTTCATTTAGTTGTTGTTAATAAAAAAGAAAGACAGAAATACTGTGTACGGGCAAAGCAGGGTACTCAGAAATCCACTCCTGAAATCACAGTCCCTTCAGATTTTGCTAGTGACATGACAGCGAGTTAGTTATTTCCTTCAGAGACAGGAGCGCTGACTTGACTCCTCTTCATGACTTGGTGCTTTCTCTTGGGGGCCCAATGGCACAGCCACATCCTGCACACAGCAGAGCATTTGTGCTGCCTTTGGAAAGAGCACTTCCAGTGCTGAGCACTTGAGGGTTCATCCTGCAGAGGAAGAGATGGACTACTAGAAAAACTCAAAGCAGTAACTGAAGATGAATGAGCTGCTGTTCTGCATGGAGCCTCTAAATGCCTTCATTAGAACCAACTGGGCAGGTAAAAGGGAGTGTTGCCTTTGCTCAGGTTGTGATTAATCTGAGCAATTCATTTCCATGGGAAAATGAGGCAGAATTTTCTGAAATTTAAAAATACTCTACCTGTCATTTCTTTATTTATTTGTGTGACATTTAGAGCCCAGTGGACAGAGGTAGCTAAACTGACACAAGAGGTCACTTCCTGCTCACAATGGCTTTGGGGCACAAATTATTCACCTGCCAAAGTAATACTTTGCTATTTCTCAACACCATCCCTGTATTGTCACCACTTTACAGTTATTAAGTGTCTCTAAATCCCTCTGCTGCCCCACATGTTGCCTTTGATGTGAGTGATAACAGATATATATCCATTTTACAAATGTGCGGTGGGTTGACCCTGGTGTGGACAGACCAGGTGCCCATCAAGGCCAGGCTGTCACTCCCCTCCTCAGCTGAACAGGGGAGGGAAAATATAAAGAAAGGCTCATGGGTCAAGATAAGGACAGGGAGTGATCACTCACCCATTACTGTCAAGGGCAAAACAGACTCGGAAAAAAATTTACTTTTTACCAATCCAATCAGAGTAGTATAATGAGAAATAAAGCCAAGTCTTAAAAGCATGTTCCCCCACCCCTCCCTTCTTCCCAGGCTTAACTTTAGTCCAGATTTGCTTTACCTCCTCCTCTACAACAGCCCAGGGGGACAGGGAAAGGGGCTGTGGTCAGTTCATCACACATTGTCTCTGCCACCCCTTCCTCCTCAGGAGGAGGAGCCTTCAGACCCTTTCCCTGCCCCAGGATGGAGTCCTCCCATGGGAGACACATAGGAGTGTCTCCACAGACTCCTCCAACAGGAGTCCTCCCCACGGGCTGCAGTTTTACATGAGTTGCCCCAGCTCCTCCCACAGGGTACAGTCCTTGAGGAACAGCTGCTGTCACGAGTCCTGTCAGCAAACCTGCTGTAGCCTGGACTTCTCTCTCTGTGTGACAGCAGATCCTGCCAGGAGCTGCTCCAGGATGGTCTTTCCCCCTGCTCCAGCGTGGGGTCCTCCACAGGCTTCAGGGAGATCTCTGCTCCCCTCTGGATCCTCATGGGCTGGGGGGCACAGCTACCTCACCATGGGCTGCACCGTGAGCAGCAGGGCAATCTCTGCTCTGGCACCTGGAGCAGCTCCTGCCCCCTCTTCCTCACTGTCTCAGTGTCTGCAGTGCTGTTTCTCTCACATATTCTCACTCCTCTCTGCAGCTGCTGTGCTGCCACCATCACTGGTGGCCTCAGCCTTGCCAGCCGTGGGTCCCTCTCTGAGCTGCTGGCATTGGACACAGGGGAGGCTTCTGGCAGTCTCCCACAGAAGCCACCCTGGAACCCCTCCTTGCCACACAAACCAGATGCAAAATGGTAAGAGTAGCAAAAGGACAATGAGAATTGGGATGCTGCTGTCCTCCTCACTGGTGACACTGCATAACTGAGTTTTCTTCTTGTAAAATGTCCAAAGCTGTGGTTTTGCAAAACACACCTCTGCAAGCCCTGGGAGCCTTTTGTGAGGACCCCAGGACAGCTCCCAACAAGCAGGCTTTGCAAGTGAGGCATCCCAGTATCTGCAGCGTCAGTGCAGCATCCAGGAACCTCGCCAACGTGGATTGCCCTGCTGAGATTGCTGTGATGCTTCCAGGGCTTCAGGGACACAGTGCCAGGATTTCATGGCACTGCATCACGCTCCGTGTGTGCACCCAAATCCCTGCTGGTCCGCAGCCAGGAGCTCCCAGAAGTGGCAGAACAACATGTTCACAGAAAGGGCAACACTTCTTTTGTGCTAGCACAGCTACAGTTTTAATTGAGGTGAGGAGTCTTGCCTCTGTTCCATGCCAGGGACTCATTGCCATCCCAGAAGCTTTTGGAGGAGACAGGCCCAGATGACAGCACAGAGGAGTTTCTCTTTGCTCCTCTGAATGAGGAGTGAGTTAGGAGTCTCTCCTCATGCGGTCCCCGGTCAGGACTGTCACACACGTGGGGGCTTCAGGAGAGTGAAAACCAAGCAGGCTGGATGTTGAGAGAATCTCATCTAAGCAATGTTTTTGCACCCACGAGCTGCCATGCACTAATTTGAAAGCACTGAAGGATGGCCTCTGAGGGGCCCCGCTTCATTTCCTTTCTCTCAAAGAAGGGTGGTGAGGACCACCAGAGGTGCTGCCTTGTGTAGCAATAAGACATTTGTCAGGGTCTGAGATAGAAATCCTATCTGGTATAATTATTTTATATTAAAATAGATGAAATTTTGATATGGAAATATAGAATGATGTATATTACATTAACCTAAGAACAGGGTATTCATCTTTACTTTAATTTGTAGACTTCATAACTTTGTTTGCATTCACTACAAGATAACTACTGTACATTCCTGAAAAATGACATCTTGCATGAAAGGACTTAACAAAAGCCACAGTGCTGATAATTTTCCCGTGGATCAGGGAGGACAGATCTCACTGTGGTCTCACAGACCTGGACCAAGGCTCGCCTTTATAATTTTAAACTAAATTGTAATGCTGTCACGGCCACACATTAAAGGAAGTTTCTCTTGATTAACTATTTTACTCAGTCATGTGAAACTAGATTTATTCTCCTGGAACAAGCATAAAAAGGGCAAAAGTTTCATTTGGGGAGCTTGTTTGGTCGGCAAAATGCAGACATAGTGAATGTTATAGAAATAGGTATATGAATTTATTAATTTTTTATCTGCTGTTGTTCAACACATCTCAAATTTTTGGAAGCAGTTTGTGGGATTATACTTTGAGATCAGAGATCCTGAAGGCAGGGCACTAATACATGTGAGGAAGGGACAGTAATACAGTGTCATTGATTATTTTGAACAGCAAGGAGTAAAGTGGGGGACACTGGCAGAAGGGTGAATGATGCACGTGCAGCTGGCTGCTTTCTGGAGGGTGCTAAAGCATTAGTTTTAAATAATAAAATCTTAATCAGATTATATCTGTATTTTGGATATCCCCTCTGCTACTGTGCTGGCTGAAGTTTCCTGAGACAAACCCCTTTTGTAAGCACCTACACAGAGAATGTCACCTTGTAGTAAAGACACCTTTAGACCATCATACAAAAACATAGCAGATCCCTGCAGCTGAAAGCTGAATCTTCACATATTTAAAGCAGTGATAAAAAAGATTTTTAAGATCAAGAGTCTTTCCAAACTCATGACCTACTCTTGTAATTGTTCCCAGCCTGGTTCTGCTCTGTGGTTGAGGCAGATTTTCAGCTATGCTATACCCAAAAATAAATGCAATTTCCTGTTCAGTTTACATGTTTGCACTAATAGACACTTGCAATCAGAACATCAAGAGAAGTGAACTTTTCAGTTAAAAAATGTAAAAATACCTAATTTTAATTATTTGTAACCAAGGAAATCCCTTAAATAGGGCCCTTGCACCTTATATGTGCCACCAGCATTGATTTAGGTGTCTGTTCCACAAACTTAATATATTTCAATGGATTAAAAACAAAAAAAAAAAAAAAAAAACACAACAAAGCTCAACAACCTTTAACTCATGTTATAATAGTTTAAAAGAGCATTAACTGAACCTCCAGAGAAAATGAAAACCTATGATCAGACACAGTCATTACTCTAGATTATTTTCTAAAAGATTTTAATCCCTGTATTATTAAAAAAAAATAGAAGTAGATATTTATATTTTTGTTGTTGTTTTTCTTCCTTACCCTGGACATATGGCACTTCAAATTGTGCACAGACCCTTTGTAAAAACAGTGTGAGTTAGACACAGAGTATTGCCCAGACATGAAGCTTTAACTGTGAATTTCTTTGCTTTGGCACCAGAGGGTCAAAGTAAATTTTAGGTGTTAACCAAACATAGGGTGCGTTCGGTTGTTTTGCCATCAATTTTTAACATGTGAAAAACTTGATGTCTCTTAAATAATCAGCTGTTTTTAGTAAGTGTCAGAACTGGCTCCCAGTTTCCACGTGTCCTCGTGGCAAAGCCCTGCTCTGGAGCTCTCTCCTGCAGCTGGCTCCGAGGTGGGCGCTGCCCCCACCAAAACTTTTCGGTGAGGACAAATCTCAACTGTTTGGAAACGAATCGATTCACAAGGCCCCTTGCCAGAGGTCAAATCTGCAATTGCATGGGAATGTTAAGGTGCAATTGCTTCAGGCTTTAATGAACTCCAAAAAGAAATATGCAGGCCTGTAAAGCTCATCCATTAGATCCTGACCTACAAATGGCAAGGAATAACAGCAACGCCACCACGAGGTGTGCTGACTAAGGGAATTACCTGGGCACAATTAGTTTTATGCGTTTTGGCGTTTAATCGTGGTGTCCGGGCACAAGACAGAGCACTCAGAAATTACAGATTATGGAAGAAGAGTGTTTCCAATGAAACAAGTGTGGATTTTCTCCTGCTCTCCCTTGCCTGGGCAGCAGCAGGGACTACTCTCCTCCAGCTTTGGGAAGGAAAGGGTGGCAGTCCCTGGCTGGTGCAGGGGGCTGCACACCCCTAAAGGCAGCCCACCCTGGCCTCAGCACAGGGGAGCTCTCCTGGTCAAGGAAATGGGGCAGGACAGTGTTTTTTTCTCAGAACTCCTTTTTGGAAAGACCAAAAATAGGAGTAATTTGTAGAGCTATTCTTAGATTGCACTAGCCAACCTGAGAACAAAGCAAAAAGTAATCACACTCCAAATGAATTAGTGGGTATTTCTAAGGGGATGGAGGGAGAAGAGTTGATTTTATTTATGGCATTGGTGCTGTATTGTAGAAATTATATTCGTCCTTTGTTTCACAGTAAAAATTCTCTGCTTGCTTAAGACCCCGAGATTTTAATTTAAAAAGTTGTTACCAGACATGGACCAGAGATAAACACCCCTGTCTGAGCACACATTAATTGCTGGCAGCTGGAGGCGAGCGTCTGCTCCAAGTATCTTCACTAAGCTCTCCCCTCTAATGAGACAAACTTCCCACAGTCCAGGAGAGCCAAAAAATCCAGCCCTGAATGAGCAGCTCCACCTGACCTCGAGTTTTCAGGCTGGAAAGTGTCCACATCCACTTCCATGCTGTTCTGTGAGGCTTATGCCCTGATGTTGGGATTAAGGTACACTGTGAAGGGATCTGTCATGTTTCAGTGCCAGGTACAAAACAAACACACAAACAAGCAAATAAATAAATAAATAAATAAATAAACAAACAAACACAGTTCTCATTTGGTACAAACCTCCTAGCAACACAATCAAAACCTGATTAACAAACTGGTCAGTTTGAAATGAAGGTAATGATCTTCCTTTGCCTTCCTGCTCCCATCAGGATGATCACAAAAGGTTATCTGTTTGAATAAATTAATTAGAGTTGTCAAGCTGACTTATTTGCCAGTGGGAGGGTTTAGGGTTTAGGGTTTGGCAGATTCCCAGGATGTCTTTCCTCCAAAGGTGCCACCCACTCTGTGGCCTGGCCAAGGCATTTTCAGATGGCGAGTGCAGCTCTCAGGACCAGCTCTCAGCCAGAGCAGAAAAGCCCTGGCCGGGCTGGCTGAGTCACACCAGCTGATGCTGGGAAGTGGGTGCACAGAGAATGGGACAAGCTGGGTGTCACCCCATCAGCCCCTGCCCCGCTCATGGCCAGAGGTCATTCCTCTATAATGGTTTACTGGTGGGAAAACAAAAAGAAGAGAGAAAAGGGTTTATCTTATTTATGGAGAACCCTGCTTTGAGCCTGAGTACCCAGGAAAGCAGCTGTGTGTGTGTGTAGAACATGGTATCCTGCACTGCATTTCTTTCTCTTTTCTGCCTTGCTTCCTTGCCTTTTTCCTTTTTTTTTTTCATTCAAGGGCCAGGTCATTGCTTCTGAACCTCTATCTCAAGAACTGACACTTAAAGTGCAAATGAAGCTAATGACAAGAGACAATATTTTAATGTTAATTAGATATTTCATGTGTCTTAGTTCATCAGAGCAATATTGCTCTTTTATGTATTACATGAAAGCAGAGCTTTAGCTTGGAGGAAAACAGGGAACACAGTTGGCCATAGAAGTAGTATTCTTGGGTTTGTAATTATTAAAATTATTGTTACATTTAGGAAATCCAGGAAACTTTGAAAGGAAGATACTTAATAATAATAATGGAGCTACTGCACTATAGGAAGCCCTGGCAAAGGCTTTACATTTTCCCTTTTCCTCCTACATGAGCTGGCATTGTAAAAGCTGTAGTCTCCCAAGCTCTTGCTGGAAGAGCAGATTTGGCTTTTCTGAAGGATTTTATTCATATATAATGCAGAAATGAGGTCTCTCTTTACCTGGGTTTGCCCCTACTTCCCCTCCAATGATGCATTCCCTTTTTAATAGTTTTGTTAAAACACAAAGATGAGCTGCTAATGCTGTGCCTCCCAGTGAAATGGCCTAATGATGATGTTCACCAGAACTAGGTACATAATGTACAATATTTTCTGTGAATGTTTGCATTCCTTGTGGCCTGGTTTCTGCTCCTTTTGCGTTCTTTCACTGGCTATTTGAGAAGTTACATTTCACTGCCAAGAAGTATTTATACAAAGCAAATTTCAAAGTTGTGCACATATTTGAAGAAAATGAAATTTAAGGCCCTGTCACAGCAATGAGCTCCTTCCAGAGAGACCTCATGCGTGGACCCTGAATGCAGAAAATGCCTGGAGAAGGTCACTGCCTCAGTGAGAGCTGCAGTCCCCTCCTTCCATGATGTCCTAGCTGTGGCCACTCGCCAGTGCAGTCATTTCAAGAAGGGTTTTGAAGAGGTAAAAAACCCCAACAAAACCACAAAAATAATGTAGTGACTTCCCAACCATTTGTGCTTCAGCTGGACTTGCTTTTGAGATCACTCTGGGCAGAATAAATACATTAAAACCAAATTTTGTGAGGCACAACAGGGAATTTCAAAGTGAATTTATGTATTCTGGAACAAGAAACATTTTTTATTTAGCAGTTTGTGTGGGTGCCCACACCTAACAAGAACAGCAGAGTAAAAATGTAGTTAAGCTGTCTATTTTTGTCTACAGCTAGTATTTTAAAAAAAAAGTGTTAGGTCTGTGGTTTCTTTATATGTTGTAAGAGCAAAGACACAACAGAGAGTGAATTCATTGAATAAAGTAGTATTGCAGATGATTTGTTTGGCTTGGAACATCCTGGCTTTGCTCTACTTTCATTTTCAGTGTTTAATTACACTTTTTTTTTTTCCAGCATCATGCATCCTGAAGGAGAACCAAACTTACGGATAAGATTTTCATGTAAAACACTGATATTTAGGTGATAAGTTTTCTTAGTGATGCTTACTCAAAAATCCTACATCAGCAGTGAGTGTTTCACTCAATGGGAGTGCCAGGGTGTGGGAGGAGCTCGGGGCCACAGGGGCTGCTTGCAGATCATTCCACAAGAGTTTGGGTTCCCCTTAGACTGGGGAGCTCCCGCCAGAGCTGGTGACAAGGAGCTGGGCAGTACAGCTGTGAAAAGCACAGAATCAGCCCATCCTGCTGGGGAGCAATGGCAACAGCAGCTCCAGAACACCCCAGGTCTCATCCCTTCCCATCTCCCAGCCTGGGCTGGCACTGGAGATGACACGCTCAAAGGATCCCAGAACGGGGGGGTATTTTTTAATAGGGGTGGAAATAATTTCATAGCCCAATATTAAACACATACCCACACATAAGATAGACATATGTGCTCACACACCCCAACAACATCAACCTTGGTACTGTAACTGTTTCCAGGAAGGAATAAAACTTGTGTGTTTGGGGTTCATTAATATACATTAACAATTGTAAACGTTCTGCCTGAATAAAAGCTGTTTGCTTTTCTACTTCAGGGTTTCTGCCCTTTTGGGACATTCAATGGGCAAATGGAATACTCTGATAGAGGGCTATAAGTGCTGTAAGTTATATTTAACTAAAATAAACAGGCAGATACAGACACTTCTGCTCTGCTATAAAAAGACTGCATATGCTTAATGCAGGTTTTCTTAAGGTAAGGGACAGAGCTTAGGAAGCTCTAAGGCAGCTAGATTTGCCCATATGGGAAGGCGGTCTTTCACTGATGATTTTGCAGACAGAAATTGCCCATCTGCACTGTTTGCAGGTGTTTTGAATGATTATATTATTAGCTCTGTCTGTTCAACTTTGCTTTTTTATGGTGGCTTTAGTATTGCAGTAAATAAAAAAAAAAAAAGAAATATATAAGCAGCCATCTGGTTCCCAATTTTTGACTAGCGCTCTTTGTCAAGAAAGAAAAAAGAATTCTCAGATATTATTTCCTAGTTCTGAAACACTGGCAAATGAGGAGAACAAATCCCCAAATTCTGACCTGAATATAAAATGGGGACAGAATTTTCTGCTTTTTATTTAACTTGCTCTGATTAATCCATTTAAAAGCAATTGTCTCTGTTCTGTTCTCATTTACGCCTCTGTGAAGTCAGCAGAGTAGTTCTGTGCTTACACCACCCTTTTAGGAGCAGAATCTTCTCCTGATGAAATTGGGGGGGGGGGGGGGGGAAGGGAATTAAAGTGAAAGCAATCATTGTGAAACCATTTTCTATTTTTCTAAATGAGAAACAAAGACAGCTGGGAAGTGGTCCTTTGCTGCTGGATTTTTCAGGGAGGATTCACATTTCTCTCAGATATTTTTGCAAAGCAATGACAAAACTTTGCAAGACCTTTGGAAATAAAGAACAAACTATTTGCTATCTCAGCAGTAAGTTCCAAATCTTTAGACTGCATTTAAATTTCTCTGAGCATAATATTTGATTATTGGCAATATGTTTCCAGTTAAATATTTCATATAGTGCATAAAGGCCTTTTCTGCTCTCGAGCATTCTGTAGATATTAATGAAAGCAGTGGATTTGTAGATTTATCTGGTGCCTGAACACCTTTTGCTGCAAATTGTTTCAGAGCTGGATCAGAGCTTTACACGGTCATTTAATGTTGCCTCTATATTCATGAAATCGGAATTATGTATCTCAGTGTAGGTAGTCTTTGGAGAGATGGTGCCAAGCCTCACAGATATGACCTAAATCCAAGTATTCTCCAAGTTCCCCAAACCCCACGTGGATTTCCTTGTGTTCCCCATGAGCAGCAGTGCCACACACGGGACTGGGAGGGGGGAATGTGTGCTGGCTCAGGGGGCAGCGGGGAGGGTCCAGCACCAGCGTTCGCACCATGAAAACAGGGGGATGGCCATAATCTGGCATGTGCAGTCCCCGAGATGCAGGGACATCTGAGGCAAGTACTTAACTTACAGCTGGAGCCTGTGTTTGCCCACCTGTTCTTGGGCTACTTCTGCCTGAAGCTGCCTTTGGAAAGACAGCAGGATTACAAGTGTAATTCCAGGAATACCCCAAATCCACACAGAGGGAGGAGCAAAAGGTCAGTCACTGGGTGAACATGGCAATGCTTGTGGGCAAGGAGGAGTCCCTGGCTCTGCTTGCCAGCCAGGTGCTCAGTCCCTGGTGTGGTGAAATGGCACCACAGAGCTGCTGTTTATAACAGGAACTTAGCAGGAGCATGGTGGCTTTAAGGTTGCTCATCATCATAAAATTTGCTTAAATATGCCCTTCCCCACCACTTGCCTTGCTAGTTTAGAAACAAATTCATTTCTTCAAACTGTTTTGTCCTGTTCAAACAATTAACTGTAACCTAGTCATCATTCCTGAGTCTGGGCAAAATATACACATCTTAGTTTTGGGCTATGGATGTAGCATGTAATTGCTTGGGGCTTGGTTACTGGAGGTTTTATAAATGCACACTGTATTTCTGCTTGGTTTCCTTCAGTCCAGCTACTAAACTAAAACAACACACTCACATAGTTCATTAATCTTCTGTGCATCTATGCCATTCATATTCTAGTAATTTGATCATGGTATCCTTAAATTAATAGAAGTCAGCATTCCTGAAAAGATTATGCACTTTTGCATCAGCCATGTGACTAATAGTAACACAGACAGTGACTCCTCCTCATGCCGAGTGCTCAGGTGATGTAAGCACGGCTGGGATCTCGCTTGAATCCTGAGGAGTGCTCTCAATTCCCTTGGCACCATTGCTGAGGCTGAGACATCATGTTTTCCAGCAGACATTGTAATCCCTGCACCGTTACGAGGCCGCAGCAGCTGAATTGTGATGTCAGAAATGGGGAAGGCAAACAACTCTGAGCCAACTGTGCACTGCTCTGGGAACTTCTCCATGAGCTAGGAGAGGAAAATGCTTAAATAAAACATCCAGCTCTTCATGTCCCTGGGATAACTGTGTGGAAGAGAACCCTAAGCAAAAAAACCCCAAACCAAAATCAAACAAACCACCACCAACTCCCCCAAAACTCCATTGATTTGTTCTCAGGATTTAGCAGCCTGTAGCTGTGTCTCAAAGGCCACCTGGATACCTTTGTTGAGGCAAAGGTTTATTTTGTGGAGTAAGGTCAGTTCTCCAGGAATGGAACTCACTGAGCAAAGGCATCAGAGGTTCAACAGCTTTTGTTTGCTCTTCCAGTTTAATGATGTGAGCCCTATTGCCAGGCGGCCCACGGAGGCTGTGGATGCTCCAAACCTGGAAGTGCTCAAGGCCAGGTTGGATGAGGCCTTGACAGCCTGGTCTGGTGGGAGGTGTTAGGACTCAATGATCCTTGAGATCCCTTCCATCCCTCAATATTCTATGATCTCTGATATCAGCCACACAGGTTTCTGTCACACCTGAACATGTTCCTCTACCATGCAGTGTGCCGAGGAGATCCCAGTCCCAAAACCAGAAAAAACATAAGGTTTAGGATCTTACTGGTGTTGCTCCCTGCTTTCTCATTTCAGTGCTGTTTGGCAGTTTCTGCTCTATGGGATTTGCCTCTGGCAAAGCAGCACAGCAGAGCCCAAGGAACAGGTACTTTTCAATGGTGAGGAGCAGGTTTGGACATCAAATCACCTCTTCTGTATTTCCTTCTGCCAGCTATGACTTGGGTATTTTTATTTGTTTTCTTAGCTGTAAGTTATTCTAAGACTGGTGGAGAAGATTAGAAAAGTATAGAAAAGCACTATTTTGTTATCATTCACTGACAGATTTGGGAAACGGTTTGAACTGCTCCAGGATTATCCAGGGAAAATATATACTGTGGCTGCAGATCCACAAGAGAGAGACATGAGATATGGATTCTTGTCCTCCAGATCCTGGGATTGGGTGTGCTTTTGTTGCAGGTTTTCACTCACTATTTTCATCTCCTAGTTGATCAGTGCAAAATGACTAAAACCTGAGAGATGGATTTACTTTTTAACTAATGCAAATAATCATGTTGGTTATAATTGTTATTAGGGCTCCTTTGGGAATCTGTTGTTACAAGCACTCAACCCCTTTGTCTCTCCTTTGGGTCTCCAGGCTATGTTGCAATTTATAAAGATACCAGACCTCAGGCTAAATCAATGTCCTTAGGGTTATGCGATGTTGCTAAATATCAAAACAAAATCCCAGTGTTCCAGTTCTTTAACTTCACTATGTTTAATTAGCCATTCCAATTAACCTTCCCTTTGTGTTCCCTCATGTTTAAAGGGTTATATTAAAAGTACTGTAGAATTAAAGCCATTTAGAATATGCTGAGTATATTTCAAGGCATTCAGAAAGCCTCTCACAAGGTGCTGTCCTCATTTCAGTTTCACTAATGACTGGTCACTGGGGGCATATTTCCAAACCTCTGCACCTAGGTTGCAGAAATTGTAACAATATTCCTACCTGTGCATCCAGGTCACAGCCTGCTCAGATGGGAAATCACTTCTGCAGGTCTCTCACCACATTGCTCTGTGGGCCTGTGGGCACAAAGGACGTGTAAGGGAAGAGTTGCACATTCTTGCTCTGAGAGTTTAGACATGGACAAGCATTTAGTCAACATTTTTTGCAGGGGCCTGGCAGAAAGACAAACACCGAATCAGGATTGCTGAATTCTGGTTTCTGAGGTCCTCGAGATAATTCCCAGGCTTGTAAAAAACAGCAGTGTGAGAAACAAGGGAAAAGCATGGGGAAACACAAACCTTCTCATCCCAACTAGTTCATTAAGATTGGATTCCTGCAATATTATGGACAGAAGAAAAATCCCAGGTAAAAACCTGTTCAAACAGTAAGAACAATAAACTATCAGTGCTTTCTATGGCCTGTGCCCCCAGCTATGCACCTTGTGCCAGGGACAGGCAATGTCTGGGTCTGTTCAGGGGGATGGGATAAGAGAGTCTCCAAAACTATTTCTGTAGTCTTTAGGAATCTATGCATTTGGAAATGTATGCTGAGAGCACTCAGTGAGGTAGGAGAATACTATTATGCCCATTTTATTATGCCCAAGGGTGAGTACATTTTTTAGATTTATGTTATATTAGAAAGCTTTTCACTTATTATTCTCTGTGCCTAACTCTCTGGATGCATTTTATAAGTCATCAGGATTTAACTCATGGCTATGGATTTTGTTATGGGAAAGCAGGTACCTAAAAAATCCCTGACTTGTCCAGTGCCATTCTATATGTCTGGCAGCAAAACAAGGAACAAAAAAACCAGTCCATATATCTAATCTCTGACTCTTCCCTAGGTAACTTTCTCCAGCAGTTGTATGGAAAGATCATTTTAATTCATAGTTTTGTTTGTTGGAGGATATAAATTTCTCAGGGGTGAAATATGATGACAGCACAGCATTTATTTTTCTATTTTCTCTATTTGGAAGGAGCTGAGATAATTCTAAGACCAGATCATGGTGTTATTTTAGTTAAATTTGTTCTCTCAAGGAATTTGTTGTTAGATCTTCGTTTAGTTTTTGTAAAGAATAGGGAGGAAAAACAAAAGAGATGTTTATTTTATTGACACTGTGATATCAGAGGCTTTCACTTAAGAAATCTGTTGGAGTCTGTTTTCTAAGACAAAGTCAGTTAAAAACATATCAGGTTTTGTGTTAAATGGTTTGATGGCATAAATTCAATAAAGACATTGTCTGGTATCCTCACTCTATGACTCATATGAAATACAAAGGAAACTAAGAAAAGCAAAGATTCATTTCCCTTTTCTTCTTCTTCTCCTCTGCTTTTCATTGGCAACAGTAAAGTTCAACTGCAAGACATGTGATTGTAATATAATCAAATAACCTGCTGGTGTCTCATAAAGAAGTACTGGTTGTTTAAACGACTATTCATAACAGACTTAGATGTTATATTGCTGGCAATGGTTTAAGATTCAGATAACATCAAATCAGTTGGAGTATGAGATTCAGCTCCTTTGAAAATGTACAAAGAACAAAGCCAAGAGCACTACTGATGACTGACTGGTTGGGGGAGAAGAAAACAACGAATATATTTAGGATTTTTATCAAGCCTGTCGAAGAATCTCAATGTGAGCCGCTCTATAGGCATGTGATAAACATCACAGAAACTGGAGATAGTGAAAGCTGAAGAGTATGGGACACTTAGCATGTCTAGCTCCACAGTAAAATAGTTTATACAGAGAAAAGAGATGGCTCAATATAAATCATTCCCTAGCAGTTCTTCAGGGCACATCGTTGGGAAATACCTGCTAACAATGCCTTCAGTTTATTTTGTATATTGACTTTGGAGCCAGTGCAGGGAAAGGCAGAGCTGTGACTCTGCCCATGTGCTGAAACGCTCCCAGTCCCCCCTGGCAGGGAAGACCCAACCTTGTGCCTTTTGCACAACCAACCCTTCCTGGAGGGTGTTTCCACAGCTCTGCAGCTGCTCGAGCTCGCCCCAGGAGCAACTCCTTCAGAGCGAGACATTCCTGCAGAAGCACAGCTCTGCAGGGAAGCTGGTGTAGGGAACAAAAGCACTCTAGGAGAACTTAGATGTGGAGAAGTATTTTTTGAGATTCATTTATTAGCCACTGTATTGCTAATTGCTGATCTCCTGTTGAGCTAACCTCAAATTCGACGGGGACAGTGTTTATGAACCCGGTACTTAAAAGAGGAAATCTGGGGCAAAACAAAAAGTATATGTAACACTGATCTTTGAAGATGCATCGTTTTGCCTTATCAGCAAAGGTGCATTCAAAAATCAGGCAGTCGCCACTAAGAGTGGGAAATAAAACAACAACAAAAAAATCCCTCCCTTTGCTTCAGGCTTTTGGATGCACTGGATTAAGTTCACTGCTAATTAGACACAATTGTGAAGCACAATTATTTATGAACCTTCAATGGGCCGAATTCATGAAAGGAATAACGAGTATGTATTTCCCTTTTGTAGAATTTTAATGAAGAAATGGCATTACTATTCATTATTTATCCACTTTCAAATTGTAATGAATAGTTCTACTAGCAAACACCAAATTTCTGTATTTACAGAAAGGCGGAACATGTGTAGATAATAACACAGTTCAGTATCTATGAAATTCTATAATTCTATAAATATAGAAATAAAGAAATTATCAGCAGGACTATTCATTAAATTTTGAAAGTAGTAAATAATAAATAGGAATAACATTTATTCATTAAAATCCTCCAAACAGAAAATATTGGTTCTTTCTTTCTTAAATACATCCAGTGCAATATTTCTGAGAGAAAGCTGGAGTTTATGATGATTTTTATTTTTTGTTCCTTTTGACTTTGTTTCATATGCAGCCTTTATCCTAAATGCATTTTAAATAACATTAACCCATATGTTTTCATTAAAAGTTGAAATACTACATTATGCCTTGAAACAAAGACAATTTAGAGAGCCTGTCTTGCCTGGCTGAACAAACACTTTTTAGCATCATTCTGACCATGGACATCTGCCTCTTACAGAAAACATGTTTGTGTCCAGCTCCCAGAGTGGTATTCACATGTCCCAGGCCCCAGTGTATGAAGACCAGGGTGCAACTGGGGCATTTTGACTGCTTAGGCCCCCAGAGAGCCCAGCTTGAAATGCAGAGCCTGCAGCACCCAGCTCCCAGGTGGCTTTTACAGTGACACCCCCCAGTGAGTGGAACCCAAAGCTCCTCACCACCAGCAGTGGCAGGACCTGGCACAGGAAGTGCTGAAGGGCTCAGGAGCAAAGTAAGACTGCACAGAGTGCCTCTGATGGTTTTTCAACCTAATAAGTGCCAAGAGATGAATGAAAATCCAAAGAAAATTTTCCCCATAATTTAGTTTAATATGACTGGGAGCTGAGCCCGGTATCTCTCCCCTGTGCAGTGTCACTGCAGTCCTCCAGCCACTGCTTTCCCAATTTCTCCGACAGAGCTTTGCTGTCCTCTGTTCATGGGGCCACAAGGTCGGTGCTGAAGGTTGAATTCAGGTAACCTAAGCATGTCTTCCCTTAAAAATACACCTAAAGTCTAATTATGTATTGTATTAATTAATCTTCAGAAAGCTAAAACTTCAATACCATTTTAATTCCTTATACAGTAATTAAGCTCTTTGAACCTAATAAGAACACAGAGCTTGACTTTTTAAACTCCAATGAAGTACAGGATATTAGAAAAAAGCCCTTGCAGATGAGTCAATTATGGACTTTGATAGACATTACTTAATATTTTGGTTCAGTGTAGGTCAACCTTAGGGCCTGAGCAGGTGGCCCAAGTTCCTTGCAGTTTGGGGCACCTCTCACACTGCTGAACAGCAACAGATCTATTATTAAAAGTTTATTCCCAATTAGGGAATACGTTTCCCCTTTATAGCTAAGAATCTGAGGTCCTGATAAATCTCAGTGAGTTTAACTCTAGAATCACAGACAGGTTTGGGTTGGAAGGGATTTTAAAGACCACACGGTTCCAGCTCCACCTTCTGCTAGACCAAGTTGCTCAAAGCCCCATTTACAGAGAGACCTGTTTAGATGGTGTTCCTTTGATTTAATGACGCTGTAACTAACATTCAGGGTTCAATATGCACATAACTTCTACATGAGTGTTACCCACCCCAGTCACTTCCAAGCATTACAGCAGGAAAAGCAGACCAGGAGAACATAGAACTGGTCATAGGTTGTTTGGTTTTTTAATGATGTAGCTCAAAAAACTTGGCTTATTTTGAATGAAGAAATTTAGTAAGCAAATACACTATTTTTACATAACTTTCACTAAGATTAAGCACAGTGCTTGGCATTGAGACATGACCATTATTTTAAAGAAAACTCTTTCCTTTTCCAAGGTCATGACCTGGTGTATATTGGGCGCAGTGTGGGCTGTAAACCTCTTCTGGAAATCTGCAGGGAGCTGAATTTTGCCTGGAAGAGCAGTGGATTTCCCCATGGTCAGGGACACGGCAGCACTGGGGGAACACCACCCCAGCCATCAGCAGAGCAGAGAATTTCTGGCCTGTGTCCTGCTCCTGTGCAACGTGGGGAGGAAAAGCCAAGGGCTGGAGGGCTGGGCAGGAGGCTCATGGGGATTCAGCCACCTCCTCCCATTCAGCAGGTTGTGATCCTGAGCGGCTCAAACCGGGACTTCTTCGATGGAAACTGAACCTGCATTTTTCACACAGCATTTCAAGGATTTCCACGTGATTCTCAATAGCTGAACCAGGACTTACAACCCCAAGTAATCTTGGCCTCCCTCCATAAGGGCTCAGTTACAGATGATGGCACGTGGCCCTTGCCATCAGATTAGCTTAAAAACATCTGTTTGGCTTTGGTGGCTTGGATCCTCCTGCAGCAAGCTGCTTTTCCTTGCTTTTTCAAGTTTTGTTTCTTGTATGTAACATTTACATCATGATCTAAAAGCAATTTTACACATAATAAAGTTTAACTATTTGATATTTTTCATTTCAAAACTAAATAACAGACATTTAAGAGAATGTTCTTTTTTTTTTTTTTAATGGCACACATGATAGTATTTTAAAACAGCAAATGACATCCACTCTAAATTTTTTGATCTTTCTCTAGCAAATCCTCTATGAGTAAAGTTTGCCTGCATTCATGATTTTTTTTTTTTTTCTCAAGATGCTTTACTGCTCTTGGTAGAACTAACATCTGCTTCTCTGGGGAATCTCCTATTTATGACAATTGGAGATGTTTTTGAAAATTCTTTGAATTAAACCTCGCCTGCTCAGAAGTGTTTCCACAGGAGCTGACTGTACACACAGAGTTTCCACTGATGACATTTGACAGAGCTGTTAATCCCTCTTGACTCTGATGTATGATATCACATTACGGGAGCTGCAGCAGTCCCGTGATATTCGCACATGCACAGTAACATTCACCCGCCAGTTACCGCGTGTTCTGTTTGCAAACAAAATCCCTGGGACAGAATCACAGAATCACAGAGTCACAGGATCACAGGATCACAGAATCCCAGAATCACAGAATCACTGGGTTGGAAGAGACCTCCAAGATCATCGAGTCCAACCCAGCCCCAGCACCTCAACCAAACCATGGCACCGAGTGCCACATCCAGTCTGTTCTTAAACACATCCAGAGATGGTGACTCCACCACCTCTCCAGGCAGACCATTCCAATACTTAATCACCCTTTCTGTAAAAAACTCTTTCCTAATATCCAGCCTATATTTCCCTTGGCGCAGCTCAAGACTGTGTCCTCTCATTCTGTCAGTGCTGCCTGGAGAAAGAGACCAACCCCACCTGAGCACACCCACCTTTCAGGGAGCTGTAGAGGACAAGCTTGTAGGACAAGTTGTTTCATCAACTGAGGAGGAAGGAGGTGACTTTCCCCATCAATATTCCCTTTCAGACTGCTTCTGGAATTGCCATGGCACCTTCTCCTGGCACAGCATGGTGGTGACCAGGGGGCAGATCCCTCTGCCCTGTGCTGGTCCAAGCACAACCCCTCCAACAGCACCACATTGCTCCTCCCATTCAAATATAGAAATTTTGCCAAGACTTGTTTCAACCTCCTGCAGAATGAAATCCAAGAGGATAAATGTGAAAAGAAAAACATTTTTGCCAGCTGAGTCTCAGTTATCACATCAGCAGCCATATTCTTGTGTGTAAAATGTCCTTTTTTTTTTTTTTTTTTTTTTTTAAACAAAAATTAACACTCCGAAGTGCAAGAATTCTTTTGGGATTCTTGGCGATGAAATCTCTTATTTTCCCTAAGGACAGACTGTCCTTAGGGAATTGCCATGAGTTTTAAGAAGAGCAAGATGTTGCAATGTAATGCAACATTATGATTTAAATGCAACACTGAATGGTTATCAATTCTCTTAAGTGCTGAATTTGCAGAATCTTTTTTTTGCACACTCTTAAGAAACCAAACACAAGGAAAAAAAGGGCTCCAAAAAATAGAAGTGATGCTTCTGATTAAAGTGATACCTGTGCACTTCATAAATTTGATTGCAAATATATTTCTAAGCATGACACTATTTATGTTGGAAATAAAAAAAAAATATTTTCAGTTGTTTTCACGTCCCTAAATCAAAGTACAAAATGGAGTCTTCCCCAGTAGCCTTTCTGGGCATTTTGCTCATACCTGAATCTTTATATTAAGGCCAGAATATGACAACAGGAAAAACAAAAATGAAAAAAAAAACATTTTCTTCTTTTGATGAGGTAAAACCATTTAAGGTTGGATGACTTGATTGAGCATGGACGACAGGAGTTTTCTTCAGCTAAAGAAAAATGAATATGCAATGCCTTTAACTTTGGAAGGGCATTTCCTTGGTCAAGAGGACCAGGTCCTTTCACTGATTACATATTTCTTCTCATCTTCCATATGTCTAATTATTTCTACAATTAAAATAGATTGCATGATCTTCCATATAAATCTTTCTCTTTAAGAAAAAGAGAATTTAAAACTTAATTTATGAACTCTGATCTTATTAACCTTTCATTTGATTTGCTTCTGGGCCTTGATCTAAACAGGCTATTTTACTTTCTGCTATTTTGTTTGGTATGTGCTATTTCAAGGCACTCTGAAAACTAGAGCTCACCTGCACAACCAAAACTAAACAATTTTTTCTTTTCTGCATCTTTGTCCAGTGTTCTAAATCCCATAATTTGCTTCAAACCTTAGGGAAAAAATGAAATAAACAATCTGGATTAATAAATAGGAAGTTTGTTGGGTTTTGCCAGTGGTTTCCCAAGCAGTCCCTTTCTGTCCAGAGCACACAGCTATTCTCACTTTTGCCTCCTCCCACAGGAATTTGTACTCTCTATTCCTGCTGTTTCTTCAGACATGCTTTGTTTTCTTTGTTTCTGCTACTTACATCAGCCCAGATTGTCTTTATTTCCTTCCCCCCCACGTCTTGATCCCTTTCCTCCTCCTACAGACGTCACGACCTTAGCTTCTAAAAACCAGTCAAGCTGCTCCTTTTCCTCCCTAGTTTTTACCATCTTATTTGCTCATCTCAGTTTATGAATTCTCTGCCCTCCATTCTTCATTCCTTTTATTGCACTCTCACATCTTCTTCCTTCCCTTCCATTTTCCAGGATTCTGCCTTGCTCTCTATCTCAGGGCTGATAATTGCCCTGGATTCCCCTTCCTCTGAAGCACCACATCTGCCTTTGGCTGCTGATGGGCACTTCTCCTTCCATTCTCCTGCTACTCAAGGTGAGGGAAGGTGTTTCCAAGGATGCAGAGCTGCTCCTCTCAGGAGCAAGAGCTGCATGCAATTTAGATTTTTTCCCTTATCACTGAACACATCCTACCTGTGAACTTCAGCGTTCCTCTCTCTGTGCATTAAAGAATCACAGCCTGGGCAGGGTTTGGTGTTGGGAGGCAGCACCACATAATTCCCCATCACTCTGGGTATCTCCTAACAAAGTTTCAGGACCATGCAAAGACAGAAAGTGTTCTGTGTTTAGGATCAGACTTTTGTAATTTCTCTGCTTACAAAGCTTGCTTTGTATAACTTGGCTGTCTTATGCAAAGGAAAAGGATCATCATTTGGGGGTTTTGGGTTTAAATATTTCTTTTTAAATAAATTCCAGAAGATATATGCCAATAAAATCAGAGGTTTGCAAATAAAATCTTCAAGACTAATAAGAAGGCAAAGAAAAAATGGGGTTTTTACAAGTAGAAGAAACAACCAACAGTCCAGGCCACATTTGCCTTCAATAACATAAGAGTCAGACAGCACCAACAGCCCAGCCAAGAGGATTAGTCTGCTTTGACTCTGTGGTGGCTGAATTCACCATTAATAGTTCACACCTTACCCTGATCTGAGTCTTCCCCAACAACGAAGTAAAGCAGCCATGGTCCAACATGTGCAGAGGGCTGGAAGGACAGAGAGAAGTGCTGGAATTTCTCTCTGTGCAATACAGCAAGGCTGAAGTTCTGCACTCTGTTAAAAAGATTGGACTGAAAGTAAAAAATCAAATATATATGCAGGAGACAAAGTCATGCTGGTTTGGAGAATTTTTCAACTGTAGATTCATTTAAAATATGTCACAGAAAGGTCATTAATACAATGAAGAAACAGTTTTTTTTCCCAATGCTCACTGTTTTCTTTCTTTGTTTTCTTTCTTACTTTAATTCTATTATTCTCTTTTCATGGTTGCTAGTTGAAATTCTTTTCTTACCAATCCCTGTGTACGAACCCACCTGCCCAAACAGGGCTGGTTTGGGGATCAACATTTATCTTTCATGAGTCATTATTTTATTAGCATGCTGGAGATTTTAGAACTTTGGTTTTGTTGTATTTCCAATGGCTGTGTATGGCCTTTTCACAGAGTTTTGGTGCAGCAGTGATAATCCAGGACAGCCACTGCATTAAAGAGTGACCTGGCACAAACACACACAGACACATGCACACACATTTGTACTGATACAACTTTTTATGGGAAGCAGAGCAGGATTCCACCCATATTTCTGGTACAGAGGGAACAGAAGTTAATTTGTAGGTTGGTGAGAGAGAGCTTGTGACACCGCACTCCATTTCACATCAAGAGACATTAACTTGAAATTACTGTTTCCAAGGGAAACACTTATGACTCAAAGCATTAATTTGCATTAGTCCACGATAAGGCTAGTCTGTAAATTGAGTTATTGAAAATAACTCGCAACCATAGCACCAAGGAAGGAATTAACTGGGAATGTTGTTCTATAAACATAAGTGGATATTTTTTTCCAGGTAGTTAAAATACTAAAAGTGTGCAAAATGCAATCAATTTAGTTTTCTAGTAAGGTTATTCTTTAACAAACTGTCACTATGGAAGTAATCAGTTTGGATAAATTTGTGTTGGCTGGGTTTTATCTCCTCACTTTTTAGTTTCATGTGAACAGCCTATTAAAACCCGTGGTTTGGGACAAGCTCTACATTTTTCTCTTACAGCTGTGAGGACAATGGTCATTCTTTACAAATTTAGTTCAAGGTAATGTGATGTTCTACCCAATCTGGCAGAAAGATTTATAACTTAGCAACTGGGGGCTAAATTTCTGTGTTGTAAGCAAGTCTGGTCTCAGGGAAATCTCACCTCTTTTGAACATCATAAAGTATAGTTAGAAAAATCTCCATAAAAGACTCTCTTTACCTTTAGTGCGCTCCTACAATATCCACTATTGTGAGTTAACAATTAGCAGTGTTAATAACTGAAATCTACACCTGCATGTTGAGTCAAAATACTTACTGATTACCAGCTGCACATCTATCACCACTTTTTAAAAATCTGGTTCAGCCAACATTCCCCCAAGTAAATATAGCCAAGCAGGTCCAATTCTTTCAGTTCTCGCTCAGGTTTCCATTCTCACTCAGCATCATAACTTTGATAAAGGAATGGAAATGCTTGCAAAATCTCTGGTCTGTATTACAGCTGGTCTTTCTTTTCAGGAGCAGTCCAGACTGGCACCCAGCAGACACCCCTGCCCCCCAGGGAGACATGCCCCAACTCTGCATATGCACAGGAAAAAGGTACACAGATACCCCATTGCCTTTTGGCACTCTCCAAGAACCCTTTCAGTTTATTCGATCCAAAGGAACTCTGGAAGAGGAGAGAGGAAAACAGTGAGGACTGTTTTTCCAGACTAATCATCTTTAAATGCAGATGCTCTCTCCTTGTATTACATTACCATCTGCACCTCTGTTTGTAGCAGAAAACCTTTAGGTTTCCTTCCTTTCTCTTCAATTCAAACTGAACAACAAACTTCCAAACCCAGCAGCACAGCCAAGGTTTGGTGGGGCACTGTAGTGCCGATGAGTTTGTCCAGAAGGCATGGCCTGAAGGACACAGATATACCAATAAATGGAATTGTTTCCCCTTCCCCAGGGGATGTGGTGCCCAGGTGAGTGGAGGTTCACCTTTTGGGCAGGAGAGGCTGAAGCCAACTTTGAGCTGCCCCAGCAGAGGAAGGCTCAGGGCACGTCTGACTCCGGGCATGGCTCTCCTGGGTTAGACACAGGGCGTGTGGGTTCCCCCCTGCACTCCCACATGGTCAGAGGTGGAAATGGTCTGCACGGGGCAGGTGAGCCCGTCAGAGGTGCAGCTGAGGGGCACTGATGGAGCAGCAGGCTGCAGAGCTGTTTGCTGTGCAGGCTGTGCTGCTCCGTGGCGCGCAGCCTCGCGCCGCCGCGCCTCTCCTGCCCTCTCCCATCCCTACTCCAGCTGCCTGCCATGCCCGACAGGGCACCCCGCCGTGTATCTCTCAATTGCTTCTCATGAGTAAGGACATTATTTTTGATCCAAACTAATATGTAATTATCTATTTCAGAATGTTTTATTAGGAATTAGAACCCTTTTTATATTTTAACCAAACATATTCATTTCACAGCATGTTAAAAATCATTTTCTCTCTCCTAACTGTGTTTATCCTTTCTCTGTAATATTTCACAGCTGAAGTCCTTTTCTAAGAGAGCTTGAAAAATATTATCTGGTTATATATTTTTTTTTTAATGGAGCATATATGGACAAAATCTGCCCTCTTCTTTCCTGTCCTTAGCATTCTAAAATGTACCTGTGTTCAAATATTAAGAAATAAAACAAATATAAATTATGCATTTTCCAAGTTAATTTAAAATGCATTATGCACTGCTTTGTTCTCTGGAATTAGTATTATTAAGGGGACAGATCTGTATGGATTAATTTTGAGTCAGTTTATTCACTTCTTTGTAATTCAGTGGCAAGAATTTCTGTCCCCAGGCATCAAATTAAAATTTTTACTGTAAGTAACACATACACAATATAGACCTTTTTGTATTGTTTCTTTGTTTTTCTATCAGACAACGTATTTACATATAGTATTATTTCAAAAAACCACCTCTCTCAAAGTAAACAAAACTTCACCCCCGCTTCTTGAAAATTATTTTAATGTTCCTGTTGTCATTGTACCCAACTGGAACCTGATTCTAGTTTTGAGGGTTTTTTTCCCTTTCCATCAATAATCACTAACATTTAGCTGTGTCTTCCCTGAGATGTCTCACAAGCTGAATAATCATCCAACATCTCCTTTCTTCCAAATATTTTTGGTGGTGTTGGAGCCGCTGCTTTACGATTTTTTTTTAAAAAAAACCAAGCTATTCAATAATCATTTTAAAATAATGTTTTATTGCAATAATTCTTTGCACTTACATGTTTTAAATCTTTATTTTTCCCTAAACTGAGCAAGAAAATAGAGGCTGCTTTCTTAATTAGTCTTCTTTAAACAAAATATCCTTTCATATGCACTAATAAAGACTAAGGATCATTTCTCTCTTGTTTAAATAACTGCTTGCTGTAGTATAAAATTGTAAGAGACATGATGCAGATCAAGATGCTGGCTTGAAGTGGAGAAGAGGAACAAGCAGTGCAATAATAAGCAGATTTTAATGATTTACTATAAATCAGCATTTTTGCCCTGTCAGTGAGATTGAAGAGGCAGACAGCTCCTCACATGTCTGCCTAGCAAATGTCTTCCTGATGAATCATGTGCTCTGAATCACTGATCACAACATTCAAACAGCACATCCAAATAATGAGGAAAACATATACACAGCATTCTTATGCCGAGTCTAAAACTGCAGGAATATGTGTTTTCAGTGGTGTGGTAGTTAAACCCCTACATTGATACTGTGTCTGTTCAGCAGAGGGTAATATAAGGTTAACTATTGATGCCCTAGCTTTACTTCCACGTGTTAAATCAACGGGGAAAATCTAATCTTTACATACTCTGCAGGGGAGAAAAAAGAAGGGGAAAGTGGATAACAATGTATATTTTAAAAATATTTTTCAACAGAGAAATGCATCAGCTACTCATTGAGAGAAACATTACTGTGATTAATCAGAACACCACCGAGGCTATTGTTTTATATACAGGGTAGTTCAGATGACCACTGTTAATAATTTCAGCTGGTCACTAAGGTAATAGTGGTTATAAACTGTTATGCAGTGCATGCCCTAATGTCCATCGATCCTCCCCACGATGCTGCCAGTGGGCTCAGGTAACCCAATAATTGTCATCACACTCCTCTGCAATGGGGTGTCGCTGAGCCCAGCTCTCCACTGCAAAACACAGACGTTTTTAAGGGTGACTTGGGTAGAGTGAGGAGATCATGGGGGTGAAGGGGATGAGGTGCAGCCCCAACAGCTCTGGGAGAATCAAGGAATGCAGTGCAGAGGGGCTCCAGCCTCAGCCTTCACAGGCAACACTCCCACAAGCAGTAGACAAAACTGAATAAATAAGGGAGCTGACTCACCTCTCCCCATTGGGTCCAAGAAGGCTGAAAATGTGCTCAGCAGTAGTAATTGTGACACTGTTGTCCCCAGCTGCAGGAGTAGCTCTGGCCAGGCTCTCACACCACCACAGCTGAGGGAGGAAAGCCCGTTTGCAGGTCAGCCCAGAGGACCTCATCCTACAGATTTCTACCTTGGCTGTTGGAGGATAAAATGAGAACTTCAGCTTCCAGCAGTCTCTGTCCTTTAACCTTTTATTAACATCATTATTTATTCAGAAAACAGTTTTGAAAGAAATAATTTTGTAACAGTAGGAACCTTGAACTTGGAAACTTGAAAAAAAAAAAAAGATCCAAGTTTGGTTATGATGATGCTTTGAAAGACAGTAACTTGGTATTCCTAGTTTTGTTGACTGTAACTTTTGCATTTATCACTAATGTTCTGCACTGGTCTAAATGCACTGTGCATGTTGAGTTTAAAACACATTAGTACCATTTATGTACATAGTATTTGCAGTTCAAGTCATCCTTATGCAGACTTGGTAAAAGGTTTCTCCTGGAGATCCTGAAGATGAGCTGGCATAGAAAGCCAGGGATGTTTTTTCCTCCACATCTCTGCATCCTGCCACCCCTTTGATGCAGAATCACAATATATGTTTCTGAAAGAAGCTGCTGTCCATTGTTCGAAGACATAAAATTCAAAGTCCTCATCTTTTCTAGTTTGTACTCAAGGGAAAAAAATAATAATGGGCTTTTAAAGCAATAAAACATCAATGTATTTTAAACATGACCATGTCAGGCGCAAAAATGTTTTTCAAAAGCATATCCATTTGTTTAATTTGAATAAGAACATACTTAATTTCATGGTCATTTGGTTAAAGCAGTTATTTTTATTAATGTGTTATTGAGCTAGAGGCTGAGGGCACTGGTCAGTTTGCCACTGTATAACTCACTCGCCTGGAGAATGAAGTGTCGCAGTACAAAGGGGAAAACTCGTATGTGCTATTTAGCCATCACAATGGTATATTTGATCTGTGTTCTTATTTTATTCAAAGTAAGAAGGGGAAAAAACAAACGCTCAGACTGCTGATTTCTGCAGAAAAAATCTGCAAATGAACTGTTCTATTAGCACAAATGTACAAAAGTCTTTAGAACCTCTCTCTTCAAAAGCATAATTAGGTATTTATTTCAGACATACTAACATCTTTGCAGTAGCTAATAAGATGCAGCCCATTTGAATATTAATATAATAAATGATTAAATTAAACAGCAAGATTCAGACTCAGAAATAGCCTTTATAGGTCCCAGGGGGTCACTAAAACTGTATTCCATTTCTTCCTACAGTTAACATAGTACAAGGGACATGAATGCGTAAAGCAATATTTGTCTTATGAAACATGGAGTTTTATATTGTGCTATTCAGTTTTATTACTCCACAGTTTGAAGCTGAGGCCTGTGATGAAGTCACCATGCTGGGACCCAACAGCAACTCTTCCTGTTTCAGTGCTTTTTGGCATCAAAGTGACGCATCGTTGCTTTGGCAGAGGCAAACCTCATGGCAGGCTACATATAAATAGGTTAACAACGCTGGCGTGTGATAAACTAATAACCACACACACACACAAAAAAAGTTGCTGTAAAGTAAATGGCTGAGGAATTTTTCATCTGTACGTTATTACGTATCTATTATTAAAAATATGTACCCAATAATGTGCAGAATTAATATCAATGGCATGAGGATGATAGGTTAGGCTTTTTTTTCCCCCCCACTGTACACCAGGTAAAAGAAAAATAGGCAAAGTAGGCAATTATAATTGGCCATTATTCCAATAAAGGTGGTTCCCTTCTCAAATTAGTCCATGAAAACTGCACACTATCCAAATCCCATGAACCTGAGAGGTGTTAATAAACATCTGGTCATGGTTTTTGCTTAATTAGCAATCCCTAGTTTGGACTGAAGTCTGTTTATGTAAAACAAAACACACGTATGCACACGCACACACACACACTCTCTCCACTCTGTCTCGCCCCCCTACCCCTTCATAACAATAACAAAAAAAAGAGGTTTTTGTTTCATGAGCCACAGCCCTTCAGCAGTCCAAACCAGCTTCTTTTAAGTGCTCGGTGGGAGAATTGGATTTTTAAGTCTTACCATTTGTCAACACAGCAGAATAAAATGAAAGCTATTTGGATTTGTCTGTTTCTGTTCATTTTACCAGACTAATGTCACCTCAATCAGCCCTACAAAATCCTGGTATTTTATTGGAATCTAAATTACCATTTTTAAATGCAAAAAGAAATTGCGTCCTTACTACAGGTTACTGAAAAATGCCATGTTATTATTCTTAGCATCCAAAATCTTACAGCACCATCTCTCTAAGGAGCAGCATTGGCAGGGAGGTAATGGATAAACATGCAACTGTGCTTGCAAGACTATACTGTCTAAATTAGATAAAAGAAAAGTAGGAAGAAAACTCCAAGATAAGTGGTACAAAGTAAATCAAAACAAATCATCTTACCAAACTTTATTCGCATCTGATACCATTTTTAGAAATTAAGGTCAGTTTTGTGGAACTAATAGGGAGTTACACCTATATATCTTGGGCACCATGACAATGCTTGAGAGGAAGATTTATACACTATGGTTGCAGATGCAGAAGAAAGATATGAGAGATCAAATGGAAGTGCATGATAACAAATGAAAAATGGTCCCCACAGCCCATAAATTAATTGAGAAAAGAAGGTTGTCATTATTTGAACATGCTTTAAAATAAGGTATGGGGTCCAGATGGCAGAGAATAGATAGGCCAACAAAGTTTGAGTAATTGATGACTTAAAAATAAAACAAGATCTTAAAGAAATGAATCACGTTGGGAGAGTTAGAGGAGGAATATTAGATGAAAAAGCACAAAAACTCCTCGAAACTTCAGAGCAAAAATCAAAGTATAGGAAAACAGACACATTTTTTTGTGAAGGATCTAAATAAATGTAAGTAATAAATATTTCAGGCAGCAATTGTATCCCCATTAAGGACACTTTTCTATTGTCATTTCATTAACCTATTCAGCTTTGTTTTCACAATTTTATTTCTCTTTTCTTTTTTTCGTTGCCTAAGTTGTTTTTTTTTTGAATGAACTGAGAGGAATTAGCAAAGGCTGTGCTATAAAAATCACAATTACCATTTCTGCTCCCAACCCTGTCGTTAGCTCATGGGGTCACTGCAGAGAGCCCTTTGGTAAACAGTGACACATTTCCAGAGCTTATTGTCTGCATTTACAGTGCCTGATACCCAGCAACAGCGTGTGCTGGTTAAACCTAAACCCTCCTTTGCTTTTCAGTTTAGTAGGTTCAGACAGGTCAAGGAGGAAGTGCCAACACTCACATGTGTCTTATTCCATGTTTGGGTTTTTTTTCTCTTAATCTTTTTTCCCCTTTCTCCATTCTGAAGGGGTGGCAGCACATAGCATTAAATGGTACTTCAGTGTTATGCAATGCCAGGTAATAAATAAATAAACTGTGCACAGTTTTATTATTTTTGCTTTTAAAATGTCGCCCATCTGTCCATGGAGGAGATGTAAATATCTGCATGGGGGCAGGTGAGTGTGTCTGCAAGGAGATGCGTGTGTATATGTATATCTGCACAGTGTGTCTGTGTGTATGCATGTGTGCATTTTCCATATTTATCGCTTTTCAGTACATTAGAGCATTTAGTACTTTGGAAGGCACTCATCCAAACAGAGCTCCATGTAAATGCACTGTGTACAAGCCAAGAAAGAACAGCTCCAGGCTGATAGAAACCTCAGAAGTATGTTAAATCATAGTACTCAACTGTTCCTCATTAGAACACTTCTCATTTCTTTTTTTTTTTTTCTCTTCCACTTAAAAAAAAAAAATAATGTTTCCTCAAAGCCGCTTACTTTGACGCTGCACTCTAGGAGCATATTATGAATATTCAGATTGGAAATAGAGCACCATCTAATAATGTGGAACACAAAGGAACCCTGAATGTATTCAGCCTCTTATTTACATTGTTATGAGAGATATTGCAGTATCAAACACCGGCTCCATTCCACACTGTATCCGTTACCCCTTGCATTAAGGCTCCTTGGGAACTTATTATTGATGACAAAACTGCAGCTAATGAGAGGCTGCAGAGTTACTAAATGTATAGGTAAGCTATATTGCCTATAAGAAAGATAGCCCTCAAGGAAAAAAACATCAAAGCCCGAGAGCTGATTTGTTCAGAAGTGCAACTGAGATGGGAAGCAAAGCAAACTTGGGCACCTTCCCATCGTGGCACACAATGATGTCATTAAGGTACATTAATCTCAGGGAAGATGTATACAGGGAAACTAAAACGTGACCCTCAGTGCAGAAGGCAAGCGAGAAGGCTTGGAAATATTCAGGAGGCAGAAATAGAAGGCAACAAACATTTCAAGGGAAAGATAGTTGCCAGCAGGATTGATTTGAATACTCAAAGTGGTGATTTATTTTTCATGCTTCTCATAAAAAGAAGAGATCCTTTCTTTGCCCTGCTCTCCCCCTCGCTCCCTCCCCGGCGGGAGGAAGGATGGGATGAGGCTCGCCGTGCCCAGTGAGCAATGGCTGCCCTTTCCCAGACACCACAAATGAATGCAGGATGGTGAGAGACCAATTCAAACACTTTACCAGGAGTATATCAAAAAATGGCATAATCCACGTTCTTTGCATTTGTAACAGAAGAAAGGGAAAAAGGACAATTTCATTAAAAGTCCAGCCTCTGTAAAGAGAATGTTAAATAGTTTCATACCCAAAACCCAAACTGCTTTGAATGCAAGTCCTGCTTTGCCCTTAACTGAAATGAAATTTCACAAATCCAGCTGTACATAGAGAAAGAAAATGAAAGACAAAATATTTACTCATGGACTCAATAGTCCCCTTTTTAAAAGGGAGGGGGTTTACTATTGATTTTTTAACAATATAAATTTAGCATATTTCACATGTTCCATTACATTCCTTAGAACCATTAAGATGCAGTTTACATGATTTATTCAGAATAAGGTCCACTTTTAGCTATATTTAAGTCTCCTATTTGTTATTTAACATGTGTTTAATGTTTTTTGTCCCTGCTGTGCACAGCTGCAAGCTGCTATTTTTTGGCAATTTTTGTGACTGTGAAGTGATTTGTGTCTTTGAATCTCACCTTTCTATTCTATGGCCTGCTGTTTTGATTTTTTTCTAAACTTTAAGAAATAAGTTGCACTGTGTTATGACCTTTACTTCACTTCATGGAAGTAAACAAGAAGTCTAAGAGCACCATTAAAAAATCATGGCAGGTATCCTTATGGGGTAGCTACAAGGACACATATGTAATTGATTTACCATTCTGTGACACTGTAATTCAAAGCAGTTTAAGGAAAACCCTCTAAAAATCCAGTAATGACATAGAAAATATTAATTGAGAGCTGGCAAACACTTTACTCACCATTTACAGACCAGGCATATAAATCATCCATAGCACAAAACCTTCCATATTGGACAACCTCTTGAAGATTTTTTCAGCCAATTTTTTCAAGTAGGAAAAATCTGACCAGAAAATAAGTTGTTGTTATTGTACAATATATTTAAAATATCATATTTATTTTTACAGTCATAAAGCAAACAGAGCATGATGCTGAAGTGCATCAGATAGATACAAATGATTGCAGTGAGTTTTGGAGCAAAAGAACTCTCACAGAATAAGGATCCTTCTATTTCAACTGGTTTCCCAGGCACAAAACTTTTGAAAAGCAATAATTATGAGTGATGGCAAAGTATGACAGCTAGAGCAGTGTAAATGTCCTTTTTTTTTGGTGTTAAAGGGGGCTGTCCAAAACACGGCCACGAGTAATTGTGAAAGTTTGCTAAAATGCCATAAATTCATCTCCAGTCCCAATATTTCAGTGTCATGGCCACAAAATGGTGTCCCCAGCATCCCCCACCTCTCCATCCACCCTTTCTCCTTTGGCCACCTCTTGATTTCAAGGAAGTGAATCAGTATCTCTCCTGCAAATTAGAATCTGCGTATGTGTGCTGGACAACGAATGTGGAATGCTCACATAACGATCTAGAAAAGCAGCTAGCAGTGCATGATGCAGATGCTGGCACATATTCCTATTTTATATGGAGTAAAATGGCAGTGCTTTGTGGTGTGCTCAAATCTCAGAGATGTGTGCTGGTGAGCCACTCTCTTATTTGGAAGGTTCATACTCCCCATAACCAGTAAATATAAGGAAAGTGAAACACTGTTGGGTGTATTGGGGGTATTTGTTGTTGCTCTTTATGACATCTCTGGATAATTTCAGTGTCTATCAAACAGCTACTTTAATTGATAGGAGAGCATTTCCCCTTAACAATTTGAAGCAAATATAGTAGGTGAAAATTCCTGTATCAATTTGAATGCATTTACCTGTAAGTGGCAAACTTAGTAACTTCATTTATCTGATTTTAATGAAAATGGAAAATGCACTGCTATATGACTTTAAGAAAAAAAGTAGAATATAAGTTATTGCTGTTTGATATATGTTCCCCATCCTTTTATAGGATCTATAAGAGAAAGCCATGTTGAAACAGTTTAATGCAATGCCTTTAACTTATCTAAACCACATTCAACTGACTGCACTGGGAAAATTGAATCTTTTCCTCACAATCTTAGTGACATGAAAAATATATAATACGGTAAATGATTAATGCAGTTATAAACTATACCTGAGATAAGATTTAAGTATTCATATTTCTATCATGTTAATACAACACGATAAACCCATGAAGCAAACTTGACCATAGCATTTGTTATTCTGTCCAGTGTTCAATTATTCTTTGTCCAAATACAATTTAGGAGCTTGCTGGAATACATTCTCTGGGTACAAAGCATTATGTGCTACAGTGAGATAATCAAAACAGTGGTCAGCAACTGTAGACCTCGATCCAGTATATGCAGAGCTGCAAAATAAAAGGGAGCCCAGAACATAACCCCATGCAGGGTTTTTTTATTTATTTTGGTTGTCCAGAATGTGTCATTAACACATAAAAGCATTATTTTTCCTTGCTTCTAACATTTCACTGAAAGCTTTATATTTTTAGGCAAACCTAAATTGACATAATCACAGATATGCTTAGCAACTACCAAGACAATTTCAAACCACGTTGCTTTAATAACTAACCTCTTCTAATTTCTGCAGTAAGGGTCAAATTCTGCCCATGGGAAACATGTGTACAACTCTGAATGATACCAAGAGAAGAAATGAGACCACGCTGATGACTGCTTTGATGCTTGGATGGGCATTTTATTACAAGGATCTTATGCCTCCATGTAAATAATGGCCAATTGTCCTGCAGACAGGCAGCGTGCCTAGCAGGAAAGCACACAGCTGCAAGATGGGGCAGATCTGTGGATCTGTCTCAGCAGCTCTGCAGTGGGTTACCTCTACTCACCCCTTTGCAAAAATGAGTATAAGGCTTCATTTTCAAAGGTGCATTTATACCCTTGAATGATAGGCGAGAAAATTTTGAAATTAGATCAGATAATTCATACAGTGATTAAGGTATTTTACAAGTTTAACACAGCTTTGTGCAAGGGGTTGGAGCAGGTGATATCCAGAGGTCCCAGCCAATTTAAATTATTCCATGATTCACTGACTGCAGCCCTTGTCATCACTGGTTTTAAAGTACCTGCAGCTCTGAGCTCTTGTCCCACAGTTCCATCCACCAACTCACCATCCATGAGTGGGGACAGCCCAGATGCCTCTCATGCTGTGGTGACCCACTTTAACCCACCACATTAGACTGGAGTCTCCTCAGGGCCAACTGAAATTCCTTTGAGCTCTCTGAAATATTGGTGGTTTCTAAGCTGGAATTGGTAGTAAAAGATAGAGGTACCCTTAAGAGTTACTCAGAAAATAATGCTGAGGATGAGCAGGATTTAACAATGAACTTTTTTTTCTTTTTTTCTCAAAGCTTTCATTGAAAAATTAAATTGCCAGGAGTTCTACTGTTTTATTTGCCCCCCAACTCAGCTGTCAGCTGAAGAGCTTTTGATGAAAACATATTTTTGAAATGAGTACAGAAGCCAGCTGGGACGGCCAGGCAAGGCCCTTTGCTAAGCTAATCTGTCACTGCTAAGGTTTGGATGGGGACACATGCAGGATGATCTGAGCTTTGCCTAGCTTTCAGAATGGTAGGTAAGCTTAATAGCCATATTTTAAATAATACTGCTACACTACATCAAATTGCAAATACGCCCTGTAATCAAAAGGGAAAAAAAGCAAGGAGCTGACAGAACTAGAATAGAGTAGAATACAATACACCTTTCTGGGTGGAGTTATTTTATTTTCCCAAAAGGAGCCACAAGCTCTTCTTTAATTAAATAGGCCTTAAGAACAGCATCAAAAATGATAAGCAGAAATTAAATACTTCCCACTACTTGTTTAAAATTTGAGTACGCTGTAATAATTCTTTATTTCCATGACATTAATTTTATGGGCTCATTCACTTTCTATTTGATCAGATCTTCTGCATATAATAGTTACCAGCATTTCAAACAAGAAATCATAGATGACTGTATATCTACCAGGATAGTCACTATTGTAGTGGTAATGCTGGTAATGGTACATTTTTAATAAGGATGGAAAAAGCTGACATGATTTTTGAAATAGCAACAGGACAAGAGGACAGACTCAAGGTGCACCAGGGGAGGTCCAGGCTTGACATGAGGAGGAATTTCCTCATGGAAAGGGTGGTTAAACATTGGAAGGGGCTGCCCAGGGAGGTGGTGGAGTCCCCATCCCTGGAGGTGTTCACGGAAGCACTGGACGTGGCACTTGGTGCTCTGGGCTGGGTGACAAGGTGAGGATGATCGAAAGTTTGATTCCTTGATCTTGGAGGTCTTTACCAGCCCAAACGATGCTATGATTCTGATTGGTCATCCCCAGCAGACACACCCCATTATTGCTCTGATAAACCACAGTGCCACACGCAGCTGTTTAATTAGGTATTGATATCAGCATTTGTTTCTACAGACACTGGTAGTTACTCCATTTGCATTTTTGTGTATGTACTTTGATCTGTATATGTAAATCTGACCTGCGATAAATATTTCATGTCTTTCAAGCATTCCTGATTTACTTTCATGCCTGTTGCAAAACTTCTAGAAACACAAATGGTTTCCTTCCATGAGGAAGATGCCTCAAGTGTGTTACTTTTTGTAACACATTTGCATTCCTCAAGATTTCTACCTTGGTTTGTGCTACTCTTAGTGAGGCAAACCCTTGCATAGAGACTTGACATCCTCACAGCAATCTCAGAACAATTTCAAAACATGCCTATGGTAATCCTATTATCACACAAGCCTGCAATGATAAAATGATCTCAGTGCAAGTCTGCAGTGACCCTCTGGAAGACAATACCACTCTAATGTGAGATTATACAGGTAAAATGAATTCAGTGAAAACACACACCGTGTTTGAATTTCAGTGTAGAGCCCTGATGAAACGACAAAACCAAGTTCACCTTTATGCTAAATTATGTTTATGTTAAATGCAAGGATAGGATGCGAGGAGCCGTGCCCAAAAGTCTTGCAGCGAGAGCGATGTAAAATACAAAGGAGTTCAAGTAGCTCCAGAACAAAAGTTCAACTAATTTTCAGAAAAAAAGCTTAACAGAATTGTTCAGGTGGGGTGAGTCTAGGGGGGGCAGTGCAGCTGCCCAGGTGCTCATTCAGCCATGGAGCCTGACATATCTGCTCTGCTACCCTGCCGTGTCACCTCCCGCCTGTGGGCACCGTCCTCAGCATCTGTGAATCCTAAGCCACTTTAAGCCTTCCACCAACACATTCATGATTACTTTATTACACCTTCCAACACTCAAAAGGGCAATGCAAAATCAGCACTGAATTCATTAATTTACTAATTAAAAGATAGGAGAGGAACACATGAGCAACCTCTGGAAATGGTTGTGCAGAAGCACACACTCCATAAAACTCTGCAGCCCCCACCTCATCCTGTGAGAGCAGAGAGATCCAAAGGCTGGGATCATTCAGTGACTTTGGGCAAGGAGGCAGTGATCTCTCCTCAGGGAAACAGAGATTTTCCCTAGGCCTAATCTAGACTTTTATCTAGCCTAACCCAGTTATCATTGCACCCCCAGCACACAGTACATCACCAGGGGCAGCCGGGCACTGCTGAGGCCAAAGGAGATTTTGCTGGGCTGTCTTGCAGCATGACTGGGTGAGACAAGTCACCTGGCCAGTGCCTCCAGAGAGGCACCTCAGCTTCTGGAGGCACACTGCCAGACGTGGGAAACACAAGGGCATGGTGCAACATTTTGGCCAGTGACGGGTGGAATCAATACCCCCAGCATTAAGAATGCAAAGTCAGGTATGCAGCCTGCACTAGTGGTTAAGCTACATCTTTTTTTATCATCAGTGGAGACTATAAATCCAATTCATTTGACCAATGCTAAGACTCTGTCTTAGCACAAACTGCCCTGTTTCACTCCACTGACTTTAAAGGGTAACTAGCTCAGACTTAATTGTCTAACTTTTAGACATCAGAGTCAAGGAAGATTAATACTATCTACCCAATATTTCATGGATGTCAAACTGAAATGAGCAAAAAATAAGGAGAGACTAGTCAAACTATTTCCCCTTTTGATAATTAGGAACCACAAGATGTTTGCTTACAGAATATGCCTTTCAGAAATAACTTCAATAAATCTGTGAAGCTGTCAACTATTGCAGATGTTTTGTATCTACATCTGTAGGGATTTCATAACACATATTAAAAACCTTCACACATCCAGCTTGGGAAAAGCCCTTCTGGATGGAAAGGTGGTTTCCAGGGATAGCCTGTTCTCAAGATTTTCAACTACTTTTTTGTTGGAAAGTTATGATTTTTCTGCTTTGAAGCTGAGCTGCCTGTGCAGCCTTGAAGTAAAGAGAGAGGGAGAGTCCATAAACTTTAATTAAGAATTATCTAGTATTGATGGGCACATTTGATGAACCATGATAAGTCACTCACAATCTGTCTTAAAGGTAGAAGTTGTCTGAAAGACTACAGGAGAGTTCTTTGTGGGTCCTGTCCTTCCCTCTCAAGGAAAGATGAATTGGGTGTATTCAAGGAGCATGGCTTGAGAGAGATCCAAGTTTGTTAAGAGCAGGCCAAACAAAGTCCAAGTTCCTCACATCCAAATGATTTTCCCAGCCTACCAACACAGAGCAGTAAGAGAAAATCAAGGACAGCTTTCCTATATTATTGCTTTCACAAGTGTCTCAAAGTGATTGACAGCGTTCATATTCTCATTATGGCATCTGCAGATAATGAGGTACCTAGGCACAGGAATATCCACTGCTTAAGCATGCCAGGAATATTATCACTGACGTTTGAGCAAAAACATTGCAATTCCACACAATACCTCTACATCTTCGAAACGTCAAAACACAGCCAGAAGCTGGAGCCATGGCTGCTGAAATCACATGGGTTAGCTGGTATATCTTGAAAGAATTATTATAAATGTAAGGTATCTATTTAGCTAGTCAGCTAAATAGTGGGTTTGAATTCTGCTGATAAGAGTAGGCTCCCCCCAGAATTTAAACTCTCTCCCCGTCCTCCTTTAGAAATCTTTGTAATTTTCTATAAACAAGGCTCAAAAGCTGTCTCAAGTGCTGTGAGAAAGACTTTCCTGAGTCAAGGAAGGAGTCTTATGTTTCTAAGTTAAATAGCAGCTAAAACAACTCGCTCCAAGGGAAGGCAGATAACATGCAGCCTCAGGCAGCTGAGATGGTCCTGCACCAATGGCTCAGGGCTAACTCTGCCACCATCCTACTGGAGTGTGGCCTTTGGCATGTGATTTGGCCACAGCAGTGCTCTCCTGCACATCACCTAGTCAGCTGCCAGCCCCCAAGCCACACATCCTTCACCCTGAGGAGGAGCTGGAAGGGGAGGGCAGGCAGACAGACTGACCAGGCACAAGGGACATGCCCATGAACTGCAAGATATGTCTATAGTTTCTGAACACAGTAAGGTCCAGAACAACACTTGAAATCTGGAAATTAGGCACAGAAACTCCTTCAACATGCTGTTCCTAGAAGGGGTGGAGGTCACATCTAGGGAAACAGTGCTGCCAGCATCAACAGGGTCGCTCCAGCTGTGCCGAGCAGAGCACGGGGCACTGAGTGAGCAAGCTGCTGCAGCCTGCCTCAGGGAAAATGCTCTGAATGCATAACAGAGCCATGCTGGAAATGCACACCTTCTGTGCTCCTGTCCTTCCTCTCTTTGCAGCTGTCTGTAGAGGTGGAGAGGGCACTGCCAACACTGACTGCTCCCTCACCCTTGACTTGTGTGAGATGCTTCTGCTGGAACATGTGCCTTAACTAACTACATCTTCCCCACTGTCACTCAGTGTTTTCATTGCCTTGGAATGACTTTTGAACACAGGTCTTTGAGCACAGGTCTGGCATACATGGCCTTAGGATAGGAAGCAGGCACTGAGTTTTCTTAGGAGGAACAGCTTGTCCTTAGCCTGAAAGAAAGCAAGCAGCTGTGTGCATACATAACAGAAAGGATGTCTAGGCACATCTTTGTAACGTCTTTGGATATTACAGCTGCCTTTTTCCCCTACCACACTTCTGCTGTTTGACCCTTGTCCCAGCTAAAAACACAGAACATGTTAGGTGCAAACTAATATTCTCAGTCCTGCTGCTGCAATACCCAGTGATCCACAACAGCCTTGTAGTCATGCAGCCTGCGTGGGGACGTGTGAGCAAACACACAGGGATTAGCAGAAGGCCTTCTTTCAAAGCTAGACAGCTCTGTGTAGGGTCAATACAGCACTCAGTGTTACGCCTTTCTTCTAAAGAAATTGTTTCTCCAGATGGATATCAAAACTTCAGTCAAATGCCCTGTAAAGGTGAAATGCTTAAATAAAAATCTCTGTGGCTAAAGAGAAGTTAGTAAGAGAGCTGAAACTGCTCTCTGTTCTTCTGCATTACCCTTAAGCTAAACTACAGCAGGTGTACTGAAATGAAAATGTACACTTCTACATTGGATAAGGGTTTGTAGTCATTTAAAAGACTTCTTACAAAAAAGCCCCATATTAAAAACTCTAAACCTTTCCTAGATAATAATCCAAAAGAATCTCACAGCAATAGGTTGTTAAATCCCCATAATATTGCATGCCAATATATCTAAGGTTTTTTTGGGCCAAAAATCTCTCTCAAAAAAAAAAAAAAAATCACAGTGTCCGAGATGAAAATTACAGAAGGATCTACAATGTTTAGGAAAACAAAGCAATGTGCTCTGGCAGGTCAGCCAACATCCTGAAATGTAGTCTTTTGGTAAATACTGAATAAACCTTCTTTAATTATGACAAGGGGAAGGTCTGATGGTTGAAATGGGAGAAGTTTCAGTTCCCTGTGTCACTCTGCTGCAGCCTCTGAGTGTTATTTCAGTCATACCACTGACCCCCTGTTTCCCATCTCCAAACTGGAAATGTGACTCCCTTCACACTCTCGTGGCCCAGCTGCTCTAATGAGGCAGCAGCTCTGCACCTTCTGCTCAAAACTCAGATGCTGGTGAGGTCTCCATGCCTGCCTGTAACACAGGCAATAACTGATGAAATGAGGGAGTCATTTTTTTCAGAATTACAGGAGAATTCAGTCAAACAAATATCAGAAGCCTTAATCAATTAAATTTCTAGCACCAGCCTGGAAACACACTATACTTCTGTCAGAAAATGGTCTACCTAGTGAAAATAATAAATCCTACATTTTGATGAGGGCTCTCTTTTTTTTTCACCATGTGCTTATAGATTTCTTATGCTTTGCCACCAAGCACCACACTAAATGTTGAGCCCTTTCCTCAGGTTGTAGCTAAAGGGGAAGAAAATAGTGATGTCTCCTAATGACAGCTTTTAAAGGGATTTGTGGGAATCAAAAAGTTTTCTGGAAAACACAGTGTACAAAATGCTTGACCCAGCTGTCATTAACTCTGCCTGGCCCAGTCACTCCCTCCTGTACCAGGAGCCCCCTCCTGTGCTGGCTGATGCAAAGGCAGTGTGGGACAGGCAGAGAGAGAGAGCAGGGCAGCTGCAAACCAAAATCACCCTGGGGAGGGCTACAACTAGATAAAGTTTTCAACAATAAGATTCCAGAGACTGCTGACTGGAGAAAAGCTCAATATTTTAGTCTCAGTACAAATTTGCTTCAATCTTATACAACTCCCATGCAGCAGCATCCACAGCTGCATGCTGTAAACAACAAACAAATCTATTTCCATCAGCCCTGCTGATGCTATGAGAAAAGTGCCTGAGCATAAGACATGCACAGATGTAGAGTCTCACCTGAGCCTAGTGCTGCCCTCCATTTGGCCCCTCTAACTTAATATCGTTGTTACAAAGCTATTGGTCTCCTGGTAGCGAGCTGGCTCAATGCAGAGCCTCTTCTTCCAGCTAATCTGACAACTCCGATCCAAGAAGCATCAAGGGCCCAATTAAGAAGACACATCTTATCAAGGAGCTTATTTTGCATAACAGAATACAAATGACGAATAAAAATTTAATGTTTAATAACTTAGTACAAAGAGGGCTGTTGATATAGAATGCCTGGAATTTTTATGGCGGCTGTCAGACTTGTGATAAAACTGTTATATAGGAACACTTGGCAAAAAACAGCGTAGAATTTTTCAGTAATGGTGTGTGCATGATATTGCATTAATTCTTGATAGGAAAGTAACTGTAAGCCTGGGAATCAGCCAGTTTGAGTTTCACTGTAAGATGATTTTTTTTCCTTTTGAAGGACATCTAAATACATTTTAATGAAGAGTTAGCTGAAAGGATAGTCGGTACTTCATAAATGCATTTGTGTGTTTGTTGAAGTCCAGAAATTATAGGCAAATCATCATAATCCCTCTGGGTTGAGAGTAAGTTTGTCAGATTCAGTGATGTGGCTGCAGTTTGCTGGTACCCATCAGTAATGGCTGGAAGGCAGGAATTTAAAGAGGAAGGAGAGGTTATCTCCAAGGTTTGCCCTTGCTGAATAGGGGCATTTCTTCGATTTACTTACACCGTATGGGAGAGTTGAACACTGATGTGGCTCCTTTCTGACTTTGAAGATCAGAATCTGGAGGAAGGCTTGACTTGCCTTTGTTCCTACAGTTGCAATTTATACATTAGGAGTCCTTCATAATAATGAAAAAAAAAAATTGTGCTTTAGGTTTCAATACAGAAATCAGTTCTCAAACAGCAGGCACGCACGGTATTATCCAAGAATTATTGTAATCTCTGTAACTACCATGTTCTGTAAATATATCAATGCTAATCAGGGAAAAAAGGATGCACAGATTTTCTTTAACACATTTTCAAAAAGCTGATGCATGAGTCTGAAATGCTTGCATCGTATTCTGATGAATTTGCCATATACCTTATACTTAAGTTAAAAAATAAAATTAAAAATCTAAATATCTTAGTGTAGCAATTAAGTCATCTTTACCAGTACACTTAAAAGAAAGTGTCCATTAAATAATGCTAAACTAATGCTGAATTAGAGTGTAACTCTTCTAGAAAAGTAGGTATCACATCTATATGAACTCTAAATGAATTCCTTATTCATTCAATTCTATTGTATTAGTGTTATTGCAATGAATACTAAATGAATTCCTAATGATTGGATACTTAAAATAAAGTGTTACCCCTTTAAAATAGTCATCAAACTTTAAGGACAAATTGAGATTAAAAAAAATTATGTACTGATGGGAAAAAAAAGGTTGAACCATATAGTTCAGAATATTGAAAAGTATAATTTATCTGATGATGCTAATATTCAGATGCAGTCTTATATTAGAATTAATACTACAGGAGTGGACCCTTATACGGAGGATTTGTTGCAGAAATAAAATCTATCAGTAACAGTTTCATTGTTCCATCATTACGAACTCATTTGGTATTCACTGTAATAGCACTGATCGTAATGAATTTGTTTGATATTCATGTGGCTCTCACATGCATTAACATAGGCTTTCTGTTGTAATTCAACATCCAACAAGCATTAGTTAATGCAGACTTTGGATTAGGCATGGCCCATTGTTCCACAACTGGAGTTTCTTTTCAGTTTATATGCAGTTAAAGGACATTTTAATTCCTGGGTCATTTTTTTTCCTTAATCTGATACAGTATTTTTAATGTAGAAAACCTCCTGAAAGGTCCCACACTGTCTTTTCTTATGAAGTTAGGCATGTGCCATCTTCTCTCTCAGGCCCCAAGCCAGAAAGCCACGATTTTATCACCCAGGCACATTACCTCATTATCCCCTTGGCAATAGTGGCTTTGGCACAGCCTGGAGCTGGCAAGGCACTAAGGGATCAAGAAATCCTGACTCCTAGAATTAAACAGATTTTTTTTTTTTTTTTCTCTAGGTTCAGAAATGCCAATAGTTCCCCAGTATTGGGTAATATTTATTTGGCAAAATGAACTCCTGCCCTTGCAGTATCTTCCCCGGAGGAAATAACTCCGTGGCAAAAAGCAGGGCAAATCTTTGGAAAGTTTTCACAAGGAAGGGAACTCAGCCAGGTTTTCAGCAGGTTTGACTCACTGGAAAATTTTCAGGCATTCCTCAGTCAAAGCTTGACTAATGCAGGCTCTGGTGTGATTCAGCCTCAGTCAGGGTGTTAGACTCCATTTCCCCATTGTGCCTCATGGTAATTATTCCTATTATATCTTCAAGAGATTATAGATGAGCGATAGATGAACTGCAATGACTATTAACAAGAATTATAGCAATCTTTATGCATAAGTGTTCAAAACACCAGGGGCCACACGCTCAGGTAATACACATGGATTTAGATCATGTAATCAATTCGACTGCAGTAATTGGTAACATGAAATTACAGAGTCAGGTGACCTGCTGATGCTATCAGCACTGCTGCTGCAACCCAAAGGGTTTTCAAAACACTGTCCCCATTTTGTTTCAGTATCTCACAAAGGACGTTTTCCTTTGGTTTTCCTGGTTGTTTTACACAATTAATCTCTTCCTCCCACATAACCCCACTTTCTCCCACCCTTCTCAGAACAGCCTCCAGCTACAAGGTTGAACCTCAGCCCTCCTTTGCACACAGGGCTCCTTTCCTCTCCTTGGGGCATTGGAAGTGTGTGGAGACCAGGAGGGCTCCAAACAGATCCTCTGGCTCCCAGAAACCTGAGAGGAGAGCACCATACCCTTCTCAAAACTACCCTGTAATGCTGACCCTGGGCTCTGGGGAAGTTCAGGCACCCACTGCTCTCTTGCAGAAGCAGAGGAGGGCCTGCCTCAGGCTCCTCACCTCACTCTTTCTTGCAGGACATCAGCAGAGACCATGACTGTCCAACCCAGAGGTGGAGCAGACGTTTGGGATGGCTGTGCCAGATGCCCAAAGGGCATCAGTAGAACTAAACTGAGAGTGGACAGGGAAAATGAGTGCATCAAGTACAGGAAGGGGAGGGTTGGGATGCTCTGTGCCTGGCAGCAGGACAGAGCCCTCCCCTCTCTGGCTGTGTGAGGGTGGAGGCACAGGCAGCGAGGAGAAGCAGCCCTGCACCAGGAGGGAAAGGCTGGAAAATAAGGAAGGCCTGTCCTGAGGGAGTTGTGAGAGGTGGTCTCCAGCCTCGTTATTTCAAGAGCAGATCCCCCAGCAAAGGACTGCCTTGACCAGCAGTGGCTGTGAGGGGGCCTCTGTCCCTACCATTTAGCTTCCCTTTTGACTTGCAGACAGAGCAGAATTTGTCAGAGCTCTTGGAGGCTCTGATAGATGTAAACACTGTTTAATTAATTTGATTTATGATATAATTGCACCACTGTGCTTGAGGGTTTAAGGGAATTCTAATTCCAATGCATCTTCTTAAAAGGGATTTCAGGTAAAACTTTGTCAGGGGAAGCAATGCTGCCCTGGCCAGTGCAAGAGGTGTGCCTGCAAAGAATGTACCATCCTGCAAACCACTCGTCCATGCAGGCTCATCCATTTGAGCACAGATATTTAGATGCATAATTATTCCTCTTCTACCTACAAATGTTTTACACAGACAAATTCAAGGCTCAGCTGCACTAGAAAATGCACATTTGGGTTTTTTTTGTACCAAGGTTGTGTTTAGGAAAGAGAGCTGTCTCACAGGACTATGAAAAACATGTATTTTTCCTTTTTTTTTTTTATTTGCCTCACTAAAAAATTATCTGGTTAAGTTCTTTCTGAGATTATACTAAGCGATGTGATTTTTTTTTCTTGAGCTTCTAAGGAAAACGTATTTCTGGCTTTTTAATATAAGGTCTGCTTATAATTAGCTGTATATGTGAATCAACGTCTTGTGGCACAGAAACACAGAGAAAGGATGTAAGTAACCAGCTACTTTATACCATGTTTCATGACCAAGCACAACATTTGGCTGCATTTAATGGAAAAAATGGTGGGGAGTGTTGCCTGGCCACTGCAGGATACCTGTGATAATGTACTTGCATCACTTCACATTTTAACTAAAGCAAACGTATGTCATTGCAGTGTGTGCTGCAACACCTGGGCACAATAGAATGAATTCATGGACTGTGCACCCATAAATCTTCATTTCCTAGTTTTGTGGGTTTGTCAGGCCTTTAAAGTTATTTAACACGCTTTTTGCGGTGATAGATAGGTACTGAGAGTGTTATAAATACTAACTTGTGTCTGAAAGTTGGGCTGTGAAGCTATCACGCAGGCTTATGGTGCCTGTGATTTTATATCCAGCTAACAAGTCACTTTCATGGGTCGGGACATCATCTGGAGTCTATGAATGTGTAAGAACCAACAGTTACTGTATATATGTTAGGTGCTGTTTGATTCATATATACAGCATTTCTTTTAGGGGGAAAAAAAAAAAAAATCATAGCAAGAGTGTTTCTTGCTTTAGTTCTAAAAAATAAAGATCATAGACCTTACTAGTGTCTGGCCTATCAGGAATTCATAATGAAAATGAATGTTCATTTTTTCTTTAAAAGTGTCTCAAGCTAAATGATACTGACGCTTTCAATTTTTAACATCATAATCAATAAAGGCTGCTTATGCACACTTTGCAAAACCATCAGTTTAGAAGTTCGAAAAAAAAAATCTGCATATGGCTGCAGCTTGCTGACTGCAAAGCTCTAGCACTAAATCTTCTGAGTTAAAGTTTTACTGGTGTGTTATGAGTAAAAATGCCTTGTCAGCCATCTGCCAGTTTTTCTCCTAACATCCATATTTTCAACCCTTGCTAAACACTGGGAGCATTTGGCCACAAGAGGCCAGCTCTACAATTAAACAGCCGAGTTCTGCAGCAGAAGCAAGGGCATGTCAAAATAGAACTGTCTGTTATTAATTTTAAAAGTCCATAAAGGAAAGCTATGACCCTGTCAGGGTGATGGACTGGTAGTTAAATGTATTATAAACTGTTAACTCTCAGAGACACAAAAGAAAAGGAAAAGAAAAACAATGCAGCAGTGTCAAAAGCTTCAATAAATGCTAATCATGGCAGATTAATCAGCCTCTAATTCCACTGATCCAAAAAGGTTAGAGTGTCAATTGTGTGAAATTAGCTCTTTCTCATGTGTCCCTTTGCATTTGGAGAATCTGTCTGTTCATTTGCATCTTTTGCCAATGTTTACGAAGAATTCAGTTCATTAGCTCTTAAACATAAAATCAGACACTGGAAGGGGGATTCATCGCCTTTTTTCTGCTTAAAGTAGTACTTAAAGCAAATAGCATTGCTACAGTGTACATTTATAGATTCTATCAAGCAGCATTAATTACTGTATATCTCATATCCAGAAACCTCCTTTTCATAGGAAAGGTTTCGTGTGAAGTGTTCTATTTAGTCTTGTAAGGAGGGCTTTTTGCATGGCTTAAGATAAAATGTTTAATCATAAGCTTGAAATGGCAAGCCAGAGCTGCTAGACCTTAGTAGAGTTCATGCTACAAAGGGCTCCCAGAAGTATGTGCACTATCTGCTTTGGGAAACACCTGCATAACCCGCGCTTGAAAATCCTGCAGCTCGCCAAGGAGAGTGGCAGCTCAAATGGACGACTGTGCAGAACACAAGAAAGCCCGAGGAAGGATTGCCTAATGGCAAATAAAGCAGGAGATGAGAAGATGTATTAGCTGGCACTGTTTGAATGTTCTGACTGAACTCGGCACCAGACAGGGCTCACCTGCTTTCCTTACCAAGCCGGCGTCCAGGCAGGATTCATTCATNATATATATATAAAATATATTTCTTGTCCACAACAGACAGATCTTGTTCAAAAGGAATCTAGGAATTTCCCAGCTGTTTGCTTCCCTGCACTTCCTAGATGAAGCATTCCCGAATTCACATTCACCTCTCTNGCAGCTTGCTGACTGCAAAGCTCTAGCACTAAATCTTCTGAGTTAAAGTTTTACTGGTGTGTTATGAGTAAAAATGCCTTGTCAGCCATCTGCCAGTTTTTCTCCTAACATCCATATTTTCAACCCTTGCTAAACATTGGGAGCATTTGGCCACAAGAGGCCAGCTCTACAATTAAACAGCCGAGTTCTGCAGCAGAAGCAAGGGCATGTCAAAATAGAACTGTCTGTTATTAATTTTAAAAGTCCATAAAGGAAAGCTATGACCCTGTCAGGGTGATGGACTGGTAGTTAAATGTATTATAAACTGTTAACTCTCAGAGACACAAAAGAAAAGGAAAAGAAAAACAATGCAGCAGTGTCAAAAGCTTCAATAAATGCTAATCATGGCAGATTAATCAGCCTCTAATTCCACTGATCCAAAAAGGTTAGAGTGTCAATTGTGTGAAATTAGCTCTTTCTCATGTGTCCCTTTGCATTTGGAGAATCTGTCTGTTCATTTGCATCTTTTGCCAATGTTTACGAAGAATTCAGTTCATTAGCTCTTAAACATAAAATCAGACACTGGAAGGGGGATTCATCGCCTTTTTTCTGCTTAAAGTAGTACTTAAAGCAAATAGCATTGCTACAGTGTACATTTATAGATTCTATCAAGCAGCATTAATTACTGTATATCTCATATCCAGAAACCTCCTTTTCATAGGAAAGGTTTCGTGTGAAGTGTTCTATTTAGTCTTGTAAGGAGGGCTTTTTGCATGGCTTAAGATAAAATGTTTAATCATAAGCTTGAAATGGCAAGCCAGAGCTGCTAGACCTTAGTAGAGTTCATGCTACAAAGGGCTCCCAGAAGTATGTGCACTATCTGCTTTGGGAAACACCTGCATAACCCGCGCTTGAAAATCCTGCAGCTCGCCAAGGAGAGTGGCAGCTCAAATGGACGACTGTGCAGAACACAAGAAAGCCCGAGGAAGGATTGCCTAATGGCAAATAAAGCAGGAGATGAGAAGATGTATTAGCTGGCACTGTTTGAATGTTCTGACTGAACTCGGCACCAGACAGGGCTCACCTGCTTTCCTTACCAAGCCGGCGTCCAGGCAGGATTCATTCATCATCTGCTGAGCTTGGGCTGCTGGACTGTTTTGAGGCCTCACACTGCTGTGACCCAAGGTACTTGGGGAGTGCCTCAGAGCTAATAAATGCAAGAGTGGAGACTCTAATTTCATAGCTTACCTGAAACCTTTATCAGCCATGGCTTCCCCTTTTAGGGAAATGCGTGTGGTCAGCTGAGGGCAGCCTCAAAGGAATACATGCACGTGCTCTCCTAATGCTTAGATTGCCTGCACTGCCTACATTGGGATGAAATTTCTCTCTCAGTCCCCNTTTTGACAGGAGTGTGGAGGAGATCTGTTCGTCTCTGGGCTGTCCTCCTTTTAGGGCTGGGTGAGGGCTTCCTCCTCAGGGGAGCACCCGGGGAAGTTCTCCAAGTCTCCTGCACAAAGAACAGAAACAAAGGGCTATTCCTCCCAGTTTCCCACAGGCAGGGCCCTGAGTGCCATCCCACAGCAGCTGGGGGTCGACACCAATCTCTGCAATAAATGCAAGGCATTGCCTTTGGCTTGGCCCCCTCTGACAGAAAGACATAGCATTGCACCTATTTATTATTAAAAACTTTCAAAGCAAAGCACTCCCTCAGCAGATGCATTTGGGAGGAGGATAAGAGAACAAACAGGACCCAGAGGTTTACCCTGCTCCTCCATGAACTGCAGAATGCAGCTGAGCTGCATGGGAGAAGAGTCCCTGCAGAGACAGCAGCTGAGCGAGGGGCTGTGGGGTTTTCCAGCCCCACACTGTCACAGGGGCACATCGAGCACCTCTCTCACCTCAAATAGCACTGCTTTGCTTAGCCTCACAAAAAACTTGGCTACTTTTTCAGGGCTCAGCCCATTCTCTGGATTTTGACAAATCTTAGGGCATTTATTCTGTAGAGAAATAGGGTAAAGCACATCTATGAAGAATCATATCACCATGGGCAGGAGAGGACTCCTCCCTTAAAATGACCCAGTTTGTTTAAGGATAATTTGGATGTCTGTATACCATGCTTCAGCGCAATGTTTCAGTCTGGGGTTTGGTCAAAGGCTCTTTATTGGAGTTTCATATGTTTGCTTCCTGTTGGTTCCAAGTTTAAATACCACATTTTCTCAAGAAACACCCTTGATTTGAGGTAAGTTTTATTCTTGGACACAGTCCAAAAAATTAAAACTTATTGAGAGAGACCTTTTCTGGAAGAGAAAATATAGTTAGATATCTTCCCTAACAGAAGAAAAGCACTGTATGGCTCTAATTTTAAAGAATGACCCATGAGGAATCTAGCTTAAAATATGAAAATATAATATGAAGTTTAAAAGATAATTATGAGGCAGTAAAACAGAAAGCCACAAAAAATATTTTAAAGGGAATGCAAAGTATATATGGCACAGTGCAATGGATGGACTGTCAGCAGTATTTCTTTGTGTGTGTATCTTTTGTATTGCAGTGAACTGTGCAACAGCAAGATTTGAATATTCTGAATCTGCCATCTCCCTCTTCTGTCAATCAGATCCTTCCAATTTTGAACATGCCAGGATGAACTATGTTGACTTCTTTGGCACAAGAAAGTGAATCCAGTGAAATTCATATATTCAATGGTTTCATGAAAATGAGAAAAGTCTGTCTATTTGCTAGAACAGCTTTGGGCTAGTTTTGAATGGCTGCATTTCATCTCTGCATTTTCCCTCCCCACAACTGTTATGATGTGAAAAGTGCCCAAGGCCAGGGGCTTGTAGGCCCAAGTCCACTGAAATTAATTGTAATTGGGAAAAAGGGCCTTTTGCCTAAGCCAGTCATATTATACTCCCCCATCTGACCACTTCTTTTCCATTGATGGATATAGTTTACTCTACCAAATCATTTTTTTTGCTAGTGAAACTAATTTAATGCCACCCAAAAATACATCAGACAGCTTCTGGCACCTATTTCTGTCTTGGAAGCATTCTAAATGCTCAGGTATACAGAAAGTTCTGCAGCTTACAATTGCTCTTGCTTCTGCAAAGTTTTTGCTTTAATAATAGCAATAGACAAGTCTAAATCCTTCTCTTTTGGACAGCATAGAGTGGATATTTTCCTACTGTAGGTGCCACCACCCCGTCCCCATGCACTGCAGTGTGACTGTGTGCAGGCTGCACAGGGCAGGTTGCAGGAATTGCAGGATGCAATTCCAGCCATTTTCCCTGGCATTCCACCCTCTGATGTTGTCACGGGACTAACCAAAGAAAAGTGGAGTTACCACTGCACAATTACATGTTCACACTCTAGATTTAAGCCTCTCAAAAGTTCTCTGCTGGCTGGATTAACAGGGGTGGTTTTGTCCTGTTAAGAACCAGAAAAGCTCAGCTCCATTTCTCAAGAGTACTAATGCTGAGCTCACATTGGCTGAGCCAAATGCTAAATTGCCCCAGCTAAATGCAGTCTCACAGATACTTCATCCTTCCCAGTGCTGTCAAGCAGATTATCCTGGAAAGAGCAAGGCATTGATTTGATAAAGCTAGAGTTAGGAGACCCATTTTGAACTGTTGTACTGGAGGTTGGCAATAAAACTTGAAATTTCTAGTTTCAGTTCCTGATTGGCTTTGGACTTGCCAAGGTGATTTTTAAAGTCTTAAGACTTTTTAATAATTCAGTTTGAAGTGGAGCCCAGCCTATATCTGCAAAGAGTCTCTCCAAAACACACTTGGGTGCTGCAGGAAGTGGGGAGAGTGATTCAAGAGGTCTCATGTTTCTTTTATGGGCCAATATGACCAAGCATGGTATGAAGGGAGGAACTTTATTGCTAATGGAATAAGCCTTCAGATAAGATGTAAACCAGAGTTCCTGGTGGTTTTCTCTGTGCAGCAGCCTTCTGGATACTCTCCAGCTCTTCTCTATCTACCTACGCTTCCAACTGCCTAAGACAGTGTTTATTTCCTGCTCAGAACTGTTCAGTAGCTTTCTTGTTCACTAGTAAAAGAGCAGCCACATGGTAGTGGTGGGTGAAGAGAGCTTCTACCTCTCAAAGGCTGCTATTAGACTTACTTAAAATTTATAAATACACATTTAGCCCAAGAACGTCTTTTAGGAGGCAGGGATGCAAGGGAAAATGATGAACACCCTGAGTGACAGCCACTGGAAACATTTTGTTAACCAGACGCAGGCTCTGACCTCCTTTCCTGTGTGCCCTGAGCTTTTGCACTCATGATAGAAAGCGACTGCAAATCCTTATTAAAATGGTACCATTTGTGCCCAGTTTGGCCAATGAAACGGATCAAGGTCAGGATAACTGGCATCAGCCCCCTGTCAGGGGCAGTGACTGTCCCCCTGCCCTTTGCAGCAGGGAACAGTCCAGTCCAATGCAACTGTGACCCTCCTCTTCCCTCTCCAGCACACGTTTGAACAGATTGGTATCCGAGAGAGGCTCAGACCTAAATCTGTATGCAGATATTGCTCCTGGACCCTATTTCTAAACCAAACCTTGCCTGGATATCTCAAATTCTATTCTAATTTTGGCAGTTAGGCACACTATCGTTTAAATTGGAGGCTTAATCTTAGATTTCCCATGTTTCTCTCTCCTTATCTACTGCAAAATACTGCAATAAGAGAAGAAAAACTCCCAGAAAACCTTCTCTTTTCACAAATGAGGAACAGCAAATCATAAGCAGGTTCTTTGAATACTCAAGTATATGATTATATATTTCACTGTCAACTAAAACCCCAGGAATAGGAAAATACAACTGTGAAAATACTGGCTGTAATGAGAGGACTTGGTTGTCACATTTGGTATGATATAATTTATCTTTTATCTGGTATTAGTGAATAATATCACTTTGCCTTTCACAGTAGTGTGTTTACCTTAGAAATCCACACAAACTTTCCTTAATATTAAATTCCGCTTAAAGAAAGCTATCTTTTCTGGATGTCATATGCTTCCAGCAATATATGGAATCTCCTCTGAGTTCCTCTGGCTTTTCTTTTCTGAAATCTTGAAAATTCTCAGAAAAATATCTCTACTTGATTCCATCCCAGTGACGCTGTGCTGACTTGTGCTAGCAAAATATCTCAGTTCATCTGCTTTCTGTAGTTTCATTACCTTCCCACCTCCCTGAAAGGGCTATTTCTTTATCTGGGTTATTTGTCCCCTAGCCAGGAGGTGCTGCCTTATAAAGGGGCTGGTTTTTTACATCCAACTCAGTGCTGGATGATTTCTTTCTTTGTCTGCAGCCATAACATCCCCTTGTTCACACAGAAATAAAAAACCACAAAGGGTATGGATTATGCGATGCATTTCCTGCAGAATTTAATAATCACAGTAAAACACTGGCATATATTGCTGTCTACTTACAAATCTCTGTTTTCTGTAGAAATTACAGCTTACTATTTAAGTCACCTGAACAACCTGCTTCATACATCTGAACAACACAATAAAGCAACTCATCCAGACTAGATGAATATCCTCTAGTGATCTTGACACGAGGTCCAGATTCTGCTCCGTGTTTCACTAATGCCAGTCTCAAATACGTACCTATTTATAGATGGGATCAAATGAGGCATGGTCCATTCTCCAAAAATGATTAAACCTGGATGTTTACAAACACCCTGACAGTGAGCCACACTTCCCAGGTTTTGTCTCTCCCCATTCCCCATCAGCAGGATGATGCCTTTCCCAACACACATCCTCATCCCCCTCCCATCTTCAGTCAGAAAATGCCACTACAGCAGCTGCAGCATAGCTTTCCTGGGAAAGGAGCATTTGGGGAGGATTTCATGTATTTCTGACTGTGTTCCAGTGCAGCTGAGCAGCTGGAGGACAGGTACAGAGCTGGAGGGTGGGAAAACAGCAGACCCACGAATGAATGAATGCTGAGTTATCGGAATATGCAGGGCAGTGCCCTGCACAGCAGGCCCTGATCCTTGTCCTTGGCTCATGATTTATTGAAACAGGACTAACTGCATGTTCCACACTCTAAGAACCACAACTGGAAGGTGACAAGTACTTGAGAAACCTGTTTTGAGTTGGTACTGGTTGAGCCTCTGTTCCTGTCAGCTGGGGAGGATGTTTGAATTACCTGATTGGAAAATAAAGGTATTTAAAAAAAAATAGCTAATTTCCTTTCCTCTGTTTCTTTTAGAAACAAAACAAAACAAGGAAAACTGAACATTTCACAATCTAAAGATTTCTTTTTATAGAACGAATAATAAAAATGAAGCTTTTTGGCTTTGTGAAGATGATTACCAAGAAACTCCAACAATGCTGAGCAGTTATATACTTGTTGGAAACCTGAATTCTTTTTGTGAAACTCTTCCCATAGAAGCCATGAAATTAAAATTATTTTTGAAGCCTAACCTAGAAGATCAAAAACTACCCAGAGTTCAAGTGCACAATATGATTCCCACTGGGAAGAGGGATGCTGAGTGATTTTTGGTTCAGTAGAAAAGACTTTTTTTTTCATAGAAGATGAGTGGTCCAATCCTAAAGCATGGACTATTAGTATCTGGCTGTGGGTTAATCGCTGAAAAATTATTGATCTTCACTGAGAATAAGTCAAACACTGGTTTTGTTTTCACATCCCCACGTACTCTCAGCAGGTTCTAAGCTGTGCTCTGAGTTGGGCTGCGTTGTGGCTGCCCTGGATGGGTCTGTGTGTGGGCACAGGCCATCCCAGGAGTGCCACGGCAGCTGGAGAGTGGCACCCTGTGGCACTCAGGCACCCAGTGCAAGGCTGTCCAGCACCCCACGGGACCCAGCCTGAGCTGAGGCTTCCTCTCAAGGGCCCCCATGAACTTAAACCAGGGCAAGAGAAACAGAAGAACAATTTAAGGCCACACCTCAGTTTCCTTTTCACATACTGCAATTAACAAATAATGGCAAGCTGCCCACTTGCAAAGGTAGCTCTTTAATATATTTTGAATAGCTAGGAGCTTTGTTGTTCTTGATATTATTATTGTAATTATTATTATTATTATGTTTTCTCTTAAGCTTCTTATTAGCTCAGTGATATTTTCCAAAGATGACTTTGATTCCCTTAATGGCTCTTAAAAAAAAAACTCTAGCTAATATATAGTAATTCCCCAGTTTCCCCCAAATATACATTGAAACTATAAAGTGTTTCTAAATATCCTGAGAATTGTCTAAATAGATTTTGTAAAATTCCCATAACCTTTCTCTAACCACCAAGCCCATATTATCTAAAGAGGCTTCCAGGGAGGTGTTTGTAGGTAATTACCCAAGAATTAATCATAGGATCAACATAAAAGGCAAAATACAATAAATAATCAAGTTCTTACATATGCAAATCATTGTGAGGTATGTTACCAATTTTCATAGAGGGGCCACTGTCAGAAATGCAATTTCATCTATCCAATTAGCAGGTTTTGCTGCATTATAAATCTGTCACTGCTTTCTTTGCACCAAACAGCTGCTTATGCAAGTAACTGTGTGAAACTCTATTAAAAACCACAGGTCTGCATAAAGGCAGGTTAGAAAAAAATAAATTCCCAGTAAAGCTGCGTTAAGTCTGGAAGGCTGTGGCCAAGAAGCAGTTAAAATTATTAGGAAGGGAATTCCATCATGCTATTAATGTCCTGCAATTCAGCTGTGACTGTGTTCTGTTCACTTGGTTTTCCTCTTCAAGTGCTGTTCTGTTTTTAAAGCTGCTTTGAAGGAATGCTCTCCAGCGGACTGCCGCCTGTCACTGCTCCCTGTCATGTGTCCGATAATTAAAATCTGACTGATTTACTGACTGGCATCAACCATCACAGCTCAAGAGTTAGAAGATGTTCATCCTTCCCAAGGCTAAATTTACTTGGTGAAAAGGGGCCGCTTGCTTCCAGCCCGAGCTGTCATTCAGCTGCCGTGGAAACCATAAAGATAGCTAACAGAGCCCCAGCCAGCAGTCTTTAGTTTATTTTATTCTAATATTTATTGCCACCCAGAAAATGAACATAATACAGACAAGTTAGTGAGAGCACTGCAGTAGTGATTTGTGAGGCTGGTGTGGAGTGAGAGCAAAACAGTCCTGCAGTATTAAAATAAAATAGAACAGCGGTGTTTCCCAAAAGTATGGCAGGGCTGTAGCTGTGTTTATTTTAACCCTAATGGGGTACAATTTATTATTACATTTTAAGTAGATACTCTCTTGGAGAAGGCTGGTTGGGTTGGGTTTTTTTTTGTTTTTTTTGGTTTTTTTTCTGAAGCATGGACTGCTCAGGAAATAAAAAAAGAAAAAAAGGAAAAAGGGGAAAAGGGGAGAAAAAGGAAAAAAAAATGAAAAAAGGAGAAGAGAAGAGAAGAGAAGAGAAGAGAAGAGAAGAGAAGAGAAGAGAAGAGAAGAGAAGAGAAGAGAAGAGAAGAGAAGAGAAGAGAAGAGAAGAGAAGAGGGAAGGAAAGGAATATCATGTCATCTTGTGTGAATGATCTTGCAGTATTAATGGAGCCTCCAGGATCTATTGAAAGCAGCAACTTCAATAGCTCAGGGTCATGATATCAGTACTTGTGATGGAACAAGCTATTTACAAAAGATTTAAACTCTGGGGAAGACGTCTCCTGCAGGCTCTCTGGCTTATTCTCCTTAGCCTTTAGGGTCACATCCTGCTCCTGTTAGTTTCTCTGTTATCGTAGGTTGGATGTGACAATTGCCAGCAATCTCTAGCTGTGACCCTCCACAACACAGTGTCACCCCAACCCAGAGCACAGCAGAGCAGCACTGTTCCCCCAGTTTTTTTAGTGCACCACTCTCATTTTTTCTATTTCCTCAGCTACAGTATTTGTCATTTTCTCCACATAAATAAAGCAAACCTTAAACATATACTGGCTGGTAAGAAACTCAAATACCTTTCCAGCATGAACAAGATTAATCACACATAATATTTACAGTACTAAACAAAACAATTATAACATCATATATACTCAGTTGAACAAACACACTGACAGTTCTTTTTGAAAACATAGAGTAAAAATCAAATGAAAATCCATATACGAGTAAAGGAACTTATCTTCCATTTGTAATCCTCTTAAGCCATTTTTGAGACCAAAATTCAGATGCAGACACCTTCTCCAGAAGTCATCAAGGCCTGATTTACCACTTGTTTTCCTGCTGTAGTGGTACAGCTGGAGGGACAGGCAGTGCACCAGAAGCAAAGGCCAGTAAAGTTACAAAGAAGCATCACAGAAAATCAGGTTTGCTCACTTCCCCTACAGCCCTTGGGGTTTTTGCTCTGGCAGCTCTAACACATAAAGACACAAAGTCCTGAGTGTGCACTGACAGAGCCTTTGTTTTTGGAAATGTGAACCATGGTCTGGATTTTAGAGGGCCCACAGCCCTCCTAGAGAAAGATGAGTCCTGTCAACCAAAGAGCGAGGGCTCAGCCCTGCAAATAATTTCTTACTTGAGCCTTGGTCATGGAAAAAGCCCTAGTGGCCTTGGTGGCTCCAGTCAGATACCCACAATTTAGGCCAATAGGTGTCTGCAGGGTCAGGTCCTCAAAACCAGGCCCCAAAACACGTCCATAAGCTCCCCTCAGAGAGTCTTTTTGAAGCAATACTCTAAATTACACCATATCCCAGTCAGATGTCCTGGATAACCTGAGCTGCTATTGAAGAGGACAATAATCTAATGTTTTCTATAAGACCATGTGGAACATCCAAAGATGCTCCTTTGCTGAGGGGGCAGTCAGGAAAAGAGAAGGTGTAGATATTCAGTACCTGCCTATGCAGAAAAGTCACAATAAAAACACAAATTTTTACTAATCACCCAAGCACTGACACATCCCTGGCCACAACACAGGATTTTTTCTGATCAGCCACAGATCTGATGTACTGTAACAGACTGTAAAGGGAATTCAAAATTACTCATAACCAGCAACTTCATCATTCACTCTCAAAAGTATTTCATCTTCCCTTGTCTCCTTGCTTTCAGGAATTTGTCTCAACCTGGTATTTCTTAATCAGAACTTATTTCTTACAGGTCATCAATTTGATCTCTCAGTGTCTAAGGGCTTGGTATTCTCATTTGGAACAGCAATCAGTTGTGCCTATCAATCTTTAGCATCTTATATTCAATTTTCATGCAGGTGTTTACAGCATGCAGCAAAAAACTTCCTGGGAAATGAAAGTTCAACAACAAATACCAGCCATCTTGTAAAAAAGCATGCATTAAAAAATGAAACTCAACTGGGGAAGCCACAAAAATAACAAAACCATGGAAATATCTGAGAACAGCAGATCTGCCTGCTATCTTGGAGCACTCACAGGACCAAATATTTTCACAGTTAGTTCAAAGATCACTGCAGAGTCTGAACATAAGATGTGGTTAGACCACTCCTATTTTAGCAAGTATAAGTGATGGTATTTGGACATAAACCTCTGTAGCTTTTCCAGCTACACTAGTGGCCCTTATGATCTCCTGTGGAAGTGAATTTCAGAGGCTGGGGAAATGCTGGGTGAAGAAAGATATCCTCTCATTTGTTCTAAATGTACCTCCCATTAATTTTAGTGACTGACAGGTTGTTGCTATATTAGGCCTTAACATGGAAAGGAAGAACTGATCGGTTTTCACTGCATACTCCCAGCATTAAATACCTCAGTCGAGTTTCATTGCATTTTTCTTCTTTCCAAATGCCCTTTTTCCTGAAATCTGTAATACAGTAGGATGAAAATTGGTTTCTAGTATGATTAATGCTGAGCAAAACTTTCAGCTCAATACTCGACAAAGATCACCTGGTTTTGATATAATGCCTCTTTCCCTTTTTCTCTCACTCCCTCTCTCCCTCTTCCTCTGGGGATGCACAAAGCATTTCAACCAGTCCTACCCCAGGTCTAGATCCCTCACCCTGTGTTCCTGAAACACCACCTCCACAATGAAGGGATTCCAGGAGCTGCTGCTCTCCACCTTTTCACCTCTAAGTATCCTCTGAAAAGGAAAGCATTTTTCACTCTCTTTTCAGAAATGTTTGGCAAGTTGGATGACCTCGTTCATATCTCCAATGTCAGTTTGATCGTGAGGGGGTGACAGAGTATTTCAGCAAATATGAAATGTGATTCTCTTCCAGTCAATAGAGTCTTCAAGGCGCTTTCCACAAGTTCACCTGAGCTTATTAGAAATCAGGATGAGAAAAATGCTCATCCCTGCTTTAGTCTAAGCTCCAACTATGCTTTAATAGAAACAAGGTTGGAAAATTACTTGAACTTTATGGGAGAAGAGGAAGGAAATATCATCCTGCCAAAGTATGGTCTCTTCAAAAGGCACCCTGAGGCAGCAGCAGACAATTAGCACAGCACCAGAGCCCCTCTCTTCCCTATCCCCCCCTGCCCACCCTCATGGGGTGGCAAACTCCTGCTCCCCACAGCCACCTCTGGCATCCAGGACTGGAGGCACAGAGGGCCTGGTTACAGACACCAGGATACACTGATGATCCAGAGCTCAGGAAGACAGGAGCAAGCAAATCCCCTCACTCCATCAAAACATCAAAAATTGGAGTCTTTACAAAATCATTTTGGAACTTCTAAGATTTTTCACCAGCTTTGAAACCTGAGTGAGCGAGCTTTGTCTGATAGGAAGCATGGCAAAGCAATTTTCTTCACTCCTGAGAACCATAGGAATGCAAAGAGGAAATATTGCCCTGCTAGAATTTCCCTGCTATCCCACAGCATTCTGTTCTTCTGGTGCCTGCCTCTACACTGCCATGGCCATGCCAACACACCCCTGAGATGGCCTTCCTCTTGGGGGTACTGGGGGGTAGAAGATTTCATACTAAATGTGTCTTAATCTTTCTCCTTTACTGTGGCATAAAATTAATTAATTGAATTAGAAACTGTGACGAGGTAATAATAAATAAAAGTCGGTATCAGAAGGAAAGATTTTCAAAGCTATTTAAATGCCTGATTTGAACAAAGCACCTAAACAGTTTTAAAATGTGACCCATAATGTGTTTCACCCCAAAGGATATAAGCAGGATATTGAAGATTATTCATATATAGGAAATATTCAATTCATCATCCAAATGCACCCACTTCTGCAGTGAAATATAGCAGATACTTAACAGCACCCAGCAATTCGATATGCATTGAAGGTGGGGTGTGGAGAAAAAATAAAACAGTATCCAGATGAAATTGCAGATGTCAGGAATGGAATTCACCAACTGGGAGGAGACGAGCAAAAAGGGAGATTACTATTTTTATGTAAAATAAATCAGTCTGCTAATCAGGCTGGGATTTTGCTGCTGGGAGTTAAGGAGGGCAAGAGGAGAACCATAATTTTTAGAGCTGCCACTTTAAACTACAGCCCGTCTTGCTTCACCACTGCTTTGATGCAGCATCAGAGAGGGAGCATCTTGAAGTGCTGTAATGTCAAGGCTCAAACAGGCATATTTTAAAGTAACAGGAAGTAAATTAAGCCAATTAAACCATCCTAATGCTTTGACTTTTTTAGAGTGCTTGCTTACCAAGCAGATTTTTTTCAGCTTCCACAGCAATGATCATTTCAGGAGGTAACTATTTCCCAGCTTTGCAGGCTCACACCTAAAACTTTGGGTTATCCCTTTGCTTTAAAACATAGAAGTTTGTGCATATAATGTGGAGTTCAACAGTCTTTACACCCTTGTTGGGACGCCTTGTGTCTGGAGAGAACGGGAGAAATGAAAAACACTCTTAAAATCCCTGCCAGGTTCCCTTGCTGAGATTTGTGCCCAGACAGGGAGAACCAGCCCCTCGACTCTCCAGCTGCCAGGGTGCCTGTGCTGCCTGGGCCAGGACATGGTGCCCAGAGCCTCTGTGCCCTGCAGCAGCTCAAGGACCTGCAGGGTGCTCTGTGAGGGCTGCTACAACTCCGTCAGGGATTTTCTGCTTGTCCAGAGCTCTGCAGCACAAAGTGGGGCCACCACAACCTGTCTGTTTGCAAACTTCCCCTCCCTTCAGCTAGGAACCCACCAGCCCAACCAGGAGACCAAAAGGACCCCCATGTTCTGACACTGCTGCTTATTGTTTTAAAGGTAAAAGTCCATTTCTGGTGGAGCTACCAGTCTGAAGCAAAGATTCAGCAGGTACACCCTGCGTTGGGAAGCAAACCCAGAATGTGGTGAAAGAAGGATTGAAAGATTGGAGCTTTCAGCTCTTGCAGATGACACACCAGCTTTTCTCCTCACACCACCTCAGCTCAGGGATACCCAGGTGAATCCATAAGCCTTTAAGTCTTTTCACGTTACTAAAAGAGCAGGTCTTATAATGCAAGTTTAGTGAAAAGTCTTACTGCTTTTAACCTTGATTTTTTTTTTTTTTTTTTTTTTTTTTTTTTT